>BTPG01000002.1:228053940-228068940 GCA_036245525.1 Semisulcospira habei | reverse complement strand
TAAGGCAACTGTTTATGAAGATCTGTACTCTGTTGACTGTGGTTTTGTCAACCTCCAAGTCTCTGCTCCATATAGGAGAACTGCTTTTACGTTTGAGTTGAAAATCCGGACTTTGGTGTGTTGTGACAGCTCTCTGGAACTCCACACTTTTTTCAACTGAAGAAAGGCTGCTCTTGCTTTAGCCTTTTATCTAGCTATATATATGCAAAATATCTAGTAAAAATAAGAAAAATTACGGACTCCAGTGTGGATCAACCAGTTTTTGTGAAACGGCCATTTTCTCGCCAATGAGCATCTTTATCAAAACATCGAAAACATAAGTGGCAAAGCCATCAAGGCTCACGTGCAGCCCCCCCCCCCCCCCTCTCACACAATACTAGCTCATGTCCCCCAAACTGCTTATGTGGATTTTAAGGTTTCCAAATATCTGTCATAGATCTTCACAACATGACAAATCTTGACAACATGACCGTCATAACATACAACATGACAGAAGAAGTGAAAAGTTGTCTGACCTATGAGAGAGGTCACTCAGACTATTATGTTTAGAAAGGTCTCACTAAAAAACTATCCTTCTGCACCAGCAAAATTTAAGCATTTTTCACACACCTGTCCACACGCCATGACCCTTGCGATGAGTTACTAAATTAATATACATAGGAAGGTCTTATCATCAGCTACCTTTATTCCAAACTTAATTGAAAAGTTTGAATAAATGTTGATAATACATACAATTCTATCAAAAATTGGCATTTACACACAACTGCCGATCTCTTGTGAGCCTGGACCTTTCAGAGGGGTCATCCAAATTAGTATGCATAGATAGGTCTTTCCATCAGGTATCTCTGTACCAAGTTTGGGTTTGAAGTTGTGAATAGTATTTGAGAAAAAAACTTCTGTTGTCTAAATATGGCTATTTTGGACCTATTTCCTGATCTTTTTGTGACCCTTGACCTTTCTGAATGGTCAACCAAATTAATATGCATAGAAAGGTCTTACCACCAGGTATCTTTGTACCATGTTTGGGTTTGAAATTGTGAATAGTATTGGAGAAAAAAAATAATTTTGTCAAAATGTTGCTATTTTTTACCTATTTCCTGACCGACTGTGACCTTGACCTTATGGGAGGTCACTCAAATTGGTATGTTTAGAAAAGTCTTGCCACAAAGTATCCTTGGGCTATGTTTGAAGACTGTGCCTTGAATAGTCTGAGAAAATACCAACGTTTACCACGGACGACGGCTGGCGGGCGGGCGGACGACGGACGGATGACCACTGGCCCAGAACATATACTCACTTTTGCTTCGCACGTGAGCCAAAAAGGTCTTGAGATAATTCTTTTAGGGACAATATCCTAAAATTTCAAGCTTGTCCGTCCTCAAACGCGGGCTCTAGTCGCTGTCACACACACACACGCGCGCGGCGCTTTGGCGCCAAAAAGACGTTCTCTGGCAAGGTTTACGTAGTTAGACGTGACGTCATTTTTATTTACTTTTTTCAGTGCCAGAATTTCTGCCCCCCACGCGAAAAACGTCATATGCATGCTCCGGAATGCGCTCCGACCAGCCCACTTCAAAGTCTACTGTATTTTTAATATGGTAGACAAAAACGCAACTCCAGAACGACTTGGTGTAAAGGGATTCTTGTTTTCTTCCAATTATTCGATTTCATCGTCTCTTAAATCCTTTTTAGAGCGGGTAGTGCCAGCAGTCCTGGACGTATTTTATTATATATGGTGAAAAAAGGAATAAGGAATATCAATCATTACCATAAACAGTCAAACTTAACCCATTACATCCTGTGGTGGAATTTATTTTTTTAAGTTTGTGAGCTGTCGTAAGAAGGCGCTACATTACAGTTCAGGAGACAGATCGACCACGACAGCTTAAGTGTGGTGCCAGAATAGCTTGGCGCCTCTGGCGCCAAGATGTACTGGCACCAACTTTGAACTATCATGGTCAAATATGTCTCATGTCATTGTGTATCACCGGCGCCTTAGAGCATCTAATTTCAAATGTAAAACACGTGGCGGTCGTGCCTTTTCCCATCAGTCTTGGCCCCGCCACTTGGAACAGCCTCCCCGCCCCTGTCCGTAACTGTCAAACGCTCTCCTCATTTAAATCACTTCTCAAAACCCACCTCTACAACGCTGCCTTTCATTAGTTCATTTCCCCAGCCATGCACAATTCATCACCGCTGTCACGTGTGTGTGTGTGTGTGTGTGAGTGTGTGTGTGTGTGTGTGTGCGTGCGCATGTTGTGCGTGTGTGTGTGTGCGTATGTTGTGTGTGTGTGTGTGTGTGTGTGTGTGTGTGTGTGTGTGTGTGTGTGTGTGCGTACACCAAATCACTGAAATGGGTTACTTTCTTTACCATCCTTATGCAAACTGGGTGTGTGTGAAATTCTGGGTGACCAAGTCAGACACCCATTTTTTCTGAGGGTTGTTTCTGTATTATCTTTCATTCAAAAGTCAGAAAAAAATATCAAAATACGATGTCCCCATTTTAACAGATTTACTTCATGGTTGTGTTTCAGGGATGCCTGGGCCTGTGTGTGGACACGGAAGCGGCCGGAGTGTTTTCAGATCAATTTGCTGATCGCTGATTGGTTAGCCCAACACCGATGAACGGAGTTGTTTCCCTTGCTTAAACGTCTTTCGTCTCCAACGGTCACACCGGCCATTCTTTCGCATTTGCAGAGGTACTTTATGCAATATTTCTTAGTTAAGAGCACGCCCAAATGTACTTGTTCAGTGCAGTTATTTAACTGAGAGATGCCTCCAATCCCCGATACCCGTTTGGCCCAGAAAAATAAGGCGTTTGCTTCAAACGTGTCTTCGGCCTCTCGGCCGCTCTGACCGTTGAGTCTTGTAGTAAATGATAATAGAACGCCACGATTTTAACAAAAGCTTTCTTCTTCAATGAAAGGAATTCGTTCAATAACCCCATTACAAGGTCAATCTGCCACGCGATTTTGTTTCTTCTTTTTTTTTTTTTTTTTCTGACATGTGTTAACTTGCCACATGCATGCACAGTATCAGTTGACTTTTTTTTTTAAAAACAAAAATGGCGCCAGATTTCAATCCTCGTTCGCAAAACTGCCTCGCGATTCGAAGAACAAACGTCCACAAACAGGTCTTTAGGAATGTGCAACTGAAGTGTCGCTTTTTATTGTATTGCCAGTTTTTAGTTCTCAGGGTCACCTGGTCAGCCCCACAGGGTGGGTTTTTCTCTCTATTCTGGGGCTTGTCCATTCACCTGTATTTGCCTTTTTAAAACTCTCCCTACTGTCTGCACTGCCTGTAGCTCTTGATATTGGATGTGTGTTGCTAAATGGTCTTAGCTTTATGTCTTGGCCCCATGTGTTAGGTTTATTTAACTCATTCTACCCCAGACACACCACGGCAGGATAAGGATCCACCATCAAGGGTGATGCCGGAATAGCTTGGCGCCCTACGGGCGCCAAGCTATTCTGGCATCTCCCTTGAACTATCATGGTCGATCTGTGCCCTGCACTGCATTGCAGTCTTGAGAGGACAGGGGCAAAATTTAAGGATTTTGGTGTTGGGGTAGAATGAGTTAACGTATTTATTTGACCGGCAGGCGACATACATGGCAATGTTCTGTTTAGGTTTTTTTTTTTCACAAGCAGTGCAGGCACGTCCTGAGAAAGCCTTGTGGCTGTCGGGACGTTAAGCAATGTACAATCAATCTGATTCAAAATGTCAGTTGGTTTACATGGTTGTATTGGACATGTTCTCAGCAACACTGTTTTGGTCACACCGGCTCAGGACTTTCTGCACACACCCAGCGCCGGATGGCAGCAGGATGTCCAAACCCATCGGGATCTATGCTACAGAATCATGGCCCCCCAGCCTCTGCCACAGAGGGTGCATCTGGTAGGAGGGTGCATGGACGGCAGCGGAATGCTCCCAATTACAAACTGGTAAGTAAAGTGATTCTATGATCATCTTCATTTTATTGGCTGGCGTGCGTGCGAAGCAAAAGTGAGTTTATGTTCTGGGACACTGGTCGTCCGTCCGTCGTCCATGGTAAACTTTAACTCATTCTACCCCAACACCAAAATCCTTAAATTTTGCCCCTGTCCTCTCAAGACCGCATTGCAGCGCAGGACACAGATCGACCATGATAGTTCAAGGGTGATGCCAGAATAGCTTGGCGCCAAGCTGGCATCACCTTTGAACTATCATGGTCGATCCTTATCCCAGGGGTGGGATTCTTCCGCGTTTCCGCGGAAATTCTTTCACAATTCCGCTGAAGCATATTTATTTTCCGCGTCTAATAACAACGAAAAAGACGAAAAAAAAAAATCTTCTTAAATGGCAAAAAAATCTCAAATGGGTTGGATTTGTATGTAGTTTGGTTCACTATTGCCCGACACTTCCGGTAGCTTTAGGTCGCAGTGGAAAATGGCGGTGAAAAAGGATATTGTCCAAGACAGAGTGCCGTTTAGTGTGCATCTGAACATAAAATGGTACGCACATTCCATTTTTATACTGCAGATCAGGAGTGTCATAACAAAGTCCATTTTCGGGTGTGTTTGGTCTCGCTCCCCCTGTCGGTTTTTGGATACTTTGGCGAACGGTGGACACGCGCCTATCCCCCCCCCCCCTCCCCCCCCCCTCCCCCCCCCCCTGTCGTTTGATTTTTCGGCTGCTGAAATGAAGGACATGAACCCCCCCACCCCCCCCTCCCCCCCGGTCGTTTGATTTTCCGCGTTTTCTTTCTTACTAGAATTCCACCCCTGTTATCCTGCTGTGGTGTGTCTGGGGGTAGAATGAGTTAACGGTGGCATTTTCTCGGAGACTATTCAAGCCACATTCTTCAAGCTTGGCCCAAGGATACTTTGTGGCAAGACCTTTTTAAACATGCCAATTTGAGTGACCTCTCTCAAAGGGTCACGCAGGGTTGACAAATGTGTGAAAACTGCTTGCATTTTCAGAAAACGTGGATTTTGACTGCTGCAGAAGCCAGCCCTCGTCACCGAGGTCACACATATGTAAATCGGTCATACACGGGATTACTCTTTGTATTCTTGTGCAAGGCCCCTTAAACCAAAATTGGGCTGTTTCTGTTTCTAATGCAGCTTTGGTTTTAATCTTTCTTTCTTTCTTTCTCCAGTTGGCAAATGGCGCCTGGGATGGACCCGAGACTGAGAGTAGTGCCAGCGCATCGCAATACGAGGGCAGTGATGACGAGGAGTTTGTTCCTGGCTCGAGCTCACCGGATTCAGAGGGTGTGTCGGCATCAATTGCTGGGATCTCTGACATAGACAGTATTGTATCGACTATGTTAGATTTCATCAAAGTGGCAGGTTCGGGGTGGCCAGGTGTTGGTGACGCTAGTACCAGCAAGGTGCAGTGTGCGTTAGGGGGTGGCAATGAGAATGTGGATAGGCAGGAGGAACATGATGCTGGAAAGAGTGGGGAAAGAGCACTTACAGAAGAAACAGGTGTGCACGTGTCGCAGAGAGGGAAAGGAAAGTACAAATGGGACAAGAAACATGCATGCAAATTGTGTGGCAATCTTGTCTTGAAAATGAGCACGCACTTACAAGATGTCCATGCAGATGAGGCAGACGTTGCTAAAATTTTGTCGATGAAAAAAGGGACCAAGCAGAGACGTCGAGCATGGATCAGACTACAAGATGAGGGTGATTACATGCATAACGTTGCTGTTCTTGAAAACAAATCCGGATGTTTGATTCCTAAGTATAGCACCAAAACTAGTAAGGTAGATGACCTTCTCGCCTGTAGCCATTGCAAAGGGCTCTATCAAAAAAAGCTGATCTCTGTACACTCAAAACGTTGCTGTCAGAAGCCAGGAGGGTTTCAGATCACTCGGCGAGGAGACGCGGCGCGCCGTGGTCGGCTAATGCTTCCAATACCCTTAGACGTTGAATTTTCATTGTATCACAAGGTCTTGGCCAGCCAGAGAGATGATGAGATAAGCCATCTCATCAGAACTGACCCTTTGCTTCTTGAGTATGGAAAGAGATTATTTGACCGCAGGGACATTGAAGAACACACAGCTGGACAAATCAGCTCCAGGATGCGGGAGTTAGGGAGACTATTAAAGATTATCAGAGTGAGGTCAGAAATGAAAATCGCAAGTTTAAATGCTGTGATCAATTCAGCTAGCTTTGATCATGTTGTCCTGGCTGTAAAAGAGCTAGCAGATTTTGATGAGGACACACATCAGTTCAAAAAAGGCAATCTCGCAATGCGCATAGGCCATGCTTTGAAAAAGTGTTCACAGATCAAACAGTCACAGGCATCCAAACAGCTTGGGCAGGGTTCAGACGACAGGTGGCGACAGGAGCTCTCTGAGGCGCAGCGGTTTGACTCTGTCTTCAAAGGGGACTGGTATGATTGTGTGTCCGCTACAGCAGCCCAGTCGGTCGGGAAAATGACCATGAACAAACCCAAGCTGATCCCATCATGTGAAGATGTGAGGAAGGTCCAACAGCTTCTTGAGACAAGGATGGTTTTGGAAGATTATCCGACAGTGGTTAAAGCAACTCTTTGTGCTGTATCACTTTTCAACCAAAAACGAGGGGGAGAAGTTCAGAGAATGAAGGTGTCAGACTTCCAGAATGCTAAGATTGGATCGATCACCAATCAAGATATCTTGAAAGGTCTCACAGAGGTTGAGAAGAAAATGGTGAATCATTTTCAGCGAGTGGAAATCAGAGGCAAGTTTAATAGGAGTGTTCCCGTTTTGCTGACGAAGAAGATGATGACAACTGTGGACAGAATCCTTCAAATGAGGCAATCAGTGCCAGCTCTCGCTGATTCCCAGTACATCTTTGCCACACCTTCTGGTCAGAGGCCTTACAGAGGCCATGATGTTCTGAAGGCCCATGCCCTAGAAGCAGGGGTGTCATACCCAGCCATGTTCACATTTACTCAGTTGCGGAAGCAGGTTGCAACTTTGGCTCAGTCAATGGCCATCTCGGAGTTAGACCAGGATCAGCTGGCAGATTTCCTTGGCCATGATATTCGGATACATCGCCATATCTACCGCCAACCTCAAGACGTCCTTCAAAAGGCAAAAGTGCAAAGATTCTTCTGTCAGTTAACAATGGGATGACAGATTTTGAGAGTTGCATTAGAGCTGAGCTGGGCGATGATGAAGAGATTGACTTTGACAATGAAGACACATCAGAAACTGGCAGAGAGTTCTCGGGGGGAACAGCACCCGTGAATGAAGCAAGTCAACAACACAGGAATCGATGAGCATGACGGAGAAAAGACGTCCAGAGCCTGATGACAATCTAGATAGTTTTGATGATGACAGTACTGCGTCAGCTCCTGTTCGAAAGAAAGCTAGATTTACAAGGAAACCATGGGGGGAAGCTGAAGAGAAAGCTGTTCAAACTCGTTTCAAGACACACCTCTTACTTACTTACTTACGCCTGTCACCCCTACCCGGGTATAGGCCGTCGACGAGAGACCTCCAGCAACTCCTGTCCTGTGCTTCTCCTTCGATTCTACTCCAGGTGGTTCCCAGTCTCTTGATGTCTGCTTGCAGGTCTCGACGCCAGGAGTTTCTCGGCCTACCTCTTTTCCTCTTTCCCTGGGGGTTCCATGACAATGCCTGCCTAGTGATACTGGAAGCTGGCTTTCTCAGACTGTGACCGATCCATCCCCATCTTCTTCGCCCAATTTCATTCTCTGCTGTTATCTGCTCTGTTCTCTCCCAGAGTCTGACGTTGCTGATCTTCTCTGGCCAGTGGATTTTCAAAATTCTTCTAAGGCAACTGTTCATGAAGGTCTGTACTCTGTTGACTGTGGTTTTTGTCAATCTCCATGTCTCTGCTCCATATAGGAGAACTGCTTTTACATTGGAGTTGAAAATCTGGACTTTGGTGTGTTGTGACAGCTCTCTGGAACTCCACACTTTTTTCAACTGGAGAAAGGCTGCTCTGGCTTTACCGATTCGTGCTCTGACATCTGCATCAGTGCCACCTTTTTTGTCTATGATGCTCCCGAGATAGGTGAAGGACTCCACCTCCTCCAACGGGGTGCCAGCAAGCAAGACTGGTTCTTCCCTGGTTGCGTTCAGCCTCATTGTCTTTGTTTTCTGTTTGTGATTGGTGAGGCCCACTTGGGACGAGATGTCAGCAAGCCTCGTGGTCTTGTCCTGCATTTGTTGATGAGTGTGGGACAGTAATGCCAAGTCGTCTGCAAAATCGAGGTCGTCAAGCTGTGTCCACAGTGTCCACTGTATTCCACTTCGTCTGTGCTCTGTGGTCATCTTCATGACCCAGTCTATGGCCAGTAGGAAGAGGAACGGAGACAGCAGACACCCCTGCCTGACACCAGTTCTGACCTGGAGCTCTCTGGTGAACTGCCCTTCGTGGATCACGCGACATGTCATGCCATCATAGCTGCTCTTGATCAGGCGGACGAGGTTTGTGGGTACACCGTAGTGTCGTAGGAGTTTCCACAGAGTCTCTCGGTCGACGCTGTCAAATGCTTTCTCATAATCCACAAAGTTGACGTACAGCGGGGAGCTCCACTCCAGAGACTGTTCCACGATGATGCGGAGAGTGGCGATCTGGTCTGTACATGATCGGTTCTTCCTGAATCCTGCTTGTTGGTCTCTCAGCTGGGGGTCAACGGAGCTCTTCATTCTCTCTAGGATGATCCTGTTGAAGACCTTTCCTGGTACTGACAGCAAGGTGATTCCTCTGTAGTTGGAACACTTGCTGAGGTCGCCTTTCTTGGGAAGCTTGATTAGGTACCCCTCCTTCCAGTCAGCTGGCATCACCTCCTCTTCCCAGATCTTTCCAAACAGTGGGTACAGCATCTCCACTGTTGTCTCTAGGTCTGCTTTCAGAGACTCCGCTGGGATGCCATCTGGCCCTGCTGCTTTGCCATTCTTCAAAAATGCCACTGCTTTTCTGATCTCTTCCCGGCTGAGTCTGTCACAGCTGATGGGTAGGTCGGTCTCTGCCGGCTGGATGTCGGGGGGGGGGTCGGGTGGGCTAGGTCTGTTCAGTAACTCTTCAAAATACTCGGCCCATCTGTCGAGTTGGTCTGCTCTGTCTGCAATAGGCTTGCCTTCTTTGTCTTTTACTGGTCTTTTTGTATGGCCATACTTACCCGACAATCTTCTGGTAATGTCGTAGAGCTGTTTCATGTTGCCGCTGCCTGCTGCCTTTTCTGCCTCTGCTGACAGGCTGTCTGTGTAGGCCCTCTTGTCTGCCCTGATACTCCTCTTCACCTCGCGGTTGGCTTCCCAGTATTCCCCCTGTGCCCTTACTTTGGCTGCTCTCGTGCGACTGTTGTTGACCGCTGCTTTCTTCTGCTTCCTCGCTTCTATCTTCTTCAAGGTCTGTGCCGACAGCCAGTCCTTATGGTGGTGTTTCCTGAACCCTACAGTGTCTTTGCAGGTTGAGTTCAGCGCCTCTCTAACTGCCTTCCACTGCTGCTCTGTGGTGACCGCCTCCTCTTCATTTACTAGCTCCTGTAGCGCTTGAAACCGGTTGGACAGCACCAGTTTGAACTCTTCTCTAACTCCAGTTTCTCTCAGGAGGCCTACATTATAGCGCTGTCTTCTTGTTGTCTCTGTGCGGCTTTTCTTTAGCTTGAGCTTCATTCTTAAGGTAAGCAGATGGTGGTCTGAGGCGACATCTGCTCCCCTCCTCACTCGAACATCTTGAAGGGATCTTCTAAATTTCTTGGTAATGCAGATATGGTCTATTTGGTTCTCTGTTGTATGGTCAGGTGAGACCCAAGTTGCTTTGTGTATTCTTCTGTGTGGGAAGATGCTGCCTTCAATGACAAGTCGGTTTAGAGCACAAAAGTCTACAAACCTCTCCCCGTTGTCACTCATCTCCGAGTCTAGTCCCTGTCTCCCCATCACCTCTTCGTATCCGGTGTTGTCCTCCCCTATTTTGGCAAGACACACCTCGTCATGAACAAACTTCCTGGAAAGGCCGAGATACAGTACGCAATGGCAGAGGAGCCTGCACTCAGACATAGGCACTGGACAAACATTAAGGATTACGTCCGCAACAGACTGAAAAAGTTACAAAAGAAATGAATTGAGGTTCCCCGCCACTCGCGGCATTTTCGATTTCATACCGATTTATTACATGAGTGTTATTATTGGAGTGGTTTCAGCATGTATAGCCTGCTTTTATTTTTTTTCTGATGGACGCCTGGATCATTTGTGACCCTCTCTCACAAAATCAGTCTTAAGAACTCGCATTTTGGATGTTTTGACATATATACATTTATGAAAACTACAGTGTTTGCTGATTACTGTGATATATGACTGTATGCTGTAGTGCAAAAATTGTAAAAGCTGTTTGTTAGTGTTTAAAGTTGTTAAAGCCTCCGGCGGCCATTTTGAGAAAACAGCCTGTGAAGTTTCTGTGTGCAGCATAATTGGGGCCAAGGGCAGACTTTTAAAATCATTTTTTACCTATTTAATGGCATTTTTCATGATAAAGATTTTAACCATACGATACTTTGGTGTATGTAGAATACATTTCTCCAAAAAAGTGAAAATGCCCCAGATTGACCCCCACCACATATTATTGTGTGCAGTGCTGATTGGCTCGCTGCGAGTTAAGACTGGTTTCATGAGAAAGGGTCACATTTTGTATACTGTATAACCTTTGGATTTGCAAAACGAAACAGCCGGCTGGGGACAAAAGACAATAATAAGATAAGAAAACCATTGACAATTTAAAGATTGATTACAAGAGTGTTATGGGGGGGGGGGGGGGGGGGGGGCGGATCATTTTGTAATATACTGCATGCCATTTTAAAAACTCTGCAAATGAAAGAATGGTTGGTTGTACTGCATACCATTTTAAAAACTCTGCAAATGAAAGAATGGTTGGTTGGTTGTTGGAGACGAAAGACGTTAAATAAAGGCTGAAGTTTCAAGTGATTTCTTATGTTGTCAGTTAATTAATTAATGTCAGTGTTCTGTTCTGTCATTTTAACTCATTCTACCCCAAGACCGGAATCCCCAAATGTTGAAGTCGTCTTCAGAAGACTGCATTGCAGTGCAGGACACAGATCCACCATGATAGTTCAAGGGTGATGTCAGAATAGCTTGGCGCCAATCTATTCTGGCATCACCCTTCAACTATCATGGTGGATCTTTATTTTGCTGTGGTGTGTCTGGGGTAGAATAAGTTAAGCCCAAATGTTGAAGTCGTCTTCAGAAGACTGCGTTGCAGTGCAGGACACAGATCCACCATGATAGTTCAAGGGTGATGCCAGAATAGCTTGGCGCCCATAGGGGCCAAGCTATTCTGGCATCACCCTTGAACTATCATGGTGTATCTTTATTTTGCTGTGGTGTGTCTGGGGTAGAATAAGTTAAGCCCAAATGTTGAAGTCGTCTTCAGAAGACTGCGTTGCAGTGCAGGACACAGATCCACCATGATAGTTCAAGGGTGATGCCAGAATAGCTTGGCGCCCATAGGCGCCAAGCTATTCTGGCATCACCCTTGAACTATTGTGGTGGATCTTAAATTTTGCTGGCGTAGAATAAGTTAAGTGTTCGTTTCTTCGTCTGGGTCTTTTTCTATCTTTCATATTTTTCCACACTTTTTGACCCGCATCATAGTCATACTGAGGCTAATAGCTTCAAATTTGTTCACTGCCATAATTCTATGCAAGCTACACTACAGTACTTACAAATGAGGACAAAGACCAATGGCTTTAGTTCAAGGGTGGTGCCACAATAGCTTGGCGCCTAGAGGCACCAAGCTATTCTGGCACTAACCCTTGGACTATTTCAGTCACACTAGTTGCACACACTGGTGTATTCCGAATGATAAGGGTTAATATTCAAAATGCTCTGTTGCTGTTTGTCTGAAACTCCAGAGTACCCAAAAACACAAAAAAGTCCTTTAATTTCCAGAATACATTATGTTGATTCTCACATCAATGCCATGATAAACTGTTTTGCTTCAGAAGGACAAAACGCAGCAATGTTTAAAAGATTTCCTCTGTAAAAATCATAATCGAAAGGTTTCGGGCCAGTGTTTATTGAATTTTGCACCATACAATGTAAAGAATGTTAAAGCACACATACACATTAAGTTGGGAAAAAAAATTAATGTGAAAAAGAAGTATTCCATGAACTTGACCTTATTACAGACGCCTACTGTTGTGAAGACACCCATTTTGACTGTAATGCCAGTCAGTTTTGTGTGAGAGAGACACCCACCCACTTTATTGGCAGAAACCCATTTTTTCGGCATCTAGTGCCTCTGTTTCTAGAAAATGTCTATTTTATTTTAAGTTATAGAGCTTAGTTATAAGGTGAGTTCTAAACATTCGCATCAATTCCAGAGCCCTAGAATAAATAGAAATATGGGAACCCATTTTCACATGAAATGGTAGGTAACCCACTGTGAGGCTTATGTGCGCCTGTGTGTGTGTGTGTGTGTGTGTGTGTGTGCGTGCGTGCGTGTGTTAGCCTTTTCATTGTATCAGCGCTTAGAGCTATTTTTAGAATAAGCGCTTAACAAATCTCCTTTATTATTATTATTATTGTCTAATCGTGTATACGCGCCTTATAAATCCGCTTTATTATTATTATTAGACCTGAAAGGGTTACAAATTTACAGACGGCACTACGATGTGTGATCCAATTACATGAAGTTTGCTTCATTCAACACAGGCAGAATGATAGCTGAAGAAATACAGCCCGCACTATATATTTCAAACCCGAGATTTTGTTTGAAAAAGTTCGCATACATACATATACATGCACCCTTCACAAACAGAACTGTTTGCTTCAAATAAAACAGCAAATGAAAGCTCTTATATCAGAGCAGCCCCACTCAAGCTCAGTCTCACATAAAGAAGGGTGGTCCCGGGTTGGGGAAAAACTGGGGTCCCGAGGCACTGACTCATCGTGCAATCAGCTGCAATAAACATGGCGCTCCTTCCTTCCCTTCTCCTCCCGCCCCCCTACTAAGCTCTTTCAAGGGGTCATCTCAAAAGTAAAACAACGCAACGCTGGTCAAGACCGGCAGTAGATCGGCCAAACCGAGCAGCATGATAAAAATAAAACCGTTCTTGAATCAAACACAACAGACCACTATACTGAAAGTATGAGTCCCCTCCCCCCGCCCCATCCCCCAATGCCCTTCTCGTGCAAACAATGTTATACGGCCATACTAATAGTTTTATGGAAGAGCCGACTACAGCAGACCTCTCCTAATCAGTACAGCTGGAGAGGTGCAAGAAACAAACATGTTGAATTCTGTAGGCAGTATATAACTCAACACTGAGACAGAGAAGTAAATCGCCATGTAGCATCTAAAATACAATCCCATAACGTTTATTCAAAACGAAATGAAACGCCGGCCAGAATCGAATGCTTGTGTTCGGCTGTTTCAAACTTACAGAACTATACCTACACACACTGAGTTTGTCCGTTTTTAAGTCTCTTTTATTTACATAAGAGACTTGTTAGGATGGGGCGCGTTGGGGCGATTTCAAAAGAACACACATGACATCATAGGCGGGCTGGCCTAAAACTCTGACACTAGTGACAGTGAAGTAACAAGATGAAAATGACGTCACGTCCAGTTACGCAAACCTCGCTATAAACGTACTTTTGGCGCGAAGCGCCGTATGTGTGTGTGCGTATGTATATAAACAAGAAAATCTCCGAAGCTTGCATACTCACAAGCTTGATTTTAGGGGAGTTGTTTCAAGTTCAGCGGGTGTCTAGGCGCGCCTCTGAACACTTTGAAATTGGATGTATCATTGAAGAGTTAAATGACCGTTTCTAGAAAGGCGGTTGACCCACATTAGAGTCCGTAATTTTCGTTTCATTCACTAGAGATAGATAATATGACACTCCCAGGACAATACATTCAATAGAGCCGCATCCGTCATTAATTTACGCTATTTTTAATAACAAAATTCAGTTATCCCATTACACTCTCGTTATTTCCGAATCAACCCTTTAATTTTTAAAAAAAATGATGAGCATGACGGATGCGACTCTATTGAATTTATTATCCTGGGAGTGTCATATTATCTATCTCTTATCCCAATCAAGTGATGTCGATCGAAACTTAATACTTATTAACAAGTTACAACTAACTTCTAGGAACCTGCATAGGTAACCTTTAAGAACTTATTAATTACTTACCCTAAGTTCTTACAACAACTTGACTCAAGTCACTGAGACAGATTTATCAAGATACAAGGACAATAAAAAAACTTTTTTTTAATACTCAGGTGGTGGTGCTGATGGGGTTAAATAATCAGGCATGACATTTTTCTGCGAAGTGTATGACATTAATAAACGATTACCAAATCTGATTTTTATTTGTTTAAAAGATTGTGTAGTTTTTCTGTGGTTTCCTGTACCCCTATCCTTTTTCCCTCTGCTAAAAAACTGGCCTTAAGTTCTTCAACATTTACGGGAGATTGACTATGCATCTTATTCTGTATTTCAGACTTCTGTTTCTTGTAGTTATTTAAGTCATCCTGGACTCGCTTAAATTCTTCGTCATCAATAAAATTATCATATAATAAGACGTTTTATTATAATCATTAAATAATTAATGTTTTTTATTATATTAAATTATAAAATGAACCAAGACGAACTCCTTCTTCTAAACGATATCAATGCTGTGGAAAATAAAGACTTAGAATATAAGAAACAACAACTTTTGTCTGTAGTTGTTTCAGGTAAATCAAAAACTTATTTAGGAAGACAATACATGATAGAAGACATAGAGTCTTTAACTTCTGAGGAACTAATCAATCTTCATTCTAAATATGAAAATCATATTGCCTCACTAATGACACGCGATTTAAGCAGGTCTCTTATTTGCCTATACACAAAAGCTGTTAATCACTTTATACCAATAGACACTGACAACCTTTCTAATGATCTAGAAAGTAACCCCATAGTTTCTAGTTCAATTGGTAAATTATCATGCCTTATGTTTTACAAGTTTGGGAATTACCTTGCTC
>BTPG01000002.1:227625850-228044618 GCA_036245525.1 Semisulcospira habei | reverse complement strand
CTTTTACAAAGTAAAGTTAACTCGTTTTATGATAGTGTTAATGAGCGTCCATATCAAATAGATCCTAATCAGTTTGAATATGAAAAAGGACATTTATATTTAAAAACTATTGACAAAGGAAAAATACAATTGACTAACAAAAAAGACCCTACTAAGTTTAGAGCTTTAGGTACAATCAGAAAAGAAGGTGGTGTTGGTGCCTTGCGTCAACTTGGTGTTGGTGATAAAAGGTTGCCACCTCGAGTTGTTAGTGCTCTTCATGATGCGCAAACAAGGTTGCCAACAGGACAAGAAATTGATGTCGCACCAGTAACAAGCCTACCAGAAATAGCAAACACAGTAATACAAGAAACATCATTTACAGAAGGACAAATAAATGAGGAATTAAAAACAATTGGTGACTCTCCTTTGACAAAGAGGGAGTTAGCTGCGTTGGATAAAACACTGCAGACAATAAGAGGTGAGCTTTTGAATAATGTAGCTAAACTAGGTGAACTTGATAATCATATTGAAAGAGAAAAAGAGAAACTGGCTACAGCAGATAATGGGAATTATGACATAGAAATGAAAGAAAGAATACAACACAGATTAAAAGATTTGTATACAGAAAGATCAGCGCGACTAGAAGTGATTGAAAATGGAAAAGAAAAACTGAAAACACAGGTCAACAGAATTAGAGAAACTATACAAAAAATACTTCACGAAGACACAACTTTGACTGAGAGATTAAAAACACTTTTCAGAGAGCAGGGTATCACTATTGCAAGTTTAATTACTGCTCTTGGATTTATTATTAGTACTGTAGTGTTAGCTGTAACAGGAGGACCAGGTAGTAGCACTCCAACTCCACCCGCACCACCATCAGACCCAAAAGATTTACAGACTTGGGTAAGAAAACAGTTGTCTCATATATCAGACTTGCTTAAAAAATTAGCTGTAAAAGCAGCAGATGCTTTACCAGGTATTATAGGTAGTGTTGTCAGTTGGCTTATTAGTACAGCAGCAAAGGCAGTAGGGTTTATGGCAGAACATGTGTGGGTCTTTTTGGTTACAGTAGGAGGGTTAATAGTGGGTTATTTAATGAAACAGATAAAGAAGTAGTATTCCTAATCCAGTAAGGCCTATTACCAATGCAGTTCTCTCTGACTCATGTGTGTTTTCTTGGTCTGTTACTGGCTGTACTGGTGTTGTTACTGTCTGTACTGGTGGTGTTACTGTCTGTACTGGTGGTGTTACTGGTTGTATGTGAGAGGTTGTTGGACTCAAGTTTACAGATTGATTAAGTCCTAATTTCTGATCACTCCCTGCAACAACTATTTCATTATTATAATTTGTTATTGATCCAATTTGGAGTTGAAGGTCTGATGGTAACATATATAACCCAATGCCAACTACAAAGTCAACTTTTGATCTAGCATATCTTAAAACGTCTTGGTAACGCTGTATGCTTGATGGGAGATCAACTGTTGAGTTAATTGAATCTTCAAGATTTGCAAGAAACTGTTTTTGTGCTTCAAATTTACCACTTCCATTCAAAATGTTTGATTTTGTTAGTGATTGTGCACCTAGTATACACCAGACATATGTTCTGATAGACTCATTTACGCGCTCGACTCCTGCTTGAGTAAACCCTTCACTCTTGTCTAAGATAAATGTTGACCATGCGTTAGATTGTTTCTGTTCTATTGAGCCTAACCAGACTTGTGATTTTGATGAGAATGAAGTGTAGGGAGGCCAGTACTCTTGAGGGTATTGTCTGTGACTCAAAGCATAATATAATGTACCAATGCCGTGGTGATCATCAAGTTTTTGTGTGAAGTCATACTTAGTGCTTATGTTAAATTCATTACAGATGCGTTCAAATGCTTTCATATCCATGGGGTTGTTAAACCTGTTGAAACTGGATTCAGTTGGTAGTGGTGTATGCAGTTCTGACAGTATACGTCTAAGCTGGTAATAAACATGGAAACGATACACAGACCTAATCAGTTTGTTTGAGTGATTCAAATGGTCTGTAAATGAAACACCACAGCCTGTAGTAGAACACAGTATGGCAAAGTTAAGTTGGTTTTGAAACATCTGTAGTGGACTTGAAGACCACTTTCTTGCTGTAGCATCGTCTGTTATTGGAGGGTTTAGGTAATGATCAAACGGATTGGGTACTTTGACTTGGAATAGATCTTGTTCAGACACAGCAATATCAAGCTGATTTAACTGAATTATTTTCTGTTCATAAGTAGGTGCAACATTATACTTGGCATCCACGTTAAATTGAAATGCGTTTGTAGTGGTAATGGTTGGTGATTTAAATTCCATCCTTTTTTTTTTTATGTGATAATAAAAAATGTTTATATAACCTTAACAAATATTGACACAAGCCAAACCAATGTGGTTAACTAATGGGATTGATAATCGTGATGGTAGCAAGGCTGTAGCTATCCATGAAATGTTCTACACAGTAAAGTGGTTTAATGTAACGGATGATGAAAATTATTCTGTAAGTGGAACTCTTGATGGTATTGAGAAGGGTGATACTTTACGAGCTGGGTATTATGACTTTTGTACTTTAGCTGAATGGCTTCAAAATGAATTTAAAATTAAAGCAACTTTAAACCCAGCTAATTTACTTGTTACAATTGATTTTCCGAAAAGTGGTCAGTTTTCTTTATCAATTAGTCTTTTATTATTACTTGGATTTTTTAAAACAATAACACATCCAGATGAAGATTGGTCACAATCAGTTGGTAGTCTACTATCACCAAAAAAACCAAGAATAACTGGCAGATATCCTGTTCATTTGTCAGTACACACAGTGCTAAATGTTCATTTGAAAGAACTGAACACTACTGAAAATGTACACAATGGAAAGCCTTCAACTTTGTTAAGATGCTTGCCGACTGGAACTGCCCCATATTGTGAAAATGTGGTTGCTAGATTTCCTAATTCTCAGTTTAAAAAATTAGGTTCTAGTTTCTTTGAATCATTGTGCTTATCTGTAACTAATCAGAATGGTAAACCAGTTGTAATGCATGATTTTTATGTTGTTTTGGAAATTAAATAATTTTATTTTTGTTTATAAAAATGAGTGGTCTTGGTCCAAAGCCTAGAATCATACCAGTTGCGTGTCCAGTAACAGAGTTGAAAGATTTGGCAGACGTACAGGATTTTGAGAAGGAAGGGGAAATTGGAGAAATATATGGTTTTGAACTTGATTCCTATGGCATGTACAAGAGAAAAGTAATTGTTGACATGAAAGATGGTGAAAAACAGATTCCTAAACTTGGTCAGCTACGTGATGTTACTGTACCTACTCCACCTGTAAATAATGTGCCCTACAACTTAATACATGTGGGTACTAAATGGGTTGTTTCACCTGTGCCTGTTCCACCACCCACAATTGACTGGGACATAAAGATTGAATTTATTAGTCCTTATGTATACACTGATGATGAAGGCGCCTTAGTGTTTAGGAAGGTTGTTAATTCTGGGCCGCTTATTGTAAGCCTTGTTCCAAGTTTTGCCCTAGACAACAATAGCAGAGAAAAACTGAAAGTTGAAAATTATGAGAAACGAAGATATCTTCTTACAACTAGAAAGGGTAGATCAGATACTTCTGTTGTGTTTATGCCAGCAAGCTTAGTCGTGGCTAGAGAAGCGACAATAGTATTTGAAATTATCATGAAATCAGTAACTACTGCTAAAGAGGCTCAAATTGCACAGGGAATTAAACTTACATGGGATGAAACAGTATCAGAATCATCAAAGGTCTTTATTGCTATTACAAAAAATAATGATGTTATTAATGTTTCGAGCAGTGTTCCAGCTGTCAAGGTGGTGGTTGACAAAACAACTTTTGTTCGTCTAACTTACATAAACCTTGAACACATTGATCTTGTTGCATTTTATTATGCTAGTAAATTGTATACTTTTGAAGAGTTGCAAAATGTAATTGCTGATTAAAAAAATATTTGTCATAAAAAATGGTGAACTTGTATCCACAAATACCACCTGAGCCTATTGAGCGTGATAAAACATTAAAGGCAGATTCATTTCGTTTAATGAATATTACAGAAGCGTTGAAGTATTTGGAAGAAGAACAAGCAAAATACTCGAGGTGTAAACGCCGTTACAATACGGTTTTCAATTCTGTACACAACACATCAATGGCCATGGGGGTGGTTTCAGCCGGATTATCTGTAGGAGGTATAACTCTTTTTGCAACGGGGGTGGGAAGTGTTATAGGAATTGCTGTTGAAGGTATTGGTCTTGTCACAAGTCTAGCATGCTTTGGTATGGAAACCCTTAACAAAAAAATTTATATGAAGTTGCAGAAGCATGAAGCATTAAGTACGCTCGCAGCAGCTAAGCTGACGAGTATAAAACTTATTATTAGTAAGGCTTTGGAAAATAATGAAATTGATGATGAAGAATTTAAGCGAGTCCAGGATGATTTGGCTAACTATAAACAACAAAAATCTGAAATACAGAATAAGATGCGTAGTCAGGCTGTAAATGTTGAAGAGCTAAAGAAATCTTTTTTAGAACAAGGAAAAAAGATAGGCGTAGAAGAAACTATGAAAAAAGTTCGAGAACTTACAAGCAAGTAAAGATAGGTTTTGTTAATCAATTATTTTTGTCATACACTTCGCAAAGAGATGTCATGCCTGATTATTTAACCCCATCAGCACCACCACCTGAGTATTAAAAAAAAAGTTTTTTTATTGTCCTTGTATCTTGATAAATCTGTCTCAGTGACTTGAGTCAAGTTGTTGTAAGAACTTAGGGTAAGTAATTAATAAGTTCTTAAAGGTTACCTATGCAGGTTCCTAGAAGTTAGTTGTAACTTGTTAATAAGTATTAAGTTTCGATTGACATCACTTGATTGGGATAAGAGATAGATAATATGACACTCCCAGGATAATAAATTCAATAGAGTCGCATCCGTCATGCTCATCATTTTTTTAAAAATTAAAGGGTTGATTCGGAAATAACGAGAGTGTAATGGGATAACTGAATTTTGTTATTAAAAATAGCGTAAATTAGCGACGGATGCGGCTCTATTGAATGTATTGTCCTGGGAGTGTCATATTATCTATCTCTTCACTTGCAATTTTAGATACAGCTACACTGGTTAAAGAGAATGGAAGAGTTCGTTATCCAGCTTTCTATCTCTTGAACTTTTTCAGTAAAAATTAATTATATGCAGAATTTAACAAAACAGATGTAAAACACCTCGCCTTCTGGAGAAAATAACAGTGACGGTGACGTAAAAGCAGAAATTTCGTCATCACGCAGACATCGACCCAATACTCTAGATGTGACGTATTTCGCTCTCCTCTCTCTCACACACAAACACACAGTAAAATATCATGTATCTAGGTAAAGTGAACCTAACTTCACACAAATTATAGCAAGACTGAAGCTGTACAGTAAAATTCAAGTTTTTGTCACCATTTTTCTCAAGTCTAGAAGTGAAAGTGAAACTCATATCACGTAAAATAAAAAAAAAAATACGTCATGACAAATGACGTTATTCAAACCAATGACGCGTATGCACTGTGACCCTTATAGAGCTCACTGATGCATTGGCAAATCTGCGAGGATTTTTCAATAGGAGATCAGTATTTCAAAATCAGAATCAGGCAAAAGACAACAGGTAGAGGAGACCCTTGACAGCGAGTACAGCTCACATAAAAGGAACTTTGCGGGTTATGGCTTTTAAGAAGAGACTTTGTGGTTTGTGGTTCATCCCATCTTCTTGTCTACCGCATTGAAAATACGGTACACTTTGAAATGGAGGGGGGGGGGGGGGGAGGGGTAGCATGCACATAACAAAACAGGCGGGCGGCCCTCATAGGCCTGGCAAAGAAGTAACAAGATGAAAATGGCGTCATCTCGAGTACGCTACCCTCGCTGCTGAACGTACTTTTGGCGCGAACCGCCGTATGTGCGTATGTATTGTATGTGTGTTTGTGTGTGTGTGTGTGTGTGTGTGTGTGTGTGTGTGTGTGTGTGTGTGTGTGTGTGTGTGTGTGTGTGCGTATGTATGTAAAGGACACCAAAATCTCTTAGGTTTGCGTACGTACAAGCTTGGAGATAAAGGAAAATTCCGAATCAGTGCTTCATTTAAGTTGTGTCTAAGACAGCCTCCGAGCATATTGGAATTTGATGTCTCATTGAAGAGTTAAATGACCGTTTATGGAAAGTCGGTTGACCCACATTAGAGTCCGTAATTTTTGATAATATGCACTTGAAATTTTGGATATCGCTAGTTTGGATAAAGACATTGGACGAGTTCGTTTGCCAGCTTTGTACCTCTTCAACATTTTCGAAAATAAAACTCAGAATTCATTGAAGGAGAATAAAGATGACAAAAGTAAAAATCCTCCACTTCAGCAAAAGAATCAGACGATGACGTAAAAGCACCAAACGCGTCATTGTTATACGATGTTCCTTGTGATGAAGCTCTATTCCCACGCATAAAGTTCACGCAGGGTTTCTGCATTGTGCTGTTGTGTCAGCGTATATTCTGGTGACAGATATTCCGTTGATACGTGTTGAGTCGTAGTCGTAGTATGATATCACACCAGACGCACGCACTTAAGGTTCTTTTAAATAAACTTCATTCAGCTGCAACCCGTCACACGTGGCTTAAGGATGTAGACTACACTGGAGTAACAGTTCCAACAATATTTTAATTCAGCGATGCGATCTCCACACAATGCATTCCCCAAATGCACCAACACTGATACAATGTCTCTTCTGCAAATGTCAACACTGGCGACACAATGCGTTTCTCATTCAACGTACACCACCGTTACGCTGCGTCTCTCACAATCTACACCCTATACGGGCCACGTACCTACGATACAACTGACAATGCATGACAATGTACACACGTGCTTCATAGCACCATCTTTTATAGTAAAACAACTTTCCAGAATAATCCAAAGAATTCACACAACACAACCAATCAGAGCAGAACACGTAACTGAAACTCATAAATATTAAATAAAAATGAACTTTCTAGAATAATTACAATAGTCTACAAAAATTTGACTGCTAATTTCAGCCCCAAATCCCAGTGTGTAATGATGTCACACAAGAGCATGGCAGACCGTTCACGACTTTTCATAAAACACACTGACTGGCTGCTAAATTCACGCGCGCAGAAAACAACTATCACTAAAAATAAAAACAGAGCAGCTCTACACTTTGATGTCACACATACGAGGTCACTAGACAGCGCGACCTTGCTTGAACATTCTGGTTTATTCTCAGTGAATCTACACATAAAAAAATCGATTGCTATTCTCCGTGCAACTTTGCTAGAAGCTTCCGGACTAAATTTAGCGTATCATAACAAAGCCAATTCCGCTATCTGTGTGAACGATAGAGAATCTTACTGAAAAGGTATGTGATACGTAACCATGATAGCTCAAATAAATATCGGATCGTTTCCTACGATTAACACATGCGTGCTCTCACAGAACAACACAACCACAATCGTAACATCCGTGTAGTCATGAGTTCCGTGCGTTCACGAACTCAGCGATCCGCACGGAGTTTTAATGGCGCAGCTCAACCTAATAGAGCTAAAGAGTCAGTAATTAGTACGTGCTATTCTGTCATAGAGGACGGACGGATGTTGGATATATCAGCCATATTCCAAGACTGAAACCGAGATTTCAGGTACGTTTATATATATTATATATATATATATATATATATATATATATATATATATATATATATATATATATATATATATATATATGAAATCGACAGCTAGTGAGTTAAAGGTAATATGCGTTAGTATGATTTAGTTCGGTTGTGTAGCGTTGATTTCGTTCAGTTATGTCGGTTTAGAATTTGTGAGAAAACCGGAGATTCTATATAGTTATTTACCGGGATGGATAATTAAAAATGTGATGTGTGTATGCCTCTCTAGAGGTTGTTTACGAAGGTAGTAAGTGGGTGTGTTAAGTATGTACGAACCAGTGCATGCATCATCGGATCATGTTATAGTCTTTTTCAGTGTAGTGCCCGAGTTATGGTGTGTTGTGAATCTGTTCTGTTTTATGAAGCACGAGTGTGTGAATGAACGTGTAGATTTATTTGTAATGAATGTGTAGATTTATTTGTATCAGCCAGGTTATGTAATGTACCTCATATCAGCCACAATTTGTGTGTTAAGCAAGTGTTATTTGAACTTTATTGTTCAGAGTCCTTATGAGGAGCGAGAGAATTGGTGCCGAGCCATCAATGTCAACAGAAGCTGCCGCTGGAGGAACGTGTCGAGAGGACATCCGCAGCTGGGGAAACGAGGGACTTGGTGCCAAGCCATCAAAGTGGACAGGAGGAGGAGCGTGTCGAGAGGACATTCACAGGGAGCGTGGGACAGCTTCAGGAGCGAGTGACGCCAAAAACTACACGCCTAGACGTGGAGGAACGTGCGACCTATGCAGAACGATAATACCCATTGAACAGGTTGGATAGTGAGGACGTCTTACCTAGCCTGGCTTTTATTATACTGTGTGGAAGTGAGTGTGACGTGCTAGTGTTGATAGTGTTGTGTATGTCGTGAAGAGTTTTCTCGTTAGGATTACACGTTGGGCCACAGAAACATTGTTTTGAGTTTATGCGTCCGACTGAGAGTCAGTGTTTGGGTGTGTGCCCGTTGCGCTTGTGACTTGAGTCTGTGCGTGCGACCGTTGAAACTTCTGTGCGTGCGACCGTTGAAACTTGAGTCTGCGTACGTTACATTCCTAATTGATGCAAAGCACCCGCACTGCAGTGTTTTACATGTATGAGCTGACGCAATTCTCTCCTTCTCGGATTTGATTTAGGAAGACAGTCTATTTTTGTTAGATGTCTGCGAACGTACTGTGGAAACGGTGGGGAAAAAAATGCAAGCTCACATCTATAGAAGAGGCTTCAGTGGGCATGGATCATCCCATCTTGTTCTTCTTTAGAATAGCGTGGCTACGCCAGCCCGCAGAACGTGTAACTGATACGAAGCGCTGTGTGTCCATCAGTGTTTGTGTGTGCCACTGCCATGCGGATCGGATAAGTTAAGGTGGATGATGAATCGGGAGGAAGCTTAAAAACAGGAACAACTCTGAATGTTTCTGAAAGAAAAACGCATGTGAGCTCAAACAATACTGTCGACTTTGGGGTGAAATCCTCATTGTTTTGTTTCCCACTCTCGTTGAGTTTGTTTGTCCCACTCTTGTATTAATCTACTAATTTGTAAGAGCAGCGATTTTATCTCACGTTTCTATTTCTATCGTATTTCGAGGTAGTATTAAACGCTTATCGCATGCGACAGCCTTGTTCATGCAAACGAATCCTACAGATGTCTATCCCAAGCACGTTAATCCTGTTAAACCTGTTTCTGCAATGCCAAGAAAACAGAATATGGATTCCTTCATCAGTATTTCAATCTGTCCAATCCAAGGTGAAAGTAGTCTCCCTTTAGACCTGTCGAACTAGGTCTGTAAAATATAATTCCCCGTGACTTCAATGCCGGATTGGCCAGAATGTTAGGGGCTTTCCCGTGCTATTTTTTTTAACAAGAAACAAATTAGGTAACTTTCCCCAGGGTTGTGCAAAAACGAAGAATATTTACAGGCAAAGTCTGATATAAACCGTGACGCGTTCACTATAAATAACTTCAGAGACAAGTCATGTTTTTAAAAAAAAATGCTCCGTATTGACTTTCGGGGTCATATGAAATAGGTCAATTTACGGCGACGTCATTTGTCGTTGAGCAAGCTGAGAAATGGCACGGTTACTTCGAAGCGAAAGTAAGCCGCCTAACGAAAGCCGATGCTGGCTTTGGCAGGTTACCGGTCAACTCGCCCATAAGTCTTCCCACCCAATGTATCGAGTTAACTCGCCCAAGGTAAGAGTCAAGCAGCTCCAGATCGTCTGCTTGATTGTTTCTAGATACGGAGTGTGTCGGTTGGTCGGTGTTTCGGGGGTGGGAAGGGAAGTAGATAATAAAAATCTCTGAATGCGTGTACATACACGTGAAGGTCCACATCCAAAGCTAGGATAAAAGTGACTTGGCGAGTTGACCCCTTACATTGAATGGTTAGGTGACTTGACTGATCGAGTTCTGGGGCGAGCTGACCGTCAACCCTTTCGCAAAGTACGTGCGTTATGCGAGTAAAAAGAGCGCACGTATTTAGCATCGAATGGTCAGATTTTTCTCTATGCCGGCCATGCCAGCGATATTTCAGGTTGTACTGCCTTCCCTGCCAAATACAGACAAAACATAATACAAAACATTAGCCTAGTGTATTTTTTAATAATGACTTTGGTTCTGACGTGTTTTATTTTTTCCTGTCTATGCACTAGAAAGAAAACAACGATGTGCACCAACAGTACCTTGATTTTCGGTCCTCTTTTGACAGGATTTGGGAGAACACTTGCAACGTAACTCATACAGGCATTGCACACAAGAGACATACGGCGTGTGCTTGCGAGAGTTACGACTACGAGGTATTGCCGGACGAACGGATATCAATTGCTTTTGCACGAGATGCGACTGGCTAAAAATAGCAGGGGCGGATCTGGGGTGGGTATTGCTGCGCCCCCCCCCCCCCCCAAAAAAAAAAAAAAGTCTTTAAAATGCTATAAGTCCTTTTTTAGGGGGTGTTTGCCACCACCACCACCCCTCCGGTAACTGATCCGCCCTTGAATAAACATGTGACCTGTCAATCAAAACGTGGCCAATTCCACCCAAAACCCCAAAAAAGCCATTTCCTGTACAACCAAACAGCTCTCCGCTACATTTAAAAGAAGAAAGCTGTTGGGTCCCAACCTCGGCTCGGCCAAAGTGACATATACTGCTCATAAATAGTAAGGTGTTTTAACTTTTCAGCTTGAATTACTAAAAGTCCTCAGAATCGGTATAATCAGGGCATATCGGTGAGTAGCCATCCCGCTGGCCTACAATTTGACAACATTGGTGTGACATATAGTACTCACAAAAGGTAAAGGACGTATTACTTTTAGCTTGGATTATTAAAATGTCCCAAAAAGTTTAAACATGAATCATCAGACCAAAAAGGTGCCCCCACCCGGGTCTTTTAGTTCCCAGGGTCACCCTGGTCAGGTTTTCCCCTCTATTCTGGGGCATCTTTCTTCTGTCTACCCTTGTTCCATTCACCTGTGTTTTCCTTTTTTAGACTCTTCCTACTGTCTGCGCTGTCTGTAGCTCTTGATATTGAATGCGTGTTGCTAAATGGTCTTAGGTTTATTTAGCGTATTAGACCGGCTGGTGACATGCATTCAATATTCTGTTAGTTTTTTTTTTTTTTCACAATAAGTGCAGGCACGTCCTGAGAAAGTCTTGTTGCTGTCGGGACGATAAGCAATGTACAACCAACCAACCAACCAACCAAAAAGGTGACTGCACTTTGCAGATGTAAGATGTTTTCAGACATGTTAGTAATTCAAGCTGAAATTATGAGATCCTTTACTTTTTGTGAGCACCAATGTTGTGAAATTGTAGGCCAATCGGATGGCTAATCATTGATATAACCGTTATTATACCCATTCTGAGAGCTTTTCGTAATTCAAGCTGAAAAACTAATGTACCTTATTATTTTTGAGCATTATGTCACTCTGGCCGAAGTTGGGTCGACGCCGAGGTTGGGACCCAACAAAAGCGCGCTGCTCTACTAGTACTAGAAATTAATCATCGTGTACACTTTCACTGAGATCCCTGAATCACATCTACATATATTGCTTAAATGTCGGCCTTGGAAAACTGATGCGAGGCAAAGCCAATGGAGTGACTGTGTGGAGGTCGGTAACGCCAAATTGAGTGGGGGTGGGGTGGGGGTGGGGGGATCCGGGAGGGAGGAGGGGGGGGGGGACAACAACAAAAAAATTCATGTAATCGACAATGTTGCCAAATAAATCACAGGACCGGTTGCACAGAAACAAGCTGAAGCGGCTTTCTTTCAGCAAGTCCATGAGAACATTAACACACGAATTTGACACTTTTATGATGTCTGTCAGAATAAGGAACTGGCATCGCAATGAAAGCCGACGAAAACATTCATCTGACAGTACATTCCCGCGGCACTATCCCACTTTGCACCGACGATTCGTTTGTCAAGTACACACACACGTTACGATATCAGCGTACACAGTGGAAAGTCTGTACTCACGTCTGTCATTGTGTCAGTCTTGTTCATGCTAATGCCGCCAAGACTGGCGTTGTATTGAACTCTGGGCCTGAGGTTCATGAGCATAAATGTCTCTTGAAGAGTGCACAACGAGTAACGGGCTTATTTTCCTTAAAAGTGAGTGTCCCCTGTTCTCTCTGTGAACGTTTTTTTAAATTTTTTTTTAATTTTTTACGGAAATTCAGAAGCACAGAAGTTCCTAGAACTCCTAACAAACACTGAACTGGACTAAAAACTTCGCAATCGGTCCGCGAGTTACGGTCAACTAACCCATATGCCATTATCGTGGTGGCTTTGATCTTATGTCTTCTTTTTGCCGACCGTTTAACACCATCACGGTGGCACTGATCTTAGGTCATCTTGCTGCCGACCGTTTAGCACCGTCATGGTGGCTTTGATCTTAGGTCTTCCGTTTGTCCGTTTGTTGACTGTGTAGCACCATCATGGTGATTTTCATCTTAGGTCTTCCCTGTGCCGTCTGACACCATTGTGGTGCCAATTCAGCATCACCAAAATGTCCTTGATTTGGAGACGATTTCAAGCTTCACTGTGTGTGTGTGTGTGTGTGTGTGTGTGCGCATGCGTGTGTGTGTGTGTGTGTGTGTGTGTGTGTGTGTGTGTGTGTGTGTGTGTGTGTGTGTGTGCGTGTGTGTGTGGTTTGTATGCTGTAGCTTAATTCGTTTTTAGGGTTCTGCATCGTTCTAATTTCTCATGTACATACTTCAAAAATGACATTTGACATACAGTATTCTTGTAACACGCTTAGAGCTCACAGAGTTTTGGGATTTAGCAAAATGCTCTATATTATATACTTTATCTCACATATGTCATCTCCGCCCATGGTTGGGAATCAACTCGGCAATTCCTTGGAGTAAAAACTCACCCAAGGTAGAAAATCAAATTGGCAGGAACTCAAGTTTTTGTTTTTTTTTTACAGATCTTTTGACTGTGTCACTATTATGAAGTAAATAAATACACTATTTCATTATTCTTCTTTCGTGAATTTCTGCAGTGTCCGAAATAATCCAACAAATTAGCAACTTTTATGGTGATGATATTGGCAGTTTATGCACTGATGGCAACTCCCATCATGACACATCATCTTCATTTCACATGACAGGGTGGGTTTTCCCCTCTATTCTGGGGATGTGTTTCTGGTCCATTCATCTATTTTCATTTTTTAAACTCTCCCTACTGTCTGCACTGCCTGTAGCTCTTGATATTGGATGTGTGTTGCTAAATGGTCTTAGCTTTATTCAGGCCCCATGTCTAGGTTTATTTAAGGTATTGGACCGGCTGGTGACATACATTCAATATTCTGTTTCGTTGTTTTTTTTTCACAAGCAGTGCAGGCACGTCCTGAGAAAGTCTTGTTGCTGTCAGGACGTTAAGCAATGTACAATCAATCAATTCACTTCACATGTACACTGCAGCTCAACCATGTTTACCAGTACTCATGTCCACCCACAGACCACCCTACTGCCTCCACCCCAACTGTACAATTAGCTACTTTTAGGCTTCGTCATATAATGTAATAATAATAATAAATCATACTTATACAGCTTATAAAGCGCATCCACAGTAGGCTCAAAGCGCTGTTGCACAGAACATAACATTTCAAAGAACACGCAAACAAAATTTATGTCCAAAATGTGGAGTATCATTCACAGCATAGGATTGGAAGATTGAAATCCAGCCCAGCCCCCCCCCCCCCCCCCCCCCCCCCCCATCAGGGATCCATCGACATGGACGAGAGAGAGACTTTCTGTTTTCTTTCATTGTCTCTACAAATGCACTTCAAAATGTTGCACTGGAAAAAATGTGCAACAGTGCAACATTTTGCGGTTTAAAACTGGTGACTATTAAGTCACCCTCTTTGCTGGTGCGGGACACAATCGCTAAAGTATACCGCCTGGCAATTTACCCTGCTGCATTCTTTCGAGGCTTAAAATACTTAAATGAGAATAAAGTGGGGTGTACTGTGCTTTTGCAATGTTCGTGAACCAATAATGTTTTCGCCACTATTTTTAATACAAAGAAATGTCACTGAATATCTTCATGTAAAAGGTAATCTTCTCATTAATACAGAGTGTTCCTTCATAAACGTGTCCACATACGGCTACTGGTCTTCTCGCCTCTCTTGTATGATCTGTCAAATTGTGAGCCCAAAATAGTGTTTGTGTCTCAAATGAAAATGTGCACGAGCAAAAAGGGGAAAAGTTCTCATGTCTGACCCTCAGTGGGTTACAAAGACTCGAAATAATCTCACGTTGCTCCTCTTATCCTGACCGCACAAACGGCCAGGTATTCGACATTCATTTTTCGTAAAATTAGTCGGGTACACATGGATAAACACTTTCTCTCTCTCTCTCTCTCTCCAAAAACAAGACTCCTAACTTCCATCCCAAATAAGTTATTGCGTTAAAACGTGGTTCATGAGAATTGCAAACGCATTATTCGAACCTATCATTTCACCGAAACATCCGACACAGTTCTCTATGTGATGTACTAACCGCGGCATGTGCCAACAGGGTCACAGTCGGGCTCGATGGCAGCATGCCTGACAGGCTCTCAGTATTACATCACTCAAATGATGCAACTTGATTACTGTGTACTCGTTGCGTAATACCCCGCCACCACCTTCCTTATACTCCCCCCCCCCCCCCCCCCCCCACACACACACACGGCACACTCCGGAGGCCATGTGCACATTCCACAGAAGACGCCGGATGAGATGGCCGACAAAAGGGTGAATGGACAAAATAAAAGGGAGAAAGGAGAAGACAACAAAGAGAGAAAAAAATTTTGTTCGAATTTGCCGACGTTACCAAACAACTTGATACTATATTCACACACAAACAAGTTTTCATGGTGAAATGAACATTGAATGATACTCACGTATTCCTTCACGTTTTTGGTCCGCACTGCTTTATAGGACGCGTACGCCGGATAGAGGGTACCGAACACCAATCTGCAAACAGTGTAAATATAAGGTGCTAAGAATACTTCAACTGTCAGCACGAAGTCTCTCACTCCACTGGTGAGCAGCATCACCTTGTAGCGGAAGAACAGTCAAAGGTAGATTCGCACCTATTCATTGTGAAAAAGGTTCTTGTCCGCAGAAGCTGACAATGACACAAAACACTGACAGAATTATGTGTTATAACTGGCACTAGGAAAGAGGACATCATTTTTCCGGTGACACACTGCCGTGATAATGACTAGGTATGCTATAAAACCGCATTCTGGCTTTAAGCGATCTCTTCTGAACAACCGTTCATGGAACGGTCCACAATAGCAGACGGTCCACAATAGCAGAGGTGTTTTGCCTGAAAAAAATGAAATCAAGCACAGGCCTTAAGTTACAACTGTGACGCCCCTAATCTGCAAAACGGGTTCATCAACTTCCATAACTACACATTTTCCTCCAAGCAGGCAGGACTACCTGAGACCTCCAAGCAGACATCAAGAGACTGGGAACCACCTGGAGTAGAATCGAAGGAGAAGCACAGGACAGGAGTTGCTGGAGGTCTCTCGTCGACGGCCTATACCCGGGTAGGGGTGACAGGCGTAAGTAAAAAAGTAAAAAGGCAGGACTACCTGGACTTATTTTCAAAACATAACACAAACCCAAAGACGCTGACAGATTAACAAAGGAAAAATTTGCATGTCGAAATGAATCTCATCAGTTCAGGAAAGAAACTGCAGCATCTACAAAAAGCAAATGAATACTAAGCTCACGCAGAGATTACTTTGACAAAAGCGCACAATGATTTTTTTTCAAATCCAACTTGGAGCTTGCTGTACTGATACGCTGTAAAAGCTGATCATCTAACGTGAACGGAAGGATACTTGGGTGGGTGGTGGTGGGGTAGGAGTCTCAAGTGTTGACCGATAAAGTTGCCGCTAACTTGATGTGGTTCATGTGAGCGGGTGTGTGTTTATAACAATAAAAGCTATTACAGACTATTACACACATACAACATTGTGCTAAATTTAAAACAAAGCGTGAGGTTCTGTTCTTTTCACACGGCGCAAAGTTCACACAGTATGTAAAAAATACAATTGACACTTGGAAACTTGCAGCTGGCGTACGATGAGAAATTAACAACTTGCTTGAAAAATGCACACAACTGACTACACTGTTTCGTTAAAGCGAGTGTCCGATATGAACTGCTGGTTTATGCTGTTGCCACAACTGGTTGATAGTGAGGAACTGAGACTGTTCTCCAGATCCGATTTAACTTGACGAGGTTTATTACTGACTCAACGCGAGTCCTTATGACAACTGAGTAGCGTACAGTTTCAACCGACAAGGACCAATAACTTTTTTTGTAATTGTTACTGTGGGCGCAGAAAAAAATAATGTGCACATCTTATTAACACTGACAAAGTACTTTGTATGCGTGGTGTTCTAGTCCTCTACCGACTCCCAATTTTCTCTTTCAAAGTAAGACAAAGACTGAGCTCAAGCTGCGCACCGAAAAAGTCACAACACCATCACCACCAGGCAAGACTGACTGCTTTCACAATCCTCACGTGGAGGAGGAAGATGAAGAGGTAAGCAATATGCTCATCTAGACATACACACGGCAGCCTGGACTCTTCCAAGTTTTCCCGAAATTCCTCACTGCTTGGTGCCAGTGCCTCAGACGTGGCTGCCGAACTAATGCGTAGACCAGACTTAGCAGTCTCTACACCGATCCCTTCCATTTTAAACGATGCACAGATTCTCATAAACTTATGCTGCTGATGGGACTCGGTGAACTAATACCTCTTGCTGGCGTATGTTGGTCTACCTACGCCATGACTGGAAGCTAGAATACCTGCGTAGCCATAGTTCTCCGTTGACACGAAATACAAAACTCACGGTTTTAGTCTAGCGTGGATCCCTCACAGGCTGCCATGGCAACTCAGCAAGTAAGTGCTGAAGCCTACCTGGCGTGGACCCCAACTCAAAGACTTAACCCTTATCATTCGGAATACACCAGTGTGTGAAATAAGTTTGACTAAAATAGTTCAAGGGTAGTGCCAGAATAGCTTGGCGCCTTTAGGCGCCAAGCTATTCTGGCACTACCCCCTTGAACTAAAGCCATTGGTGTATATCCTTATCAGAACGTACCATAATGTAGCTTGCATATGGCAGTGTTCAAATTTAAAGCTTTTAGCCTCAGTATATGGGTTAAACCTGGATTGGATGCCGCCCCCCCCCCCCCCTCTGCGCCACACAGCAACTCAGCAAGTAAGTGCTGAAGCTTACCTGGCGTGGACCCCAACTCCGGACTAGACTTAAACCTGGATGTTCCCCCACACCCCCCACCAAGAAATGTGATGCAGATCTTTCAGAATCTGTGTCAGTGTAATTATGTATTGTTACGATTGTGGTTGTGTTATCCTGTGAGAGCGTGCATGTGTTGATCGTACGTAACGATCCGATGTTTATTTGAGCTATCACGATTATGATTCACGTGCCTTTTTAGTAAGATTTTCTTTTATTCGTGAGTAGAGCCGATTTCGTTTTGTTAAGTTTAGTCCGGAACGTTCTAGAAAGGTCGCACTGTCTAGTGACATCGTAAGTGTCACGTCGGGTAGTTGGCATCGCAACATTTTCGCTACTTTTTGTTTTCCTGTGCGCGTGAATTGAGCAGCTTTTATTTTGTTTTGGGAATGTTCTCGTACCTTTTTGAGTTATCATGGAACGTGGTGATAGGGATACCATACTTTTATGTGTCTTCATTATACGCTAGAATTTAGAGCTGAAGTAAGCAGCCAAGTTTTTGTAGCCTGTTATATTTTTTCTGGAAAGTTTATTTTAATGAGCTTCGGCTGCGTGTTTCGTTCTGATTGGTTGCGTTTTATGATTTCCGTAGAAGTTTCTAGATTTTTGTAGTATAAGGAGGGCGCTGGGAAAGCCCGTTCGTACAGTGTCTTGCTCTGTCAAGTGTAGAGACACGCAGTTTATTGCGAGAGACACTGTGTATGAGAAACTTTGAGTCGTAGTGTGGACATAGCAGAAGAGACTTTGTATCAGTAGTTTGTGCATTTGAAAGTGCATTACTTGGTGGATATCGCATCGCTGAATTAAATATTGTTGGAACTGTTACTCCAGTATTGTCTAGATCCTTAAGCCACGTGTGACGGATTGCAGCTGAACGAGGTTTATTTTAAAGAACTCTACGTGTGTGTGTGTCTGGTGTGTTTATCATACTTCGACTACAACTCCACCACGTAACATGTATGATCTTGGGGGGCGCCTTTTGATATGGTACCCCAAACTCTTTTTAATTTATCGTGTTTCTTTGCAATACCTTCAAATGTCAATTTTTTTTTTTAAAGACTGCATGCCGCTTGCAATACATGTTGCATCCAATAAAATGCTGTAATGAACCTGAATTCTGCTTGAAATTCATTAATTGTACATTTGAAGCTGAAGTTCCTTTTGAGGAATACTAAAACGAGAGAATACTACTTCTGATACACATCTTGCCTTCTGAGATTCATCTTTATTTGATTTTTCTTCTATAAGTTCTATCATGTCATCCTCCTGTTCCGTTTTGTTTGTCTACTGTACTGTGTCGCAACACAATGGAAATCTAGCATGAGGAAGGGCTGTAAAGATGGCCAATAAAACAGTGTGGATATGTGCTGCCAGGACCCACTTGCCTCCAAAATGTTTCAAGTGTATGGTGCACTCAAAACGTCCTACGTTTGAGGAGATGCATACATTCACATGAAAGCCTGCAGCTACAGGGGCTCATTCATACACACACACACACACACACACACACACACACACACACACACACACACACACACACACACACACACACACTCAAATACATGCCATGCAGACAACCAGAAAATAAATATGGGTTGAAAACAATCTTACACGATTTTTCAATAAGGGTAAAGGCCAACAAAATGGTTGGAATAATTAAGAGTTTTTAATTATTTGGACAAGGAAATTTTTAGTAAACTGTATAAATCACTAGTCAGACCACATTTAGAATATGCAAACACTGTATGGTACCCAGGTTTAAAGAGACAATCAGCTGCACTCGAAAGGGTACAGAGACGAGCAACAAAGCTGGTCAAAGAATGTAGAAATATGACTTATTGAGACAGACTCAGATACTTTGGATTACACTCCTTACGCGGACGTACAATACGTGGAGACTTAATCCAAGTTTTAAAATTTATAATGGCATCGACGACCTAAAGTGGAATGACTTTTTTGCAACACCATTCTGTGACAGAACCTGAAATTCTTTAGGGAAAATCTTTGTACAGTACTGTAACACTAACCTGCGGAAGTTTTGTTTTACTAACAGAGTTGCCATTGTTTGGAATGACCTACCAGTTTCATTAAAAAAAGCATCTAATATAAATTCTTTTAAAAACCAGCTGGACGAATTACCAAAATTTAAAGAGATTTTTTTATTCCTATGATGAATGATTTTATAGGAAAATTGCATGCATAGCAGACCCATAAAGGAACTAAAGAAAGAAAGGACATAATTTATAAAGGCCTCACAGCCTATTTTGTCCTCACAATACTACTACTACTACTACTACTACTACTACTACTCTTACACACGTTTTCCTTGCCGAGAGGGCCATGATCAATTTTGAGGCCATATTGGTTAACACGAAATACGCTTAACACGAAGTGATTTTCCGTGTCCCCAGAAATTCGTGTTAAGCGGACTCCACTGTACTGATTAAAACCATTCCTCTAAGTAGCCCTCAATGCAATATTTCTGCAAAACAGGAAAAAATTACCTATATGCAAAATGAGAACCCACTTGCGTCAGTAATAGGTAACTCTTTTATCGCTCGCACACATTTGCTTTGACAAAAGGAGCATCATGATATTCAGATTATGACTTTGTCTACAGACAACTCGGTGTCAAAATAAAGATGGAACTCTGAAAATGAAGTCATCAAACGTCTAAAGTGAACGTTTTCACATCAGCGTGACAAATTAAGATGATGTGCGACAAAAGCTGACTGGTCACGTGTCACAAATAACATGCAATACCCAACAAACCTGGATCAAACAAAATATTTTGAACTCATTGGAACGGATTAATTGTAAAATACTAACGCAAATGGACACAAAAGTTTCATCATAGATGTGAACAAAACGATCATGAGCAGAGATGATATAATGTCACTCGTGACTCATTTGAGCAGTGACTGTAAAGTTAGTTTTTGCTTGTCACAGTAAACACAGCGGGTCTCAACTTGCTGGATTTTGTTTTCAAAAAGTATTTCATTTCTCTTTTAGCTCTTATCCAAAGGGCATTAAGTTATTCAGAATACAAAATTAATCACAGTAGCGGAAAACTTCATGAGAAATCACAGCAGTAGCACCACCACAAAAAAAAAAAAAAAACAAGATGAGGATTTCATACCAAAGTCTACCGTATTTGGAGCTCACGCGTTTTTCTTTTAGGAACATTCAGAGTTCCTGTTCATATTTTTAAGAATTAACTAATGACACGCACCATACCCCTCCAAACCCCCATGTACTCTTGGTGTACATGCGCAGCTTTGCGATCAGTACTAATGTACTTATCCAGACCGTATTCAAAGTATGTGACGGACTGTAGAGCGCTTGATGCAGATTTTTGTCACGCTGTCTGTCTCGATGACGGACAATTTTAAATCCTAGCAAAAAGCTTGAAACGACGCAGACCTCACCTCCCTTTCCCTTTGTGTTCCTCATTCTTAATATGATAATTTTTCATTCATTTCATCGGTCTGCAGTTGTGAAATCATTTCAGTTTCACCATTTGTCCAGCCCTTACATCAGATCTCTCTCTCTCTCTTGACATGCGGTTACTTACATCGGCACAACACACACAAATAAAAAATAAAGACTATTATAGTACTAAAGGAGAGAGAGAGAGAGAGAGAGAGAGAGAGAGAGAGAGAGGAGAGAGAGAGAGAGAGAGAGAGAGAGAGAGAGAGCCATGCAGCTCCCATAAAATGAAAAACTCTCTAATATTGAATATTACATCAGGGTTCAAAATTAACAGGGGCCGGGGGCGGAATGCCCCAGAAATCAGCGCTCCGCCCCATGCTCGGTTAAAGCTGCGGCCACATCCGCCCCATCAAAATTGACAATGACTCTTGGCTCGAGTTTAGACATACCAAGACTGAGAAGTAACCAGTTAGTCAAGCATATGTTGTTTTATAATTGTCCCTCTTTACATGTTGTCTTTCACTGTAAATTTGAAAGTTAGGATTACGATGGAGGCAACGTTACAGTAATTACAGTTTGCCCTATGGGCCCTAAGTTTTCCTCCTCCACCGGCCCAGCATTTGCTGTGACTGGGGCCCCAAGCTGAGAAAGTTAAATTCGAACGCTATACATAGAGGTCTGATGGCACATTTCAGTACTTGAGCATTGCCTAGAGGAGGCAACTTTCACATGTGTGAGAGAACTCTGTTTTATGAAATACATGCAATTTATCTGACAGGGTCTATCATGAGATATCAGCTGAAAAGCACATAATCATAAAATTAGTGCAAAATTGCACATGACAAAAAGGGTGTGTGAAGGTGATTTATGACGTATTATAATTTATATACTCAGAAATGTATCGTTTATAAACTTGTAGTAGTAGTACTAGTACAGTAGTTGTGTGAGGACAAAATAGGCCATGAGGCCTTTGCAAATGTTCTTTCTTTCTTTGATTACTTTATGGGTCTGTTATGCATGCAAATCTTCCTATAAATCATTCATCATAGCAAAAGAAAATCTTTTTAAACTTTGGTAATTTGTCCAGTTAGTTTTTAAAAGAATTTATATTAGGTGCTTTTTATAATGAAACTGTTAACTCATTCCAAACAATGGCAACTCTGTTAGAAAAACAAAACTTCCGCAGGTTAGTGTTGCAATGCCGTACAAAGATTTTCCCTTCAGAATTTCGGGTTCTGTCACAAAACGGTGCTGCAAAAAAGTCGTTCCAATTTAGGTCGTCGATACCATTATAAATTTTAAAAACTTGGATTAAATCTCCACGTATTCTACGTCTACACAAAGACTGTAGTCCAAAGTATTTGAGTCTGTTTAAGGAAGTCATTTCTACATTCTTTAACCAGCTTGTTGCTCGTCTCTGTACTCTTTCGAGTGCAACTGATTGTCTCTTTAAACCTGGGTACCATACAGTGTTTGCATATTCTAAACGTGGTCTGATTAGTGATTTATACAGTTCACTAAAAATGCCCTTATCCAAATAATTAAAGGCTCTCTTAACTACTCCAACCATTTCGTTGGCCTTATTGATACAGTTCTGAATATGGGGGTCAAAAGATAGAACTTTATAAAAAAAAAACAACACCTCAACAAGTCTCTTTCCTCCTCACAAGATACCACCTTTTTAATTAAAGTTAGGATTAACTTGTGTTTAAATTTCAATCACCGGCTTCGACTAAAACGTGAAAATGTTTTCAAATTCAATAAATTAAAAAATTGTAACATTGGCAGACACATGATGCTGGCAGGTTGTGTTGTTTATCTGAACGTGCCTAATGTTATGTTTCGGCACTTCATAAACGTTCACATAGACGTCTTCAATCTAAGTAGATCTCGACAGGTTGTTGGACACTATCTGAGTCAACAACATTCGTGAGAACCCGACTCTAAATGGGAAGAAGAAGAACACAACATGTGTTCATAAAATGTGGTAGGCAAGCTAAAGTAACGAATTTCATTTTAAAATGCCAACAAAGAGAACACGTATAATTCAAAATCAGACGAGTATACTCACATAACAATGCGAGAAAGTATTGCTGAAACCATTTTTCAACACGCCTGACGTTTAGTCTTCAAAGTTGAATGCCCAAAAAATGAGGTAATCCAGCATCTTTAACTTCGGTCAGCTATGTTCTCCATAGTCAATAATGGCAGCCATAGTGATGACGTCACAGAAAAACATCATGTGACCAAAACAAGACGGCACACATGTGTAATCGGACAAACAATCAAGCCATTGCATTGTATAGGAGGCGCAATATGTCTTCACGGCTGTCATTAACGTTCATAATCTTTTATATCGTGCGATCTAACTTATCTTCGGTAGCTTTGTTCACCCTACTTAAAAACCCAAACTGTTAAAATGTCGTCTGCATGCTGTGGATCCATTACTCTTTCCGAGTTGTAAATCGGACATATTTCTGCAGCATCAAACTCGATCTATTTTTAAAATAACTTACCACAGTGATGTTCATACACGTCTGGTAAAAATAAGTGATGGCCTTTGAACTGTTTTGCAAGGAAAATGAGCATAAACGTAGTGCACTATTTGTATGGCCGCGGAGGAATAAATCAAAGACGACCTTTTGACCTACCAGATGTCAAATTAATGCTGAACCCGTTTTCTTCCTCTAGCGTAATCGTAGAGAGCGAGAGAGGCATTCCTGGCAAGACTTATCCGTGGTTTTTAGCAGAGATACTCGGCCAGGCTGCAAAATGGATACTTGAAGTGAACTATGGCGTATAAGTGTAGAGAGGAAATAGTCGGGAAAAGGTTTTTGTCAGTAAGAAGCCCGACAAAGCTGAAAGTAAGTAAAATTTCTGAGTGGGAATGGCGGTCTGGAGTTGTACGTGCTGTCTCAAGCCGTGACGCTACGAGCGTTGAATTTACGGTAAGTTTTAGTGATATTCAATGAACATTTCCACTTGAAAATGTGCTCAATTTAATTTACTATCATTCGCTTAAATAGTTTATTCATTTTGTTTGCACGTAATCCCTCCGTTCTTGCGGAATTCAGCGAAACAGCTGTGCATAGTGCTGCTATCTGAGACCACCTCGTATGGGCTGCCCCAGAAACGTGGTTCACCTCGTATAAATATCGCGTGTTGGTATTGCGTGCTTGTTTGCAGACTTTACAAAATACACAATTTTTGCCATCTTCCGAAACAGTATGGTATTGTGCTGTACAATCTAACAATATTGTGTTAGCAGTGGTGATGTCCACGCCAATGACAGCCAGCTTTCAGGTCAACATACTTTTACTACTTTCAGGTCAACGGACAACCACCTCATTCCAGCATGAGTTTGATTTTAGTAAAACTTATGACACTGTTTTTGTTGATAGCCATCTAGTGCTGCATGAATTTCATTGATTGGATTTAATTGCCAAGTTATTAATTCCTTCAAAGTGTTGCTTGGTTTGCATTAATGGCATAGTACAGTCACAAGTGAAACCACCAAGCACTACCCATCAGCCCTAGGAGGACTGTATCCTTGCATACTACAAAGTGTTCAGACCAACTTCATCATTCGTGATGATCAGTCACTCTTAGTAGGTACAGGCTATAGACTGATAAGATTTTGCTGTGTAGATGTATTGAGACAGTCATCACAAATTAATAATCCGTCAGTTGGTTAGTCAACCCATCTCAAAGGGATGTGATGACCTAATTTTGACTATGTTGGCACATAGAAAACATGCTAAGACTGTAAAAGTGTAGAAGTGTTAAAAATTTGCACACAAAGACAAAATGCCTGCAAATCCATGGGAAAAGACAGTTTAATTTAAAGGTCTTGACTTTCCAGACTTGTTTATCACAATATGTGTGCCAAAACTACATTTGTAGTCCTCCCATTGTGAAGTAGTGTATATTTTATTTTGGCTCACATGTGATAGCGAAAATGAGTGTATACAAAAATTGTATTAGGCCTGTAGTTGTCCATCCTCTGTTGTCTGTCATCAACATTAACTTTAAAAAGTTTGACATTTTCTCCCCATTCTTTAAAACTTGCACTTTGGCAAGACCTTTCTAAACATAGTTCTTTCAGTGAACTCTCTCAAAGGTCAAGGTCACAGGAGGTTATGAAATAGCCACTAAAAAAAAATCTCAAATACTGTTTTCAACTTGAAACAAAATCTTGGTGCAAATTATATACTTCAGGATAAGATGTTCCAATGCATTTTAATCAGTTGACCCTTTGGTCAGGTCAGGGGTGACAAGAAGTCGCCAAATGTGTAAAATATGCCAATTTTTGGTAGGATTTTAGTTTTTATTGGATCACGTGGGAAGCTAAAGTGAGTGTATGTTTTGGGACAATGGACGATTCTTAATGAGCTTGGGGTCAAAAGGTCGCATGCGTGAAAACGAGGCTATCTGGGGCTAGACGCGCGACAGCAACATTGTGAGTGAAAGCGCAGAACGTCGAGGCCTTAGAATTATACCGTATTTTGAGCATTAGCAAATATCTGTCCACATATTAAAATCACTCCCCTGTGAACCAATCACAGCCATTTGCACTGAAGCTTGATTGAATTGTGTTCGAAGAAACTGGTCAGCAGATTGAGCATTCAGAAGATTGTGGTTTTAGGATTTTCTTCTACACATTTGAGATATATATGACTAATAATAATATGAGTGTTTTGTCAAAGCTTACACGGAACTTGTAACATACTGAGTGCACACTTTTTTCCCCCAAACATTTGACAGCACATTAACATTGTTGGAGGGGTCAACTCGGTTAAATATTTTGTGAATTTAGCCAGCGAAAAACAACACAGTTTGAATTCAATTATCGGTTGTGGACCTACTTGGTGTTGTCCCATGCTGCCCCTCCCCCCCCCCCCCCTCTCAACGTTTCCAGTTTGGTGAATTCAAGCATGTGTTTGTCCTCTCTTAACCATTTCGCAGTTGGTAGCAATTTCAGAAGTGTTTTTCACAGGCATCATTTCAACCAAATCGCTGCTGACAGCAAAAGGGTTAAAATTGTCGAAGTCAGATTTCTGCAGCAGAATTCAATATATGACATTCATCACTCTGTGTGTGTGTGTGAGTGTGGCAGCACTACTCGATCATCTAAAGGGATCAACTATGACATTTGAAGGGTAGTGCCATGGTATTTTCATGTGTTAAGCTGATCAGACAATACCCTTACGCTATCACAGCTGATCCCCTGTTTTCTTGGAATCAAGATTGTAAGCCAAAACTTTAATACAATGACATTCTATAGCAAAACACGCACACATACACACGTGAGAACAGGCACCTAACTTAAATTTTAAAACAACAAAAATAAATGTTAACACGGCAGAACCTGTTCTGGCAATCACCATTTTTGCTAGAAGAAAGTGTCCTTAAACTTTCATGCTCTCTCAAGAGAGGTCTTGTAGGGCAAACTGTCACCCGGGCTGCAGCCACCCAAATGTTGGTCTGTAAAGACAGGGGATCTGCTGTAACAGTTTCTGCTGTAGACCATAAAGTCTATACATGCCATGCAAGTTTCTCTCACACCCAACACACTGCACATGCACCCACACACGAGCAGATCAATTCAGATCAACCACTCCTTCCTCCGTTGAGTTTCGGTTGCTTTTGGAAAAGTATGAAATAAAAGTTTCGCGTTTTCAATATTCTGTGCTCTAGTTGATGTGCACACAGGAACAACGCAATGGTGTTTCGATCTGCGCTTCGATTGCTCCTTCTCTATTGCCATGAAAGTACTGTCTGACGCTCCCACATGTTCCCCATATAGCCTCGCTTTCGATGCGACCTTCACCTCATGAATATTCATTGAGAATCGTCCATGGTCGTCCATCTGCCATCGTCCGTGGTAAACTTTAACATTGGCATTTTCTCAGAGACTATTTAAGCCACAGTCTTTAAACTTGGCCCTTTGTGGTAAAACCTTTCTAAACATACCAATTTCAGTGACCTCTCACAAAGGTCAAGGTTATATTGCAAAGGTCAAGGTCAAAGGGGTAAAAAATGGCCATATTTTGACAAATACTTTGTGGTAAGAACTTTCTAAACATACCAGTTTGAGTGATCTCTCACAAAGGCCAAGGTCACAGGGTATCACTATCAGGAAATGTGTCAAAAATAGCTGTATTTGGACGTAATTTGTTTTTTCTCAAATACTATTCACAACTTCAATCCCAAACTTGGTACAAAGGTACCTGACGGTAAGACCTTTCTATGCATACTAATTTGGTTGATCCCTCACAAAGGTCAAGGGTCACAACAGCTCAGGAAATAGGCGAAAAATAGCCATATTTTGACAAAAGATTACTGCTTACTTACGCTTGTCACCCCTCCCAGGGTATAGGTCGTTGACGAGAGACCTCCAGCGACTCCTGTCCTGTGCTTCTCCTTCGATTTTACTCCAGGTGGTTCCCAGTCTCTTGATGTCTGCTTGGAGGTCTCGACGCCAGGTGTTTCTCCGCCTGCCTCTTTTCCTCTTTCCCTGGGGGTTCCATGACGGTGCCTGCCTAGTGATACTGGAAACTGGCTTTCTCAGACTGACCAATCCATCCCCATCTCCTTCGTCCAATTTCTGCTGTTATCTGCTCAGTTCTCTCCCAGAGTCTGATGTTGCTGATCTTCTCTGGCCAGTGGATTTTCAAGATTCTTCTAAGGCAACTGTTTATGAAGATCTGTACTCTGTTGACTGTGGTTTTTGTCAACCTCCAAGTCTCTGCTCCATATAGGAGAACTGCTTTTACGTTTGAGTTGTAAATCCGGACTTTGGTGTGTTGTGACAGCTCTCTGGAACTCCACGCTTTTTTCAGCTGGAGAAAGGCTGCTCTGGCTTTACCGATTCGTGCTCTGACATCTGCATCAGTGCCACCTTTTTTGTTGATGATGCTCCTGAGATAGGTGAAGGACTCCATCTCCTCCAACGGGGTGCCAGCAAGCAAGACTGGTTCTTCCCTGGTTGATTTCAGCCTCATTGTCTTTGTTTTCTGTTTGTGGATGGTGAGGCCCACTTGGGACGAGATGTCAGCAAGCCTTGTGGTCTTGTCCTGCATTTGTTGATGAGTGTGGGACAGTAAAGCCAAGTCGTCTGCAAAATCGAGGTTGTCAAGCTGTGTCCACTGTATTCCACTTCTTCTCTGCTCTGTGGTCCTCTTCATGACCCAGTCTATGGCCAGTAGGAAGAGGAACGGAGACAGCAAACACCCCTGCCTGACGCCGGTTCTGACCTGGAGCTCCCTGGTGAACTGACCTTCATGGATCACGCGACATGTCGTGACATCGTAGCTGCTCTTGATGAGTTTTGTGGGTACACCATAGTGCCGTAGGAGTTTCCACAAAGTCTCTCGGTCCACACTGTCAAATGCTTTCTCGTAATCCACAAAGTTGACGTACAGCGGGGAGCTCCACTCCAGAGAATGCTCCACGATGATGAGAGTGGCAATCTGGTCTGTACATGATCGGTTTTTCCTGAATCCTGCTTGCTGGTCTCTCAGCTCAGGGGGTGGGGGGGGGGGGGGGGGGGGGGGGGGGTCGACGGAGCTCTTCTCTCCAGGATGATCCTGTTGAAGACCTTTCCTGGTACTGACAGCAAGGTGATTCCTCTGTAGTTGGATTTGACAAAAGAGGTTTTTCTAAAATACTGTTCACAACTTCAAACCCAAACTTGCTACAGAAATACCTGATGGTAAGACCTAGCTCTGCATGCTAATTTGGATGACCCCATGAAGAGGTCAAGGGCTCAGGAAATAGGTCCCAAATAGCAATATTTTGACAAAAGATGTTTTTTTTTTCTCAAATACTAATTACTATTCACAGCTTTAAACCCAAACTTGCTACAGAGATACCTGATGGAAAAACCTTTCTATGCACACTAATTTGGTTGATCCCTCCAAAAGTTCAAGGGGCAAGAGACTTAGAGAGCTCAGGAAATTGGTAAAAAATAGCCATAGTTTGACAAAAAAATTCAAACCCAAATTTGGTACAGAGATACCTAATGGTAAGATCTATCTCTGCATACTATTTTGGATGACCCCTCGGAAATGTCAAGGATCACAAGAGGCTGGCAAATGTGTGTAAAATGCCTATTTTTGATAAAATTGTAAATATTATTATCAACATTTTTGCAAAATTTTCAACCAAATTTGACACAAAGATAGCTGATGATAAGATAAGATCTTTCTATGATTACTAATTTAGTCAACTCATCACAAAGGTCAAGGGTCACGGGAGGTTGACAGATGTGTGAAAAATGCTTACATTTTCAGAAAACATGGATTTTGCTGCTGCAGAAGCCAGACCTTGTCACAAAGGTCACAAATAATTATGTAAATCGATCATACACACTTTGCCTTTTTTATTAATCAAGGTTTTTGCAAACTCATCATTCAGATTTGGCATGAGGTTGATGATAATAAGACCATTCTATGCAGACTGTTTTGGTTGACCCCTTGCAAAGGTCAAATCATGGGGGGGGGGGGGGGGGTAGATGTGATCCTGTGAAATATGCTTAAATCTTGAGAAAACAATGATAGATTGCATAGGTGCAAATGCCAACCCTTGACTTCAAAAGTTAAATGTTAAGACACTTGAACACTTACTCATTTCAGTGACCTGAAGGTCAAGGTCCTGATGGACAGAGTAATGTTGATCATTAGATTCATGAGCCCTGAGGGATTTGCCATTCTTGTTCATAAATGTGATGTTCTGACCTGAGTGCATGATTTTGTGCCATTACCCACAAACCAGAAGGACTATGTGATTGAAAAACACCAAACACCATATTTCAGGAGTACTTTGGCTTTACTACTACTAGCCTTCTTTAGCCAATGTTGTAATGTGACAAGATCAGTTGATGTTGCCATATGATGAAACCAGAGGGACAAAATTCATTTTCAGGTATGTGCATGACTGCATACATAGGTTTTAAAAACCTGTGTAAATCTTGATATTTTTGCATACAATGGGTGCTTATAAAGGTTAAAGCCTATACTAATATTCCAAAGTGTGCGTTGTTCACATCGCCAAAGTTTACTTCGCAAAAATATACATTGGCAAGAAGTGTCTGTGTAATGGGTCAGCGTTTATCGTACGTGGTAAAGTTTAACGTTGGTATTTTCTCAGAGATTATTCAGGCCTCAGACCTCTCGCAAAGGTCAAGGTCACAGAGGTCCAGAAAAGGGTAAAAAATGGCCATATTTTGAGATAACTTGTTTCTCCTTAAATACTATTTTCAACTTAAACCCGAACTTGGTACAGATGTGCCTGATGGTAAGACCTTTCTATACATGACATGTATACTAAGATGATCACTCAGAAAGGTCAAGGGTCACAGGAGGTTGGCAAATGTGAAAAATTTGATAGAATTGTAGTTTTTATCAAAGTTTTGGCCAACTTTTCAGTCAGATTTGGCATAAAGGTAGCTGATGATAAAACCTTTCTATGCATACTAATTAGTGGTCCCCTCGCAAAGGTCAAGGGTCATGGGGGTGCAGTAAGGGGTAAAAAAAAAAGCCATATTTTGACAAAAACTGTTTTTTCTTAAAAACCTTTTTCAACTTCAAGCCCAAACTTGGTATAGAGATCTACCTGATGATAAGGCTTTCCTATGCATGCTAGTTTGGATGACCCCTCGGAAAGGTCAAGGGTCACAGGAGGTCAGTAAGTGCGTGAAAAATGTCAGGTTTTGATTGATAGCTTTTATCAAAGTTGTAACTTGCAAACTATTCAGTCAAACTTTGCATAAAGGTAGCTGATGATAACACCTTTCTATGCATGCTAATTTAGTCGCCCCCTCAAGGCTCACAGAGGGTCGACAAGTTTGTGAAATGTGCATAGATTTTGAGAAAACTCGCAATTCTCTGGTACAAAAGCCAACGCTTATGTTTAGACACATGAACACACAAAGGTCACACTTGATGATGATGATGATATAACTTTATTGCCATATGTAACAATACATTAGGAAATCGTTTCGGTGCCGCGCAACATAAAAGGAAGAACATCAAAATATAATTAAGCCACTCACGTGCACACACACACACACACACCGTATGCCTTAGTAACTATTGTGGTCTAAACATAAAGGCAACAAACACGATTTTACAGTAATACAAATTACATAGGACATATCGTAATATAAAACTGAACACATCACTTGCATTATAGACACAGCAGTGCAGTTAGCCCTATTTCCAGGCTTACACATTAGTTTGGCCAGCCACCTGCCGCTGTGGTATGCAGTCACTTCCCGCTGTCAGCAGGCTATTTAGGTCACTGTCGGCATCAACTATACCTTCTATAATCTATGTTGCAGGACTAATGATGTGTGTGTTGTGCCTGTGTGTAATGTTCTCTAACACTGCTTCCTCAGTTATCTACATACCCTGAGGGATGTTTGACAGCAGATACACTTAGTAGTAGGATGTTGGAAGAGCATTCTCTTCTAGTATCATAAACAGTCCTTCCAGTCAGTATGACTAGACGCCCGCGCTAATGCCGATTAATTGCCACCGATGGCTTATCTTGTTTGTACTCGAGTCAGTTTCACCCAACGGGCCGCTCCATAACTAAAAGTGTGTTCTGCACAGCTGTGTAGATGAAGTATGGTGCTGATAGCTGGGCAATACTCCTATCCATTACATTAAACAGTGGGACGGATGGGTGAGCTTTGGCGTTTGTTTGCATCATTTAAAGCCTGGACAGCAGTTGGGTAAAAACTGTTTTTAAAACGACTCGTGGGCGTTCCGATCACTTTGTAATGGCACCATGATGGCAACATCTCAAACAACTCATGGGCTGGGTGGGAAACATCTCGGAGGATGGATCTAGCCTTTTTTTAGCACTCTTTCGTGGAAGAGGGACTCTAACGAGGGCAAATCGATACCTATGATTTTTGATGCAGTGTTTACTACTCTGTTTAATTTGGATCACTCTTTCTGTGTGTTGCTGCCAAACCAAACGGTCAGGGAGAAGGTCAAAAGACTTTCAATAACTGCCCGGTAGAAAATACAGTCTTTGCTGTGATTTTTTCACTAAAGAATCAACGTTTTTCTCCCATTTAAGATCGTTTGAGATGTGGGTGCCGAGAAACCTGAAACAATCAACAATTTCAACAAGACTACCATGAATAGTGAGGGGAACAATGTCACTTTTGATTTTCCTGAAATCCATGACCATCTCTTTCGTTTTGGGCACATTCAGGTCAAGGTTACTGTCAGAACACCAGCCAACAAGTTCATCTACTCTCTGTATGCTGTTTCATTGTTGTTTAAAATAAAACCTTCAACAGTGGTGTCGTCGGCAAATTTAACTGTAAGGGAGTTATCATCCGTTGATGTACAATCATCCTCGCGCTGGGACCATACCGCGTTGAGGCGCGTCCCCTGGGTGGTGGATAGGGGGTCCCTCGTGAGAGGGGTGCACCGAATGAAATAAGGTGCCGTGAACCAACATGGTCTAAGGGAAGGTGACCCCGACAGAAAACCCCTGGTCCTCCTAGTAAGGGGGTTGGGCGTGGGGGTAGCTTCCCCACCCTGCAAAAAAGGAAATAGCTACAAAAACGCCGACGAAAAGATTAACAGTAATTCCTTTCCTGGAGGAGGAAGGTTCTTCTACTAGAAGACTTATGACGTCCTGTGGTGAAAGCCGGAAGTCTTCGGAAGCCACAGGACCGAGCCGCCTCTCTCTATCCAGGGATACAACCATGGGCACATGGAACGTCAAGACCATGTACCAGAGCGGCAAGGCCGCCCAGATAGCAGCAGAAATGCAAAAGTACAACCTTTCCCTGCTAGGCATCAGTGAAGCCAGATGGACGCAGTCTGGCCAGAAAAGGCTGTTAAGTGGGGAGATGATTCTGTATTCAGGTCATGAAGAGGAGAATGCCCCCCATACAGAAGGAGTAGCACTCATGCTGTCACCAGTGGCACAGAGAGCGCTGATGGGCTGGGAACCTCTTGGGCCAAGAATTATAACAGCAGCCTTTAGAACCAAGAAAAAGCTCAAGCTGAACGTCATCCAGTGTTATGCGCCCACCAATGACAGTGACGAGGAAGAGAAACAAGAGTTCTACGACCGACTCCAGAGTGCCGTGGACAAATGTGCGGAGCGAGACATCACCATCGTCATGGGCGATTTTAATGCCAAAATAGGGGAGGACAACACCGGATACGAAGAGGTGATGGGGAGACAGGGACTAGGCTCGGAGATGAGTGAGAACGGGGAGAGGTTTGTAGACTTTTGTGCTCTAAACCGACTTGTCATTGGAGGCAGCATCTTCCCACACAGAAGAATACACAAAGCAACTTGGGTCTCACCTGACCATACAACAGAGAACCAAATAGACCATATCTGCATTAGCAAGAAATTTAGAAGATCCCTTCAAGATGTTCGAGTGAGGAGGGGAGCAGATGTCGCCTCAGACCACCATCTGCTTACCTTAAGAATGAAGCTCAAGCTAAAGAAAAGCCGCACAGAGACAACAAGAAGACAGCGCTATAATGTATAGGCCTCCTGAGAGAAACTGGAGTTAGAGAAGAGTTCAAACTGTGCTGTCCAACCGGTTTCAAGCGCTACAGGAGCTAGTAAATGAAGAGGAGGCGGTCACCACAGAGCAGCAGTGGAAGGCAGTTAGAGAGGCGCTGAACTCAACCTGCAAAGACACTGTAGGGTTCAGGAAACACCACCACAAGGACTGGCTGTCGGCACAGACCTTGAAGAAGATAGAAGCGAGGAAGCAGAAGAAAGCAGCGGTCAACAACAGTCGCACGAGAGCAGCCAAAGTAAGGGCACAGGGGGAATACTGGGAAGCCAACCGCGAGGTGAAGAGGAGTATCAGGGCAGACAAGAGGGCCTACACAGACAGCCTGGCAGCAGAGGCAGAAAAGGCAGCAGGCAGCGGCAACATGAAACAGCTCTACGACATTACCAGAAGATTGTCGGGTAAGTATGGCCATACAGAAAGACCAGTAAAAGACAAAGAAGGCAAGCCTATTGCAGACAGAGCAGACCAACTCGACAGATGGGCCGAGTATTTTGAAGAGTTACTGAACAGACCTAGCCCACCCGACCCCCCCGACATCCAGCCGGCAGAGACCGACCTACCCATCAGCTGTGACAGACCCAGCCGGGAAGAGATCAGAAAAGCAGTGGCATTTTTGAAGAATGGCAAAGCAGCAGGGCCAGATGGCATCCCAGCAGAGTCTCTGAAAGCAGACCTAGAGACAACAGTTGAGATGCTGTACCCACTGTTTGGAAAGATCTGGGAAGAGGAGGTGATGCCAGCTGACTGGAAGGAGGGGTACCTAATCAAGCTTCCCAAGAAAGGCGACCTCAGCAAGTGTTCCAACTACAGAGGAATCACCTTGCTGTCAGTACCAGGAAAGGTCTTCAACAGGATCATCCTAAAGAGAATGAAGAGCTCCGTTGACCCCCAGCTGAGAGACCAGCAAGCAGGATTCAGGAAGAACCGATCATGTACAGACCAGATCGCCACTCTCCGCATCATCGTGGAACAGTCTCTGGAGTGGAGCTCCCCGCTGTACGTCAACTTTGTGGATTATGAGAAAGCATTTGACAGCGTGGACCGAGAGACTCTGTGGAAACTCCTACGACACTACGGTGTACCCACAAAGCTCGTCCGCCTGATCAAGAGCAGCTATGATGGCATGACATGTCGCGTGATCCACGAAGGGGCAGTTCACCAGAGAGCTCCAGGTCAGAACTGGCGTCAGGCAGGGGTGTCTGCTGTCTCCGTTCCTCTTCCTACTGGCCATAGACTGGGTCATGAAGATGACCACAGAGCACAGACGAAGTGGAATACAGTGGACACTGTGGACACAGCTTGACGACCTCGATTTTGCAGACGACTTGGCATTACTGTCCCACACTCATCAACAAATGCAGGACAAGACCACGAGGCTTGTTGACATCTCGTCCCAAGTGGGCCTCACCATTCACAAACAGAAAACAAAGACAATGAGGCTGAACGCAACCAGGGAAGAACCAGTCTTGCTTGCTGGCACCCCGTTGGAGGAGGTGGAGTCCTTCACCTATCTCGGGAGCATCATAGACAAAAAAGGCGGCACTGATGCAGATGTCAGAGCACGAATCGGTAAAGCCAGAGCAGCCTTTCTCCAGTTGAAAAAAGTGTGGAGTTCCAGAGAGCTGTCACAACACACCAAAGTCTGGATTTTCAACTCCAATGTAAAAGCAGTTCTCCTATATGGAGCAGAGACATGGAGATTGACAAAAACCACAGTCAACAGAGTACAGACCTTCATGAACAGTTGCCTTAGAAGAATTTTGAAAATCCACTGGCCAGAGAAGATCAGCAACGTCAGACTCTGGGAGAGAACAGAGCAGATAACAGCAGAGAATGAAATTGGGCGAAGAAGATGGGGATGGATCGGTCACAGTCTGAGAAAGCCAGCTTCCAGTATCACTAGGCAGGCATTGTCATGGAACCCCCAGGGAAAGAGGAAAAGAGGTAGGCCGAGAAACTCCTGGCGTCGAGACCTCCAAGCAGACATCAAGAGACTGGGAACCACCTGGAGTAGAATCGAAGGAGAAGCACAGGACAGGAGTTGCTGGAGGTCTCTCGTCGACGGCCTATACCCGGGTAGGGGTGACAGGCGTAAGTAAGTAAGTAAGATGTACAATCATGGGTAAAAAGAGAGTATAACATAGGGGACAAAACACAACCTTGGGGTGCACCCGTGCTGAGTGTGACGGGCTTAGAAACGCGACAACATGAACCAGACGAGTGGTTACATCCGCCTGACTGTCGACTCCCTGGGTCTGAATGCTGACTACACGGACCAACTCTGACTACCTGAGGTCTACCTGACAAAAAATCGTTGATCCACTGGCATAGTGAACTGTCAAAACCTAGCTGGATCAGTTTCTCATAGAGCTTGGGTGGCACAATAGTATTGAATGCGGAGCTGTAGTCCACAAATAACACCCTAACATACGTGTTGTCCTTCTCAAGATGTTCCAGTGCACGATGCAGACCCAGGGATACAGCATCTTCCACTGACCGATTCGCCCGATAGGCAAACTGGTAGGGATCTATGGTGGGTGGGATAACAGTTTTAATGTGTTGCAGAACCAGACGTTCAAACGTTTTCAAAATGAAGACGTAAGGGCAACAGACCTGTAATCGTTAAGGGAAGAAACTGTGGACTTTTTCGGGACCGGAATGATAACAGATTTTTTGAAGCATAGTGGAACTTTACAGATTCTGAGGGACCAGTTAAAGATGTCTGTGAAAACTTATGTGGATTGGTCATACAAGTGAGCCATTGCCTTTCTTAATATGTTGAAGCATTATTTTTGCTCTCACTACTCTCAGTCCACGAGGGACGCCATATCGCGGGTTGACTGCCGAAAAGCAGTATCAGGCTTTTCCTTAGTTTTGCAGGAGACGATTTTTAAACTTTGGACCTTTCTGTACAATGCAAGAATTTAAGATGCCCCTCAAAAATTTACAATGTTATTGGGCAGCCATATCCATATGCATATCCATGGTATCATAGCTATATCTAAATTCTGGTTTAGATTATTAAAGAAAAAGTAACATGACTGAAGATACTATATGTATGGCAATCGGAAAGGCGATAAATAATGGCAGCCGAAACACCGTATCTCAACATACGACAATCTTTTGATGACAGATCCTGAGAAGTGTTGACTGCCGAAACAACGTATCTCAACATACGACAACCATTTACTGACAGATCCTGCTAATTGTTGCCTGCCGAAACCACATATCTTCACATGGCTCCCTCACTGTGTTAGAAAACCAGCGGTTTCAGAGAGGAAGCGGGCAGCCAGATTCATGTAGCTTGTTCTACTTGGCATCTGCCGTGAACAAAGTAGACAGAAAGCGTCTCTAGAAATGTTTTATTTTAAACTAACACTATTCCGCAGGTAATTTTCCAACCTGCTGTTCGCGAATTCTGTTTTACTATTTGATGTATTTGGTGATAATGCATTAGGGAAGCATTTATTAGACACATTATACGTACTCATAGCACACTGATTTGACTTATTTTTAATTGGTAGAGTTGCTATACTGCCAGTACGTTGAAGACAATTATTGTGGAAAATCGCGTTATGTGGCAACCATGCAAATCTCACAATACATTAACAAAACATAATTAAATGTATGTTTTAATCATGCCTTGTCGTGTACACATGTATGCACACAGAGAGAGAGAGAGAGAGTGAGAGAGAAAGAGAGAGAGAGATAGAGAGAGAGAGAGAAATACAGACAGATAGACAGACAGACAGATAGACAGACAGACAGAATAGCAAACTATTTTACAGCTGTACCTTTAAATCCGGCGTTAACAACTGACTGCTCTATTTACCAAAATATTATTCCAATGGAAAAAATAGCACTTTATCAAGCTCAAGTTGTCCATTTTCGTACCGTCACAATAAGACAGTTTTCAGCACACACTGGTAATGCTGTCAAATTGTTCACGATTATGAACCTCACAATTTCCACAAAGACGATTAGTGTATATGTAATTGTAGAAAAGTCTTTGATGCACTGACACATGTTTTGATTATAGGACGATTTTCACAACACAAGCTGTCTGTCACACGGCACTACATGATTTAACTTGAGTGTACAGATGATCAGTCTGTGTCTTCATCGCTGTCGTTGACGTCCGGTTCGGGCAGAGTGTTAGCAGCAGCATATGATGTGGGAAGTGCTTCATAAAATGGGTGGTGCTCCTCGGGAATTATATTTGTTCTGCAAAGCGAGACCAGATCTCACTTTTTAGCTTCCGATATCGGCAGTTTGTTTTGGTACAAACGCGGAAGGTCTTTTGCTTCATGCTTCTTGTTTTCATGCCGTTTGCCAGAGCTTCCAACAACACGGAGCGCGCGATACCCTTCTTGAAAGTTGTATTTATACAGCATGATGTCCTCCTCTCCCTTATTGAACTCAATGCACTTGATGTTAAGCCAATTCACTCGCTGACCCTTGATGTTAGTCTTTGTGTTTCGAACCCTGGTGGAAGCAACTGTTTTGAAGTCATAAAAGTCTGTGTGTTTTAGAGGGACCACTGTGTATGGTTTGTTTCTCCGTGCCAGTCGCAGCACAGTATCCCAGTGACTGGGTGTGTAGATGGGTGTAGCTTTCTTTGCGCAAGTAATTGCTGAATGCATCGAATCACACTCCATCTGAGTGTGCCCGGTCTCTAAAAACTTCTGTGTAATCTTGTGTATGGTAGGCTTAGTTTTCAAGACATGCATCAACGCTGTCACAAGATACTGATTTCTGTTTTGGCCCGAACAACAGTCTGAGAAAATGACAACTTCTTGGACGTAGTCTGGCAGTGCGGAAAGATAGAGGGACACGCAAGTGGCTATTTCGCATGCCCCTCTCTTGCCCTCTGTTTCATTCCACGTGAAAACACTTTCCTGTTCCATCAGCCAGTGAATAAGTTGTAAAATTATAAACACACAGTTTTCTTTTATAATACAGCTGACTGACCAAACCACAAGGTGCCTGCAAGATGGCTTGCATGTCCATGGTGATCACATGTTTTTTCCGATCCTTCTTTGCAGTCTCCTTGTCGTTCTGCTTTTCTGTTCTCGCATTGTCTCTTCTTTCAAGGTGTTTCACGTGCGGTTCTTTTTCAGCTTCTGAAAGGGTTCCTTGCTTTTCTTTTATTGATGCGATCGTGCACTGAGCACACTGGTCTTTTTTCAGGTGATGGAAAGACAAATTGTAATTTTCTGAGAAAATATGCCGGTATGTTCTCTCATTCACATGGTTCTTTCCCTCCATTTGACATTCCTGTTTGTAGAGTTCAAACATGTTTCTAATGTTTAAGTCTGATGAAAGGTAACTTCGTTGAGAGTCTTTTCTGGTGTAGTGTGACTCTACCGTTGGGAACGATTCTATGTGGGCCTTAGCACGTGCAATTATTTCATTGGGGGTTTTGTTGTGTGGTGCTGTCTGGCACCGTTGATATCCTTTAAAAACACCATGTTGGCTGTTTCGCATGGCGTGGTCTACATAACTTTCTGAGACAGAAAGTGTTGCAAGGAAGAACGTTGGCTGAGAGCAGATTCTGAAGCCGACTTCTGTGCACTTCTTGTTCTCTCAGGTGCCGCTTCATCTCCTGCTTGCTCATTGCCTTGGCCAGCTCTATGTTGCTGCTTTTGGATATGTGTTTGCGTTTTCGTCTTGTCAGTAAAAGTAAAGGCATATTTTCGTCACTTTCATCCTCGTTGGAAGACGTCGGCACTACATCAGCTTCAGGTAATTCAGTGATTGGACTGTAAGTGGGATCCTTGATGATGTTGTCATTGTCACTCTCAGTTTCTGTAGTGGTCAAGTCGCTTATGTCCAGGCGTTTGCTCTTTATCAAGGGCTCATCATCAGAACAAGACCACCGTGCACCCTTGATTTTCGCTGATAAAGGCTCCAGGTCTGAATGACACCAACTTGTATCCTCGTGCCCTGGCTGCTTGAAGAGTTGCTTGGAGGCTTGAAGGGGCTCATCGTCAGACAGGCACCAGCTGCAATCTTCTTGGATGACTCTGGACTGTTGACAAATCAAATTTAAAATAAATCAATTATCATCAGGCTTTATTTTTGGTGTGTGTGTGTGTGCGGCTGTGTGTGTGTGTGTGTGTGTGTGTGTGTGTGTGTGTGTGTGCGGGCGTGCGTGTTTGTGTGTGCGTGTTGGGGTGGTGGGGGATGAGGGTGGGGGGCACATAACGGTACACACGCGCACATCAATTCAGTAGCTAGGCTTAACATGATAGTGATACAGATAGAGTTCAAGACAAACTAACGGGAATCTTTGATAACAGTAAATTGTGAACAAGAACGCGTAACTAATAATATCTGTTCGACAGGTCTCGGTACTCTGTGAGCCACAAAACTGACCATACTCACTCGAAGCTGCACAGAATTGACAGTGGCATTCGAACGATACTCCTGGTCATCTGCCGTAAAGGAACCGGCCAGATTTAGGTACACACTGCCTTCAGCATCATTGCTTGGTTGGCTGTCCTTTCTGTAAAGGTGTGCAATTTGTACATGACAATGGAGCAGATACAGTAGTAAATTACATTTAATAACATTGTGCCGGACTACATTGATTATCATTTTACACTAACCTGCCTCTAAAATAATTTAATGATAATCGTCAGTAAACTGCAATGAGTATTTTACCAGTAATCGTCCCTAATTTAACAGTCAATGGTGACGATTGCATTTGTACTGAAAAGTAAACATTCTGTAGAACATTCACGTAATAAAACGTGTCACAAAGGGACACTGCGTGTGAATGTATTTTGTGTTGAATGTGTATGTTATGTCTTGCTCCAAAATGCTTTCTACTGAATACTGTACTCTAAAAATAGTATAGATGACAGAAATTGTGTTACCTGCAAGAACACTGTGAGGCCACTGACTGTCCGATCCAAGATACTCCACTGCCCAGTAATGCTGCACTTGCGAAGAGTAGTGTGAAAACTGAGGTCTTTCGGATAAAACTTCCCACACTCTTGGTAGAATGTGGAACAAAAAGGATTTGTAGCTTGTTAGCATCATTATAAACTGGCATCATAATAACGGTACCAGTGGCATGAGATACGGGCGCCGGTTTCCTGTCGGTGTTCTCAACAGTGTTGACAGCGCACTGGCAGCAGCATATACCAGATTTCAGCGCGGGCGGGCGCTGAATATAACAGATATACTTCAGGTCGTATTTTGAGATACGCTTTCCCTGCACTCTTAATCAAGTAAACAAACTGACAGCAAACACAGCTTAACTCCAGATACTTGGTTTCGGCAGTCACTTTTTCTGCAAAGATTCGTGATATAATAAGACCTTACAGCCGTATCTTCAGCAACTATGTTTCGGCGGTGATTGATTCTCTATGTTTGCCTGAATTTGTTTTCGGTTCTAATCAATATTTTAAAAACTAATGACATTTTTAAAAAAAGAAATGGATCAGACAAAAGAGCATCGTTTCCTGAGTCTGATGATACCAAAAAGTCAAAATCTCCCAAAAAGTGATATACTACGTTTCGGCAGTCAACCCTCGATATAGTCAGCCTGCAGATGTTGTCACAGTACTGAAACAGCACTTCTCAGAATCATGAATGACTTGTTACTTGCTCTGGATGATGGTAAGGTGTCAGTGCTCGCTTTACTTGATCTTTCTAGCGCGTTCGACACAATCGACCACACTACCCTGATTAATCGTCTCCAGCTTGTTTTCGGCATTGATGGCACTGCCCTGTCTTGGTTCCACTCTTACATTACTGAGCGATCACAGACTGTGTCTGTCGATGGGCATGTCTCTGCACCTGCCAGCCTCCGTTTTGGGGTCCCACAAGGCTCAGAATTAGGCCCAGTGCTTTTCCTACTGTATGTACAGCCTTTGTCCAGAATTATTGATGGACACTCTGTTTCACATCATGCATACAGTGATGATACACAGCTTTGTGAGTCAGGTCAACGAAATCATCCAGAGCGTGTCACTTTGCATTCTTGATGTGAGGCTGTGGATGTCAGAAAACAAGCTCAAACTGAATGAAGGAAAAACGGAAGCCATGCTCATTGCATCACCCAGAATGTCTTCCTCTACCGCTTTGCCTCAGCATATCATGATTGAGAACACGACCGTCAGCTTCTCTCAGTCAGTGAAGAACCTGGGTGTTGCAATTGAGCAGGACTTGTCCATGGATAAACAGGTGATAAACATTTGCAGGGCAGCCTATTTGGAGATGCGTCGTATTAGCTCTATTAGACAGTTCCTTACCTCAGAGGCTACAAAAACTCTGGTTTGTTCATTTGTTCTGTCTCGCATTGACTATGCCAACTCACTCGTATCTGGATGCCCGCAGTATCTATTTGATCGGCTCCAGAGAGTCCAAAATTCAGCCGCACGTCTGGTCATGAAAGCGAAAAGGTCAGACCATGTGTCCCCCATCCTGCACGCTCTCCACTGGTTGCCAGTGAAGGAGAGAGCCAAGCACAAAGTCTTGTCCATTTGTCATGTTTCTCTTTCTGGCACTGGACCCACTTATCTCTCAGAGCTCCTTCACTGTTATATAGAGGCAATTGCGCAGTTCGTCTGACAATAAAATGCTTCGTATTCCTACAGTAAGGACTAAAGCAGAGATCTTTTTCTTACCAGGGTCCATCAGCCTGGAATGATCTTCCTAAATCATTGAGACACAGTGAGTCTAGTGCCAGTTTTAAACACAGTCTTAAAAGCCATCTTTTCCCACTTTGATTATCAGTGTTCATGTATTTAGTCATAATTCTGTTCTTTTGTGTAATTGTACATGTGGCTTTGTCACTTTTTGTGTAATATTTGTATGTTTTGTTCATATGTACGGCGCCTAGAGCATCTTACCATGGCGCCTTATAAATCTTCCTTATATATTATATTGCGTTGCATTCCCTTGCACGCCAGTTCAACTGGAATTTTCTCTCAATGATGCTGCCTATACTACCCACAGTTTTAGTGTTGTTTTGATGTGGAGTGGGAGCCTTAGGCATGGTATGAGCCCTGCATATCCTTTTGTTTGCTCACGTGCCAAGCAAAAGTGTGTTTTGGGCCAGTGGTCATCCGTCCGTCCGCCGTCGTCCGTGGTAAACTTTAATGTTGGCATTTTCTTGGAGACTATTCAAGCCACATTCTTCAAACTTTGCCCAAGGATACTTTGTGGTAAGATCTTTCTAAACATACCAATTTGAGTGACCTCTCACAATGGTCAAGGTCACAGGGGATCAGGAAATGTGTCAAGAATAGCTATATTTTGACATAATTTATTTTTTCCCAAATACTATTCACGAAATTGGGCGAAGAAGATGGGGATGGATCGGTCACAGTCTGAGAAAGCCAGCTTCCAGTATCACTAGGCAGGCATTGTCATGGAACCCCCAGGGAAAGAGGTAGGCCGAGAAACTCCTGGCGTCGAGACCTCCAAGCAGACATCAAGAGACTGGGAACCACCTGGAGTAGAATCGAAGGAGAAGCACAGGACAGGAGTTGCTGGGGGTCTCTCGTCAACGGCCTATACCCGGGTAGGGGTGACGCCTGTAAGTAAGTAAGTAAATACTATTCACAGCTTTGAACCCAAACTTGGTACAAAGATACCTGATGATACGTACTAATTGGGTTGATCTCTCAGGAAAGTCAAGGGTCACAAGGGATCAGAAAATAGGTCCGAAATAGCCGTATTTTGACAAAAGATGTTTTTTCTCAAATAATACCTTGCCTATAATATGTATTACTTCTAGACTAGGTCAGTAGTGAACTGAGCTACCTATGATCATAATAAAAATACACTGTAAAATGGCAGATCATAGCAATGTATAACATCCTGATAGACGCCACAATCCAAGACTAGTCGGACACAAAAACAACTAACCACACAGACGATGTCAGTAAAAACAGTACCATTACTGTGCTATTACTACAGTACTACATTATCACGTCGGACGCCAAGCTGGACAAGGAGCTTGACAGCAGGCTGGCAAAAGCGAACAGCGCTTTCGGGCGACTTTTCAAGCGGGTGTGGCACAATCAACAGCTGAAAACAGGCACCAAGATCAGCGTGTACAGAGCTGTGGTCCTCACCACCCTGCTGTATGGTTCCGAGTCCTGGGCCCTCTACCGCAGCCAACTACGACTCCTCGAACGCTTCCACCAGCGCTGCCTGCGTACCATCCTGGGCATTCACTGGAGTGACTATGTCACCAACGTCGAGGTCCTTGAACAGGCTGAAACTGTGAGCATCGAGGCTTTGCTGCTGCGGACACAGCTCCGCTGGGCGGGGCATGTCTCCAGGATGGAGGATCATCGCCTACCAAAGATCACCCTGTTCGGCGAGCTTGCTACTGGACACCGTGACAGAGGGGCACCAAAGAAGAGATACAAAAACTGTCTCAAGAAGTCACTCAGTGCCTGCCAAATCGACCACCACCAGTGGTCTTCGCTTGCTGCGGACCGTGACACCTGGCGCTCCACCATTTACAAGGCAGCTGTCTCCTTTGAGGACTCTCACAGAGCTAGCCTTAAGGACAAGCGGCTCAGGAGAAAAAACAGAGATGCCGCAGCTCAGAACCCTGGCCATACCTTCCCCTGCAGCCACTGCGGTCGAACCTGCCTGTCTCGGATTGGCCTCCGCAGCCACGAACAAGCCTGCAGACGTCGTGGGCAACTCCTATAAAATCTTCGTTCGCGAAGTCAAGCCAAGAGACTGTGCTAAAAGGCATTTAACCCTTTTTCAAATATCCCAAAAGGTGGGCCAATAGCCAGGCAGACCGTCCAGTAGGCTCAAACAGCCATATTCATGAGACAGTGTTTGTAACGGTCTAAGTCAGGAGTACATTAAACTATGGTGCTCTTTGATATTCAGTGTATATAATGGTATCGTAGATTGTTAACATTTTCCCCATCAAAACACCTGTGTGCTTTATTTGGGCATTTGAAAACACACACACACACCAGGGGCGGAACAGTTACCTCAGGGGTGGTTCCAACTTTTTGTTTGGGACCTTCAACCTGGCACAAGAGGCCTCCCGACGCTACACCTTGCTTCCAATGGCCGAAAACTTTCACCAGTCGCCGAAATATTAAACAATAAGGGATGGGGGGGGGGGGGGGGGGGGGGGGGGGCAAGTTTGTTGGGACTCTCACTACTCATCAAAATATAGAAGGGGGGGGTGGGGGGGGGGGGGGGCAAACTCCCCTGAAAGGACTTTGTTACAGCGTTTTAAAGAATATTCGGTTTTGGGAGGGGGGGCGAATTCCTGGACCCCTCCCACATTTATCTTTGTGTGTGCATGTGTAGAGAGAGAGAATTTCAGGACCATGGAGCAGTTAACTTATGAGATTAAATGCACAACTGTACATATTGTGACCTTGAACTTAATTATAAAGGGTATGCTATATTATAATGTTTCTGATCATCTCAACTCAACAGAATATGATTCAGTAGTAAGAGATCCTTGACGTGTTTGTGAGCAGATCTTGACATCAGTGCAAATGTTTGGCCCCTATACATGTAGTTTGTGAATATAATATTGAATATTCTTACAAACATTTCGAAAACTACAACCTTGACTTTCATGAAGGTCACGTCTAATCATTTATCAACTATTTATAGCAGTTCCTTTCAATACATGTTATCACTTTTAGTAATTTTTTGTTATCACATTTTCAAATATATATATGGGTTTTTTGTTTTAAAGTACAACTTAGGTGACCTTGACCTTCAAATAACACCTTTCAAGGTAACCAGTTGAACTCGCTTATGTTTCTGTTGATGATATGTATCATAACATTGTTAATTGGATATGTTTTCATCATAGTATGTGAAAGATTGGACACCTATTTTTCTGTCAAGATTGCTATTTCGTGGATAATGAAAGGTAAAAAAGATGGCCCCGCGATGATGTCACCATATTGCTTTTTAGACATTGAATCATTGTAAAAGGTAGGTAAATGTATTCTGTTTCCAAAGATACCAGTTATTTACTTCTGCCTGCTTTTTTACGGGAACTGCATCGTTAACACCAACCCTACCCCCAAAAGCAAAATATAGGGCCAAAAGAAGGAAAATATGACCATAGTTCATGTCCTCATATACTCAATACGGTATTCATTTTGGGCAAACACCTATGGTTCATCTTCATAGGTGATAGGCTTCCGGGAAAAAGTGGTATCCAATCCCCACCCCCACCCCCCCAGCTTTGCCTTTCTTGGCAAATCTGCTAGGCTTTTCAGTAAGAGTTCTTTTCACATCAGTCAGTTCAATGACAACAGGTAGCTCAGAGAACCTTGACAGCGAGGACAGCTCACAATATATAATATACAGTAGAAGGGACAAAAGTAAAACGAGTTGGTCTGATTTGATTGGAACTGTGAAGTACCATGAAGTAATTGCAGTGAGAGTTGGATAGATGGCTAGATCAGTAGATGACCATTCTGCTCTTGTTTTCAAGCCGAAGCATTGGAGAATCCAAGGTACAATTTTTAGTAAGTCTGATAATAATAATAATACATAGTTTTTATATAGTGCCCTTCCCCACAGACAGCAAGCTCGGAGCGCTTTACAATACATAGAAATAATGTAAAAAGGAGAAAAATTAGAACAAAATAAACACGCACTCACTCTTTATATTTAGCTCGCACTATGTAGGGATATTCCTAACACGAAACACACATTCACAAACAAACACACACGCAAGCACACACACACACACACAATCTACTATACATGGGCTATGTAAGACAACAGCCAACATTTCCAGGCAGCACATCCAAACTAAGCTAATCCTGATCATATGCTACCTGGAAAAGCTGGGTCTTCAAATTTGTTTTGAACGTCATCAGGGTAGGGAATAGACGGACATGCAGTGGAAGTGAGTTCCAGACATGAGGGGCCTGATAACTGAAAGAATATGCACCAACAGTTTTTAGGTTGACTCTGGGCTGAACAAGCAGTTTCTGTGAGCTTGAGCGTAGACTTCTACTAGGATTGTGTGATGCAAGGGAAAGGACAGATAATATATGCGGGAAGTGTATTGTCATAGTGTTTATATGCCAAAGTGGCCAGCTTGTATTCTGTTCTCTGCTTGACAGGCAGCCAGTGGAGATGCATTAGCAGTAGTGTGACACGATCAGTGTGTTTTTTGCAAAGGACTAACTGGGCTGCATTATTCTGGATACGCTGAATAGTGAATGCGAGTGAGTTGATCAGATGATATACCAGCAAGGAGGGAATTACAGTAATCTAGACGGGACAGAATGTGAGAGCATACGAGCTGGGCAGTAGTCTTTTCTGTCGGAAAGGATCTGATCATGCCTATTCTGCGGAGCTCCAGGTAGGCAGTGGGGCAAAGATGGCTAATCTGTTTTTTCCATCGATAAACTCGAATCCAGGAAAACGCCCAGATTTTTTACATTGGATTTGAAAGAAATGTCATGGCCACCTATGGAAATGTGATCACTGCTGGAGACTGATGTTCTAACTCGAGTACGAACATTGTTCATTTTGGGCTCATGTGCAACTGCAAAGCAGAAGTGAGTATGATCTGGGCCACTGGTCTACCCTCCGTCATACGTGGTAAACTTTAACATTGGCATTTTCTCAGAGACTATTCGAGCCACAGTCTTCAAACTTGGCCCAAGGATACTTTGTGGCACGACCTTTCTAAACATACCAATTTGAGTGACCTCTCTCAAAGGTCAAAGTCACAGTGGATCAGGAAATAGATCTACAATATTTCTCAAATACTAAATTCATAACTTCAAACCCAAACTTGGTACAACGATACCTGGTGGTAAGGCCTTTCTATGCATACTAATACTAATTTGGTTGACCCCTCGGAAAGGTCATGGGTCACAAAATATCAAGAAATAGGTAAAAAAAAGAAAGAAAAAAGCCATATTTTCAATAAAGATTTTTTTTTTCTCAAATACTGTTCACAACTTCAAACCCAAACTTAGTACAGAGATACCTGCTGGTAAGACCTATCTGTGCATACCAATTTGGATGACCCCTTTGGAAAGGTCAAGGGTAATAATAATAATTACGGTATTTATAATGCGCTTATCTTAGAATAATTATAACTCTAAGCGCACACTCACAACTCGCGCACGCTTTAGACAACGACTCATCTTTTTCATCTTTAGAGCTTTTCATCTTTAGACAACGACTCACGTACCACAAATAGTGAAATACATTACGACAGTCTGTTTAGGGTGGGGAGTGTGGTGGTATAGTGCTAGAACTGTTGAAAGAGGTGAGTTTTGAGGGCGGACTGGAAGGAGGAGAGAGAATGTTTCTGATGGAGAGAGAGTGGGAGAGTGTTCCAGGTGGATGGACCGTATACTGAGAAGGAGCGGGGGCCGAAAGTGCTGAGTTTGGTGCGGGGGGTGTGGAGGCGGAGAGGGGTGGAGGCGGAGCGGAGGGAGCAGGGAGGAGTGTAGGGGTGAAGTAAGTTTGAGAGATAGGCGGGAGCGCAGTTGTTCAGGGATTTGTAGCAGAGAGACAGAATCTTGTATTGGATGCGTTGGGGGATGGGAAGCCAGTGAAGGAGTTTGAGCAGGGGAGTGATGTGGTCGGAATTTTTCTTTCTGAGGACAGGCGGGCAGCATTGTTCTGGACACGCTGGAGCGTGAAAGTGGTGGAATGAGGGAGGCCAGAAAGGAGAGAGTTGCAGTAGTCGATGCGAGATAGGATGAGAGAGACGGCAAGTTTGGTGGCACCTTCGGTAGTGAGGTATTTTCTGATCTGACTGATGCGGCGGAGGTGGAAGTAGCGTGCCTGGGCCGTGGCGGAGACGAAGCTGGTCATGGAAAGAGAGGAATCGAGGATAACGCCAAGGTTTTTGGCCGAGTCAGAGAGGGAGAGGGAGATGGGGGTGCTGTCGAGTTGAAGGTGGAGGGAGGGAGGGAGCTGGGAAAGTTTCTGGCGAGTGCCTACCAGCGTGGCTTCCGTTTTGTCATTCAGTTTAAGCTTGTTTGCTGTCATCCAGTTTTTCACGTCTTCGTAGCAGTCAGCCGTGCGAGTCAGTAGTGACTGAGTGTTGTTGAGTTCTTGAGTTTGTCTTTGTCTAGTAGTTGTGAGTCGTCAGCGTAGAGGTGGTGGTGTATGTGGTGAGACTGGATGATGTTGGACAGGGGAGAGGTGTAGAGTGTGAAAAGGACCGGGCCCAGGACCAACCCCTGTGGAACTCCGCAGGAGAGCGTGACTGGGTTGGAGGAGACGCCGTCGATGGTGACGGACTGCTGTCTGTCGGAGAGGTAGGAGAGAAACCAGGAGTGAGCAGAGTCAGTGATGCCAAAGGAGTGGTGAAGGCGGTGGAGGAAGAATAGAGTGGTCTATAGTGTCGAAGGCGGCAGGGGTCGAGTAGCGTAAGAAGGGAGATGTTGCCCGAGTCGGTGGAGAGAAGCAGGTCGTTGTGTAGAAGGGCTGTTTCAGTGCTGTGATGTTTGCGATAGGCAGACTGGAAGGGACTGAGTAGGTTGTTGTCGGCGAGGTGGAGGTTGAGCTGGTTGAGAACGACCTTCTCAAGAAGCTTGGACGTTGGAGACTGGGCGATAGTTTTTGAGTTTGCTTGGGTCGAGGTTGTGTTTTTTGAGGAGAGGAAGGATGATGGCGGACTTGAAGATATCAGGGATGGAGCCGTTCTCTAGAGATGTGTTGATGATGTCTGTAATGAATGGCATAAGTTTTGGAAGGCCGTCCCGGTAGAGAGAGGCTGGGAGAGGGTCTAGTTCGCAGGTTTTGAGAGGCATGGACTTTATGGTCTTGCGGGTAATAAGAAGTCGGCAAAATGTGTGTTATCTTGCCAATTTTTGATAGAAATGTATATTGTCAACATTTTTTGCAAACTTTACAATCAAATTTGGTGCAAAGGTAGCTGATGGAAAAGACCTTCTTATACGTACTAATTTAGTTGACTCATCTCAAAGGTCAAGGGTTGGCAGGTGTGTGAAAAATGCTTAAATTTGATTAAACATGGATTTTGCAGGTGCAGAAGCTATCCCTTTACTTATTGTCACCATAGGGTATAGAGGCTACAGGCATCAGCATTTCTGCGAGAACGGCTGGCACCAACTCTGCTCATGCAAACGAAAACTGTGCTATACGGTAATACCAGCTATTGGAAAATGCCGGGAATATGGCATTTTTCAGGTCTCTCTTCATGTGTCGGAATGTGATCACTGTACATTCCTTACTCTGAGACTGACCGTGACAGTGACTGGAATTGGCTGACATGGACTAACCAAAAGGGGAAAAAAAGAAAATTACAGAATCATGTACATTTTTGTTCCACACCAAAGTGCCGTTCAAATAAACGAACTCCGAAGTGTTGGGAAAGGGTCTCATGAAAGAAAACATGTTGAACATGTACTGCACACTGACAATGAACGGGCCCGGTTTCTATTGCAGCTAGGCAAAGACATAAGTGACGGTCTGTTTTGTGTCTGAGGACATTGTCCACTAAAACATCTGATACTCAATCTTTTCTTGAACATAAAGACTTCTTTTTTCACTCGGAGACATCAACCTAACGTTCTCAAATATTAAGATGAGAAGAAACAGGAACTAAAACTTAGCCACCAGTGACATTTCGGCCATGCCTCTCTAGGATGTTGCTGTTTTGCATTTAAAAGATCTATGCTTGTGTCTTTGCCTAGCTGCAGCAGTAACCTGTAGATATATATTCTTCCATGAACAATGTACTATAGTAGTGATACTTTCGCTTTAGTTGCTGTTTGGAAAACATGAGAAAGACGAACATTTCATTCTATACCTGTACTGCCATACGTTTCGATATTATCTGATACTCTGTGAACACCTATTGAGGTGAATGAAATTGGCCGTTTTATTTTGTTCAGTCTTAGGCTTACTGTTTCTCTTTATTCCTTCTCTCCTTCCCCCCCCCCCCCCCCCCCCCCTTTTTTTTTTTTTTTTAATCCTCGTGTCACTAACATAATGTTTCAACTTTTTTAGCTAGTACGACGCTTTCTTTTACTCGTACTCGGTACCGACAGGTCATGCAGACGGTAATGGACACTGAGTTCATTTTAGTAAAGTTAACCTGACACAGTTTTGTGGGTACCTTTTTTATTCACAGGAAATTTCACAGTAAATATCTCATATGTATATATGTTGAGTACTCATTTGAATTTGATTTGTTTTATTAGAATGCGATTGATCGGTCGGTTGATTGATTGATGCCGATTTGGTTAACGCAGTGCAGACTATGTCCTGGCGTATGTGTGCCGCATGTACAACGATGACAGTGTCTCTCTTTCTCAAAGCTGTATGTGTCTGTCTGTGCATAAACTCCTGACTGTCAGTGTCTGATACAGCTGAGTAGTGTGTCATATACACACATTAGAACAAGTGAGAAGTAAACGACACCACCTCTCAGTTTACAAACCGCGAGTCTGATAATCGCTTTACTACACGGCCGGACAGCGTGTGAATGGTTTGCAATTAATTGCACGCGCACATTCCAGCCAGCCAGCGTCCCGGCGGGACTCGCTGTTTACAGAAGGAAATGCTGATGCCTGCAGCTCTTAGCGTTACCCTCAACTCTTTATTGTTACAAAGGTCACACATGTAAATCGGTCATTCACGTGAGCCATAATGGCTCTGCCTTTCTTGTTTTATTTTACAGATGTGTAGTATACCATTATCATTTATATTATGTCAAGCGGTGAGGTTTATTTTAACGGGAAACATCGGGAGAAGCCTGAAGGAGGTCACCCTGCAAACCTCACAATTTAAAATTTTTAAAACTTGTAGCATGATCTTCTACACGAATGACCAATCTCGAGTTAAAGAAAACTTTTCCAAGCCAGCAACTACCAACCAACTGTCTCTCTGCATTGCATACCTCAAAAAAACAAAGCCGTTATGACTAACAGGCAGGTACTGGCTATTGAAAATTACGTGCCATAGGTCTCGAGGATTGTTATAGGTCGTTTAACACTGGAGCGCACAACGTTTTTCACAGATATCACCACATAGTCTTAGAACAAATATCATTCAGGGACAGTTGACCTAATACGATTTACTTTTTAAAAAAATCGAACAATGTGTCAGTTTTGCTGTACAGTTGTAAAATTTCGGATTTTTTTTCCATGAAATGACTGATTTTACATGTGCCCAGATATATTAAGCCCAGTATATCTATAGGAAAAATCCATTTTCACGTGAATTGGTCAAGTTTTCAAACCTAAAACAGCGTAGGCATACATGAAGCCTGCATGTTTGAACTCGATATTGAAATCTGCCGGTGCTTAGGGTATTGAAAATGGCTTGAACTGGTCTTTTCACCAAATTCTTACGGCTGTACAGCAAAATCGACAAATCCTAGGAGTTCAGTAAAAAATATGCCATATTATGTCAGTTGGCACTTAATGATAATATTTGTTCTTAAAGTGGTACAGGAACGTGTTTCTTTGCGGAGATATTTGGGAAAAACATCGTGCGCGTTCTGTGCGGAGCAGCAACTGGTCATCACCAACACTACTTTTCAGCAAAAGGACAGTCGAAAGACCACCTGGATGCATCCTCGCTCCAAGCACTGGCACCTTATCGACTATGTCCTAGTGCGTCAGAGGGACCGCAGTGACGTCCTCCTCACCAGAGTGATGCCCAGCGCAGAGTGCCACACTGACCACCGCCTTGTCCGCTGCAAACTCAGGCTCCACTTCAAGCCAAAACCCAAGAAATGGGGGCCCCCGAAGAAAAAGCTTGATGTTGCCAGCCTTCAGCGTGACGATGTGAAAGCTGCCTTTCAGACAGATTTACAGCGCAGGCTCAAAGACACAGCGGACCCAGTAGACTCCTCCCCTGAAACACTTTGGGAACAACTGAAAACTGCTATTGCAAAATCCTCTGCAGAAGTCTTGGGTTTCGCCAGAAAGAAGAACAAAGACTGGTTTGACGAAAACGATGTAGAGATCCAGGAACACCTAGCAAAAAAAAGAGCCGCCCATCAGGCCCACCTAGCCCAGCCTTCCTGCCCTGTGAAGAAGTCTGCCTTCCGCCTCGTCTGCAGCAGTCTCCAGCGCAAGCTCAGAGATCTCCAGAATGAGTGGTGGACCAGACTTGCACAGAGGACCCAGCTTTGTGCTGACAATGGTGACTACAGGGGCTTCTACGAAGCACTGAAAGCAGTGTATGGCCCCAGGCACCTGGTACAAAGTCCCCTGCGAAGCGCGAATGGCCAGGCACTCCTCACAGATAATACCTCCATCTTGAACCGCTGGTCGGAATACTTTCAGAGCCTCTTCAGCGCTGAGCGCACTGTTCAGGAAGCATTCATCCTACAAATCCCACACCTCCCAGTAAAGGTTGAATTGGACGAACCGCCCACCGCTGAAGAGACCCTCACAGCCATCCACCAGCTCAAGAGTGGCAAAGCAGCATGCATTGATGGAATACCGCCAGAGATCTGGAAACATGGAGGCACAGCACTGCACAACAAGCTCCATGACCTCTTTCTCTGCTGCTGGGAGGAAGGAACACTACCAAAAGATCTCCGTGACGCAGTCGTTATCACCCTGTACAAGAACAAAGGCGAGAAGTCTGACTGTTCCAACTATCGGGGAATTACCCTGCTGTCCATTGCTGGGAAAATCCTTGCAAGGCTGCTCCTGAATCGGCTGGTACCTGCCATCGCTGAAGACCAACTCCCAGAGGGCCAGTGTGGCTTCAGAGCAAACAGGAGCACCACCGATATGGTCTTTGTGCTGAGACAGCTACAGGAGAAGTGCCGCGAGCAGAACAAAGGGCTGTACGTAACATTTGTCGACCTAACAAAAGCGTTCGACACTGTGAGCAGGCAAGGCATGTGGCAGATCCTGGAGCGACTTGGCTGTCCCCCAAAGTTCCTCAACATGATTGTCCAGCTACACGAGGACCAGCAAGGCCAGGTCAGACTCAACAATGACCTCTCAGAACCATTCCCTATTCTCAACGGCGTAAAGCAGGGCTGCGTGCTGGCACCGACCCTCTTCACCATCTTTTTTAGCATGATGTTGAAGCAGGCCACAGTGGACCTCGATGATGACGATGCAGTGTACATCAGGTATCGTCTCGATGGCAGCCTGTTCAACCTCAGACGACTGCAGGCCCACACGAAAACCCTAGACCAACTGATTCGTGAGCTGCTTTTTGCTGATGATGCTGCCCTCGTTGCACACACAGAGAGAGCCCTGCAGCGCATCACGTCTTGCTTCGCAGATGCTGCCCAGCTCTTTGGACTCGAGGTCAGTCTGAAAAAGACAGAGGTCCTCCATCAGCCGGCACCCAAGACAGTGTATCGCCCTCCTCACATCACCATTGGCGAGTCTGAACTAAAGTCAGTGCACCAGTTTACTTACCTTGGCTGCATTATCACGTCGGACGCCAAGCTGGACAAGGAGCTTGACAGCAGGCTGGCAAAAGCGAACAGTGCTTTCGGGCGACTTTTCAAGCGGGTGTGGCACAATCAACAGCTGAAAACAGGCACCAAGATCAGCGTGTACAGAGCTGTGGTCCTCACCACCCTGCTGTATGGTTCCGAGTCCTGGGCCCTCTACCGCAGCCAACTACGACTCCTCGAACGCTTCCACCAGCGCTGCCTGCGTACCATCCTGGGCATTCACTGGAGTGACTATGTCACCAACGTCGAGGTCCTTGAACAGGCTGAAACTGTGAGCATCGAGGCTTTGCTGCTGCGGACACAGCTCCGCTGGGCGGGGCATGTCTCCAGGATGGAGGATCATCGCCTACCAAAGATCACCCTGTTCGGCGAGCTTGCTGCTGGACACCGTGACAGAGGGGCACCAAAGAAGAGATACAAAGACTGTCTCAAGAAGTCACTTAGTGCCTGCCAAATCGACCACCACCAGTGGTCTTCGCTTGCTGCGGACCGTGACACCTGGCGCTCCACCATTTACAAGGCAGCTGTCTCCTTTGAGGACTCTCGCAGAGCTAGCCTTAAGGACAAGCGGCTCAGGAGAAAAAACAGAGATGCCGCAGCTCAGAACCCTGGCCAGACCTTCCCCTGCAGCCACTGCGGTCGAACCTGCCTGTCTCGGATTGGCCTCCGCAGCCACGAACAAGCCTGCAGACGTCGTGGGCAACTCCTATAAAATCTTCGTTCGCGAAGTCAAGCCAAGGCCGAAAAAAAAAAAAAAAAAAAAAAAAAAAAAAGCAGTTAAGCTACACCATGATTTCTGCCGGAAACTGGGTGAGTAATAAAATCTCATGATTTCAAGAAATTTAAGTGTAATTTCATTCAGGTCGTCACTAATGATTGTTTGCCTGTGCAATGGAGAGAACTTGACATTATCACAATAATTGGAAACAGGACTTAACTATTTAACTAACTACGTTTGCGAAATTCGGTATCGACGCGTTTCACCGCGAAATGCTTTGAATTCGTAAATTAGTTGCAGTTCTACGCATTTTCGCATCGACACGTTATCGCTACTAATTTTACATAGATGAGCACATTTGTGTTTGTACAGCAAACTAAAATATTATACACAAAGCCATGCTACCGAATCCTCTTGACTTTACAAGTCTTTGTGTAAGAAGCCAGCCTTTCTGCCTGGCCTACTTTACCTTATCTCTGGGTTTGTTTCGAGGGGCCATCTCAAAAACCTTTCAGCTGAACACGGTGTTTTCATCCACATTGCCTCCCTTGGCACTCGGGCCGCAATGCTCAGACCTGACATGAAAACTATATATTATCACTTTCTATGTTTACTACTGTAAGAAGGTAACGAACTGAATAGGGTAAAAACCATATTCAGTTCGTCACCTTCTCACAGTAAACATAGAAAGGTTTGCATGTTTAATCAGGAACCCTGCTTTGTGAAACACTTCGTTTTTCAATTCTGTAATATCGCTCGACCCTGACACAGTCTTCATTTTGATCTTGATAATTACGTTGCAGAGACCAACTTTGATATATACATTTACGCGGCACAGAAGGTGGAGGGGGCGGGGCGCTGATTTTAATTTGTGGCTTTCGACGTCAACTGCTGTGTTACTAGGACTATTCCAGTTCACGATAGGTTCAAGTTTCTTTCTGAATTACGCGTTATCATATCAGATGATTAAATTACAAATCAGTTTCTGATTCTACTCCCTCACCCCATTGCAGTGCATAATACATTATGTAACATTGTCATAGATCATATTCTTTCAGACTTGAATATATTGTACTGTTGACTAGTAACATCGAATATAGTTTTTTGTTTGTTTGTTTACAACTTATCCAGAACCGAAAACAAAACTAAAACAAAGAAACCAAAGTGTTTATGGTGTATTCAGCTTTAAAAAGATCTCCATGTAGTGGTCTTATTTTCGTTCAGGGAAACACCGTTGTTTTCACTTACCCTTGCAAATAAAAGAATACCAACTGCGTGAAAATATGTATGCCCATCGTGAACATTTTGTAGGTCTTAAAGTTTGACTTGTAAAAATTGTATTGTTTTGCTCATGTTTGTTTATTGACTGCATGGTCTGTTGTTTGCTTGTGTTCATTTCAGTATTATTTGTGTCTGCCTTCAGTAAATTTTGGCTTGTATTAATGGTACTTTGAACAAGTTAATAATGTTAATTTTATTCAATAAACTGAAAGTCGTATAGAAGATTTCTTCCTAGCTAGCAAAGGTACCAACATTAAAATACCGTCCCAATGAGTTAGGTTCCTGGATTATCTCAAGCTTCTGTCAGTGATACAAAGGGTACTCCATGTAGGGAAAGACAACTTCACAAGGCTAATGTCTCGACAAACATTTGGTGTTTTATGCGAAAAATATTGTAGAGGGAGAGATTTTAAGAATAATAGCTTCAAAAGCACTATCGTACAAAATCTGCATAAGCACTTTAAGCTTTTTTGAGGTTAGGCGCTAAAGTAAGTTTGTTTTTTAATTGTTTTGAAATTCTTGATAACTCCTATTGCTGCATCACACAGTCGATTGGTGGTTTCTTGGGTCACATTTTGTGTGTCAAGCATAAAATGTCACAAACATAAAACATTGTACTAGATTGGAAAGGGGGGGGGGGGTGGATGGGGGTACCATCTCAGATTCATGATATATTTTGCGATTATTCACGAAAAAAAAAAACAAAAAAAACCCCACAAATATCATTCATGTTTAACGGTGGAAAGGAACGATAAAGAGAGAAATCACGGCTTTTATAAACGCTTTTATTGGTGGAAAAGTCTCAACAGCTGGGGAGGGGTATAGAAATGGAGACTGCTGTAATGCACTGACTGCTTTCATGCTTTCACAGGTGCATTTCTCAACTCTGGCCGGAAAATAAGTGGGGGGGGGGGGGGGGGGGGGGGGGTTCTGACCAGGCTTTACAGTCTGACAACAGACTTTCACATTTCATGAAATAACACTAACAGGGCTGCGTTTTCACTGTTCAGGACCAACTTATGTTGGTTTTCGCGTTTCACGACGACCCCCTTTCACGGTTCACGAGGGTGAAATATTTGCAATCACGAGAACCGAAAGAACGCCCAGCACGATTTTAGAGCATACCCCCGTCTACGTAATAGACGGGCATCTTTATCTCTATCAGACGAATGGATGATGCATACTGCGTGCTGGTTTGTGGAGTTCTTTTCAAAGCTTGCGACTCCCAACTTCCCACCGTCTAAAGATGCTAGGCCAGATGATGAGGATGAAAGCATTCGTTGACATACCCAGATGTGATGATTTCAGGTTCCTTAAGCGGAGGAATAGATTCCCATGAGCTCACCAGTTCAGGGACTCAGGGGAATGTACGCCTATCACCAATGGCAGAAAGAACGGGCTAGCGATCTGGGGTTGGGTGGCGTATTGGTTGTAACTTAAACGTGAGAGCACCGCTATTTCATATGGACCCAAAATAGTGCCGTAAGAGGACTGTCTGTGTTGATAATCAAATCATTCGCATACAACTTAATTTTACAACGTCATAGGAACCCCATTAGCAAGCCCGTTCACATTCGTAATCAGAACTTTAAGCTGTAATAGCACGCCATTGTTTTGAGAGGTAACTGCCCTAGAGAACTTCAATACCACAATTTTGCCCAAACGGCTACTCAAGCGGTATATACACAGTTTTATAATTTTTATTTGTATTTTATTGATTCGATCATTTTTCCCAGGCACAATATGCACAGGCACGACTCATTTTCATTCACAGATTAGTGTACACGGTATCATCCCACAACTCCATTAGATTCACTCTACTTCTTTACATTTAGCCTGTGACCTGCTCCCCCCACCCCCCACCCTCGTGGCAGCCCCATGAGTTTAGTACTGCGTCAGTACTGTGAATAGACTGTGACTAGGAATATATAGTGTAAATTATGTGGGAATGGTTCGGGCAAATTTAGGGACAGTGGGGGCACGATGTGTGATAAATATGTGTAAATAAATTATTTAGGCTCGCTACTTATTATTTTGTAGCGTAGCATGTCTCGGAGCAGTTACATGCTCCCAGCGCATCATGAGGGTGGAGTGCGTCTGGAATGTAAATTATTGAAGTCCACCGGCTTTCACACAGTCTGTCGTTCATTATTTTTGCCTAGAGTAGGGGGTGGGGAGGGGGCAGTAAGGGATCCGAGTTGCAGCTGTTGCCAACCTGATGTGTGGGGCTGCCAGTTCTGCCGAGTACAAGCCAGGAACGTCCTTGACATTGCAAGTTGATCAGTAACAGCAGCAGTGTGCATACACTGGGGAAGCAAGAACGTCACAATAATCACCGCAGCTTTCTCAGAGCCACTCGCGCAGGCCGACTGTGTGCCATCGGCGGGTCTGCATCCTAGTCGGTTTCGCTTGATCAATACCACCTTTGACTTTCCTGGACCTATCAGTTTCCACCCATAAACCACCATAACCCCACTTCACCGGACGCACAGACAACATAAATAGGTGGAACGTTTTGAATTTGGTGCATCCGGCTATCGGAGGACTTAGTGGTACTAAAGCAAGATCATGAGATGTGCCGCATGGTCTGTAACTTAGTGTAAGAAACCAGTTATTACTATTACATTATGTTTTACATCTCTTGTCTACAGGTTCTTGTGGAATTTGAAGACGTTGAATGGAAGAGACGCGAATGGATACGAGTACACGAGTCCTTCCAGGTCTTCTTGGTTGAGCATACTCTTGTGTGGACGTCCAGGCCGCCATCAGACAAAGATCCTTCCTCATCACTTCTACCAGGGCTGGTGAGTGTACCCAAAAATTAAATTAACAATGCAGTCTTGAACATCCCTTAAATCTGGTTTGGTGTAGTAGGCGGACAGGAAAGAGCATGGTGGTGTAGATGAATCGAATTACATTACCTTTAGTGTGCACTATCGCATAATGTTACAGTGTTACTGTTAGTATTGCTTCTACACATAAGCCCACGAGTATACATGGAGTATAGATCTTGATGTCTTATTTCTTACCTTCTGAAATGTTCTGTATGAAAAGTGAAATGTGAGAAAAGGTTTTGTGTTTGAAACAGGTCAGATAACATAAGTATTAAGTAACTGGTCTGTTGTGTTATTTTATATGATATATGTGCAAAGATGTGCATATGATGCCTTGCTCAATATTTTTTCAAAATAAATGTTTCACTACCAAAATAATGTTGTAAGGAAAGCATGTGATACGGAAGCCACAATGTTTTATGACAGTTCCTTCCTGGTTCTCGTCCCGAATTTGGTCTTGCCTTACCCTTGGACATTTGTTCTATAGAGTTTAAGGGAATCATATTAAATGTTATGGCATGCAATATTATTATTTATTTGTGGCTGCTTATCACAAAACTTTTGACATAGAGTGCAAAGCAATTTTTTTTCCTCACTTCCTTTGGCTGCATGATGAAAAGAATGGCTGGCATTTTCAAATTCGTGTCTGTGATGCATCAACAACGTGGTTATAGTGAATGAAAAAAAAAAAAAAAATGTGGGTATGCACCTGAATGTTTCAAAGGCATCCAGAAGTGTTAGGGAGAGCTGTGGTACAGTGAATTTATTGTGTCTGATTGACGGTTAGAGTTTAGCATTGCTTTAGCAGAGATCGGGAGGTGGTGAGAGCCCAGAGCAATTTTTATAGGAACCAGTTCAAGAACTAAAGCATGGGTTTTTTGATTACATGTACTGAACAAGACACTGCAACCACTGCAGTCATCGTGCGGGGAGGGGGGGGGGGGGGGTGTGGAACATTCTAGTTTACATACTCATTATTTTGAAACCCCGGAACTTAAATTTGCAACTAATGTGTTAATATTAAATGTCTTGTTAAATAACGAGAGGTTCAGTAACAGTTTACTGAGAAACTAATACTGACCGTCCAGGTTTTCTGGAGAGTTGTTACCATAGATTACTTTTGTTTCTGACCCACTGGGCACCGGCCTCCACGTGGCGTGGGTGGGTAGTCCCCTCAGTTCCTGACTGGGTGGGCTAGCAGAGGGGTGCCATCTTTGTCCAGGATTGGGACTTGATGTCAGCAGATATGTTGGTCAGTCTTTTTCACTGGTCCAGGTTTTAAGGAGCTGTGCTAACCCAGGTCCTACCATGTTGGATTGGTCCTTAAAAATACTCGTGAGCTTTGGGTCCTTTGGATCCCAAGTGTTTGCTGTGCTTGGAGACCCGTGTTGGGGGAGAATTGGATCCTGGTGGCTGAAACACTCCACTTTGGCCTTGACTTCTGCCTAAACGGGAGGCTAGTCGTACCGGCCTAGTCAATCGGCTCTTGTCACGTTGAGCCCTATCCCATTGTTGACATGCAGGCTGATATACGGAGCACCATGCTATGGTTCAATCGGGCAGTCTCCATCATGCGTCGGCTGGAGACCCGCTGACAAATGCACTTTCCCTTGTTGGGCTCGGTGGCGGGCGGGGACCCCCGGGAGATGAATATATATCTATCATACTATAATATGGAACATCCAAAAAAACAAAAAAAAAAAATGGCACCAAAGCGGCACATAGCCACTGACATTGACCTTGAGAATGACATTGATAGCGACTCCGATTGTGAGGAAGCGACGCCTCAGGCGTCGGCCGTCTGGCCTCGCTTTCTCATTATCCACAGCAAAGTTAAAGAGAAGCCTGTTTCCAAGCTGCACCCTTTCCTGGTAGGGGAGATCCCCACCCGGGTCTGCCCTGGGGGACTTGGGTGGAGTTAGGTATTTTTTAGTTCCTAGGGTCACCCTGGTCAGCCCCACAGGGTGGGTTTTTCTCTCTATTCTGGGGCATGTGTTTCTGTCTACCCTTTGTCCATTCACCTGTATTTGCCTTTTTAAAACTCTCCCTACTGTCTGCACTGCCTGTAGCTCTTGATATTGGATGTGTGTTGCTAAATGGTCTTAGCTTTATTTAGGCCCCATGTGTTAGGTTTATTTAATGTATTTGACCGGCTGGCGACATAGATTCAATGTTCTGTTGTTTTGTTTTTTTCCACAAGCAGTGCAGGCACGTCCTGAGAAAGCCTTGTTGCTGTCGGGACGTTAAGCAATAGACAATGACAATGACAATGGTAGGGGAGACCCTCAGGAGCCGTGTTGGCAGGTCTGAGGCCCAGCGCCTCAGGTCTGGTGACTTGCTGGTAGAGTGCCGTACCCGGGCACACTCCAATGGGCTACTGAGGATCTCCTCTATCGGAGACACTCCAGTGGAGGTCACTCCCCACAAAAAGATGAATTCTTCTAGAGGAGTGATTAAAGATCAAGCATTGGCAGAACTGTCTGAAGATGAACTTGTACAGAACCTTAAGTCACAGGGGATGACCTACGTCAGGCGCTTCGTTTCCAAACGAGGTGGTAGGGAGATCCGTCTCCCTACCATCATCCTGACGTTTGGCACCCCCACCGCTCCTACTACCATCTGGGGAGGTTACTACTCCCTAAAAGTGAAAAAGTTCTTCCCTCTCCCCCTCCGGTGCTTTAAGTGCCAAAAGTATGGCCATGGGCAGAAGACATGCTGCCAGGCAGAGGCTCTATGCGCCCGCTGCACTAAGCCTGGACACTGCTGAGTCCTGCACAGCCATCCCCCTGTGTGTGAATTGCCAGGGGGCACATATGGCTTTGGACAAGAAGTGCCCTCGGATATCCGAGTGCAAGATTCAGCAGGTGCTTGTGGAGAAGGGGCTGTCCTTTGCTGACGCCAAAAAACTGGTTGATGGCCATGGTGCAGCTGAGGCTGCGCCAAACTCAAATAACACCTTTGTGTATACTTTTAGTGCTGCGGTGGCAGGCAAGCGCCCCACCAAAGACTTCTCTTGTCAAACCCCAACTTCTTGGTTGGGGGCGGAGCCTCAGAGCCTCTCGCCCCTGGAGAGGAACCCTCCTCCGGTGGGGACGAGGAGCCAGGGAACACAGAGGGCGGACGCTACCGGTCCGGTGGCACCGCCTTCTGCTGCCCCTAAGCCTCAACCCCCACCCAAGCCTGCCAATCTTACTACAAAGGCTTCTGGCTCTGGTCAGCCTTCTAAGGCCGCCAACTCTGGCGGCAGGAACGCTGCCCCGGCCCAGAAGTCTAAGAAAGTTACGGGACCGCTGTGCGTACGGGCCCAGAAGGGGGACACTGATGTCCCCCTTCAAAATAAATATGCTGTATTGGAGGAGCAGATGGAGGGGGTGGAAGTTGTCGTAGCTGGTGCTGTGGCAGCTCCTCCCTCCTCATCTCCGAGGAACCAGAGGAGGCCCTGGAGTCGACCCCCCTCTGTTTCTTCGACTCCTTCCAAAGCACAGGAAAAGGGGGGAAAGAACTCTTCTCCACATAAAACCTAATCATGTACTCTCTGCTTCAGTGGAATTGTCGTGGTTTTCACACCAACTTTGAAGAATTACGCTTTCTCGTCAAGTCCTATAACCCCTCAGTAATATCTCTTTAGGAGACTTACCTGAAGACTTCTAACCCTGTCTCCTTTAATGGTTTTAATGCTATCCATAAAGGTTCTGATTCGGAGAGACGCTCGGGTGGAGTGGCTCTTCTCATTAGGAACCAGTTTTTATGTAGCCCCGTTCGTGTTGACACCTGTCTTCAGGCTGTCGCAGCTCGGGTTACCTTAAAGAAGACCATAACCATATATATATGCAGTATTTACCTGCCACCATCCCTGCGGGTCTGAAGTAATTATATTTTTAACTTAGTAGATCAGCTACCCACCTCCCTTTATTTTCATGGGAGATTTTAACGGTCACGCTCACCTGTGGGGTAGTGACCACTATGATGGCATAGGTCAGATGTTAGAAGATGTTTTTTCTCAAATTAACCTATGTGTTTTTAATGATCCTCGCGCTGGGACCATACGGCGTTGAGGCGCGTCCCCTGGGTGGTGGATAGGGGGTCCCTCGTGAGAGGGGTGCACCGAATGAAATAAGGTGCCGTGAACCAACATGGTCTAAGGGAAGGTGACCCCGACAGAAAACCCCTGGTCCTCCTAGTAAGGGGGTTGGGCGTGGGGGTAGCTTCCCCAACCTGCAAAAAAGGAAATAGCTACAAAAACGCCGACGAAAAGACTAACAGTAATTCCTTTCCTGGAGGAGGAAGGTTCTTCTACTAGAAGACTTATGACATCCTGTGGTGAAAGCCGGAAGTCTTCGGAAGCCACAGGACCGAGCCGCCTCTCTCTATCCAGCGATACAACCATGGGCACATGGAACGTCAAGACCATGTACCAGAGCGGCAAGGCCGCCCAGATAGCAGCGGAAATGCAAAAGTACAACCTTTCCCTGCTAGGCATCAGTGAAGCCAGATGGACGCAGTCTGGCCAGAAAAGGCTGTTAAGTGGGGAGATGATTCTGTATTCAGGTCATGAAGAGGAGAATGCCCCCCATACAGAAGGAGTAGCACTCATGCTGTCACCAGTGGCACAGAGAGCGCTGATGGGCTGGGAACCTCTTGGGCCAAGAATTATAACAGCAGCCTTTAGAACCAAGAAAAAGCTCAAGCTGAACGTCATCCAGTGTTATGCGCCCACCAATGACAGTGACGAGGAAGAGAAACAAGAGTTCTACGACCAACTCCAGAGTGCCGTGGACAAATGTGCGGAGCGAGACATCACCATCGTCATGGGCGATTTTAATGCCAAAATAGGGGAGGACAACACCGGATACGAAGAGGTGATGGGGAGACAGGGACTAGGCTTGGAGATGAGTGAGAACGGGGAGAGGTTTGTAGACTTTTGTGCTCTAAACCGACTTGTCATTGGAGGCAGCATCTTCCCACACAGAAGAATACACAAAGCAACTTGGGTCTCACCTGACCATACAACAGAGAACCAAATAGACCATATCTGCATTAGCAAGAAATTTAGAAGATCCCTTCGAGTGAGGAGGGGAGCAGATGTCGCCTCAGACCACCATCTGCTTACCTTAAGAATGAAGCTCAAGCTAAAGAAAAGCTGCACAGAGACAACAAGAAGACAGCGCTATAATGTAGGCCTCCTGAGAGAAACTGGAGTTAGAGAAGAGTTCAAACTGGTGCTGTCCAACCGGTTTCAAGAGCTACAGGAGCTAGTAAATGAAGAGGAGGTGGTCACCACAGAGCAGCAGTGGAAGGCAGTTAGAGAGGCGCTGAACTCAACCTGCAAAGACACTGTAGGGTTCAGGAAACACCACCACAAGGACTGGCTGTCGGCACAGACCTTGAAGAAGATAGAAGCGAGGAAGCAGAAGAAAGCAGCGGTCAACAACAGTCGCACGAGAGCAACCAAAGTAAGGGCACAGGGGGAATACTCGGAAGCCAACCGCGAGGTGAAGAGGAGGAGTATCAGGGCAGACAAGAGGGCCTACACAGACAGCCTGGCAGCAGAGGCAGAAAAGGCAGCAGGCAGCGGCAACATGAAACAGCTCTACGACATTACCAGAAGATTGTCGGGTAAGTATGGCCATACAGAAAGACCAGTAAAAGACAAAGAAGGCAAGCCTATTGCAGACAGAGCAGACCAACTCGACAGATGGGCCGAGTATTTTGAAGAGTTACTGAACAGACCTAGCCCACCCGACCCCCCCGACATCCAGCCGGCAGAGACCGACCTACCCATCAGCTGTGACAGACCCAGCCGGGAAGAGATCAGAAAAGCAGTGGCATTTTTGAAGAATGGCAAAGCAGCAGGGCCAGATGGCATCCCAGCGGAGTCTCTGAAAGCAGACCTAGAGACAACAGTTGAGATGCTGTACCCACTGTTTGGAAAGATCTGGGAAGAGGAGGTGATGCCAGCTGACTGGAAGGAGGGGTACCTAATCAAGCTTCCCAAGAAAGGCGACCTCAGCAAGTGTTCCAACTACAGAGGAATCACCTTGCTGTCAGTACCAGGAAAGGTCTTCAACAGGATCATCCTAGAGAGAATGAAGAGCTCCGTTGACCCCCAGCTGAGAGACCAGCAAGCAGGATTCAGGAAGAACCGATCATGTACAGACCAGATCACCACTCTCCGCATCATCGTGGAACAGTCTCTGGAGTGGAGCTCCCCGCTGTACGTCAACTTTGTGGATTATGAGAAAGCATTTGACAGCGTGGACCGAGAGACTCTGTGGAAACTCCTACGACACTACGGTGTACCCACAAAGCTCGTCCGCCTGATCAAGAGCAGCTACGATGGCATGACATGTCGCGTGATCCACGAAGGGCAGTTCACCAGAGAGCTCCAGGTCAGAACTGGTGTCAGACAGGGGTGTCTGCTGTCTCCGTTCCTCTTCCTACTGGCCATAGACTGGGTCATGAAGATGACCACAGAGCACAGACGAAGTGGAATACAGTGGACACTGTGGACACAGCTTGACGACCTCGATTTTGCAGACGACTTGGCATTACTGTCTCACACTCATCAACAAATGCAGGACAAGACCACGAGGTTTGCTGACATCTCGTCCCAAGTGGGCCTCACCATTCACAAACAGAAAACAAAGACAATGAGGCTGAACGCAACCAGGGAAGAACCAGTCTTGCTTGCTGGCACCCCGTTGGAGGAGGTGGAGTCCTTCACCTATCTCGGGAGCATCATAGACAAAAAAGGCGGCACTGATGCAGATGTCAGAGCACGAATCGGTAAAGCCAGAGCAGCCTTTCTCCAGTTGAAAAAAGTGTGGAGTTCCAGAGAGCTGTCACAACACACCAAAGTCCGGATTTTCAACTCTAATGTAAAAGCAGTTCTCCTATATGGAGCAGAGACTTGGAGATTGACAAAAACCACAGTCAACAGAGTACAGACCTTCATGAACAGTTGCCTTAGAAGAATTTTGAAAATCCACTGGCCAGAGAAGATCAGCAACGTCAGACTCTGGGAGAGAACAGAGCAGATAACAGCAGAGAATGAAATTGGGCGAAGAAGATGGGGATGGATCGGTCACAGTCTGAGAAAGCCAGCTTCCAGTATCACTAGGCAGGCATTGTCATGGAACCCCCAGGGAAAGAGGAAAAGAGGTAGGCCGAGAAACTCCTGGCGTCGAGACCTCCAAGCAGACATCAAGAGACTGGGAACCACCTGGAGTAGAATCGAAGGAGAAGCACAGGACAGGAGTTGCTGGAGGTCTCTCGTCGACGGCCTATACCCGGGTAGGGGTGACAGGCGTAAGTAAGTAAGTAAGAGACATCACCATCGTCATGGGCAATTTTAATGCCAAAATAGGGGAGGACAACACCAGATACGAAGAGGTGATGGGGAGACAGGGACTAGGCTTGGAGATGAGTGAGAACGGGGAGAGGTTTGTAGACTTTTGTGCTCTAAACCGACTTGTCATTGGAGGCAGCATCTTCCCACACAGAAGAATACACAAAGCAACTTGGGTCTCACCCGACCATACAACAGAGAACCAAATAGACCATATCTGCATTAGCAAGAAATTTAGAAGATCCCTTCAAGATGTTCGAGTGAGGAGGGGAGCAGATGTCGCCTCAGACCACCATCTGCTTACCTTAAGAATGAAGCTCAAGCTAAAGAAAAGCTGCACAGAGACAACAAGAAGACAGCGCTATAATGTAGGCCTCCTGAGAGAAACTGGAGTTAGAGAAGAGTTCAAACTGGTGCTGTCCAACCGGTTTCAAGCGCTACAGGAGCTAGTAAATGAAGAGGAGGAGGTCACCACAGAGCAGCAGTGGAAGGCAGTTAGAGAGGCGCTGAACTCAACCTGCAAAGACACTGTAGGGTTCAGGAAACACCACCACAAGGACTGGCTGTCGGCACAGACCTTGAAGAAGATAGAAGCGAGGAAGCAGAAGAAAGCAGCGGTCAACAACAGTCGCACGAGAGCAACCAAAGTAAGGGCACAGGGGGAATACTCGGAAGCCAACCGCGAGATGAAGAGGAGGAGTATCAGGGCAGACAAGAGGGCCTACACAGACAGCCTGGCAGCAGAGGCAGAAAAGGCAGCAGGCAGCGGCAACATGAAACAGCTCTACGACATTACCAGAAGATTGTCGGGTAAGTATGGCCATACAGAAAGACCAGTAAAAGACAAAGAAGGCAAGCCTATTGCAGACAGAGCAGACCAACTCGACAGATGGGCCGAGTATTTTGAAGAGTTACTGAACAGACCTAGCCCACCCGACCCCCCCGACATCCAGCCGGCAGAGACCGACCTACCCATCAGCTGTGACAGACCCAGCCGGGAAGAGATCAGAAAAGCAGTGGCATTTTTGAAGAATGGCAAAGCAGCAGGGCCAGATGGCATCCCAGCGGAGTCTCTGAAAGCAGACCTAGAGACAACAGTTGAGATGCTGTACCCACTGTTTGGAAAGATCTGGGAAGAGGAGGTGATGCCAGCTGACTGGAAGGAGGGGTACCTAATCAAGCTTCCCAAGAAAGGCGACCTCAGCAAGTGTTCCAACTACAGAGGAATCACCTTGCTGTCAGTACCAGGAAAGGTCTTCAACAGGATCATCCTAGAGAGAATGAAGAGCTCCGTTGACCCCCAGCTGAGAGACCAGCAAGCAGGATTCAGGAAGAACCGATCATGTACAGACCAGATCGCCACTCTCCGCATCATCGTGGAACAGTCTCTGGAGTGGAGCTCCCCGCTGTACGTCAACTTTGTGGATTATGAGAAAGCATTTGACAGCGTGGACCGAGAGACTCTGTGGAAACTCCTACGACACTACGGTGTACCCACAAAGCTCGTCCGCCTGATCAAGAGCAGCTATGATGGCATGACATGTCGCGTGATCCACGAAGGGCAGTTCACCAGAGAGCTCCAGGTCAGAACTGGTGTCAGACAGGGGTGTCTGCTGTCTCCGTTCCTCTTCCTACTGGCCATAGACTGGGTCATGAAGATGACCACAGAGCACAGACGAAGTGGAATACAGTGGACACTGTGGACACAGCTTGACGACCTCGATTTTGCAGACGACTTGGCATTACTGTCCCACACTCATCAACAAATGCAGGACAAGACCACGAGGTTTGCTGACATCTCGTCCCAAGTGGGCCTCACCATTCACAAACAGAAAACAAAGACAATGAGGCTGAACGCAACCAGGGAAGAACCAGTCTTGCTTGCTGGCACCCCGTTGGAGGAGGTGGAGTCCTTCACCTATCTCGGGAGCATCATAGACAAAAAAGGCGGCACTGATGCAGATGTCAGAGCACGAATCGGTAAAGCCAGAGCAGCCTTTCTCCAGTTGAAAAAAGTGTGGAGTTCCAGAGAGCTGTCACAACACACCAAAGTCCGGATTTTCAACTCCAATGTAAAAGCAGTTCTCCTATATGGAGCAGAGACTTGGAGATTGACAAAAACCACAGTCAACAGAGTACAGACCTTCATGAACAGTTGCCTTAAAAGAATTTTGAAAATCCACTGGCCAGAGAAGATCAGCAACGTCAGACTCTGGGAGAGAACAGAGCAGATAACAGCAGAGAATGAAATTGGGCGAAGAAGATGGGGATGGATCGGTCACAGTCTGAGAAAGCCAGCTTCCAGTATCACTAGGCAGGCATTGTCATGGAACCCCCAGGGAAAGAGGAAAAGAGGTAGGCCGAGAAACTCCTGGCGTCGAGACCTCCAAGCAGACATCAAGAGACTGGGAACCACCTGGAGTAGAATCGAAGGAGAAGCACAGGACAGGAGTTGCTGGAGGTCTCTCGTCGACGGCCTATACCCGGGTAGGGGTAAGTAAGTAAGAGACATCACCATCGTCATGGGCAATTTTAATGCCAAAATAGGGGAGGACAACACCAGATACGAAGAGGTGATGGGGAGACAGGGACTAGGCTTGGAGATGAGTGAGAACGGGGAGAGGTTTGTAGACTTTTGTGCTCTAAACCGACTTGTCATTGGAGGCAGCATCTTCCCACACAGAAGAATACACAAAGCAACTTGGGTCTCACCCGACCATACAACAGAGAACCAAATAGACCATATCTGCATTAGCAAGAAATTTAGAAGATCCCTTCAAGATGTTCGAGTGAGGAGGGGAGCAGATGTCGCCTCAGACCACCATCTGCTTACCTTAAGAATGAAGCTCAAGCTAAAGAAAAGCTGCACAGAGACAACAAGAAGACAGCGCTATAATGTAGGCCTCCTGAGAGAAACTGGAGTTAGAGAAGAGTTCAAACTGGTGCTGTCCAACCGGTTTCAAGCGCTACAGGAGCTAGTAAATGAAGAGGAGGAGGTCACCACAGAGCAGCAGTGGAAGGCAGTTAGAGAGGCGCTGAACTCAACCTGCCAAGACACTGTAGGGTTCAGGAAACACCATCACAAGGACTGGCTGTCGGCACAGACCTTGAAGAAGATAGAAGTGAGGAAGCAGAAGAAAGCAGTTGTCAACAACAGTCGCACGAGAGCAGCCAAAGTAAGGGCACAGGGGGAATACTGGGAAGCCAACCGCGAGGTGAAGAGGAGTATCAGGGCAGACAAGAGGGCCTACACAGACAGCCTGGCAGCAGAGGCAGAAAAGGCAGCAGGCAGCGGCAACATGAAACAGCTCTACGACATTACCAGAAGATTGTCAGGCAAGTATGGCCATACAGAAAGACCAGTAAAAGACAAAGAAGGCAAGCCTATTGCAGACAGAGCAGACCAACTCGACAGATGGGCCGAGTATTTTGAAGAGTTACTGAACAGACCTAGCCCACCCGACCCCCCAGAGCCTACCCGGCACCGGCCTCCACGTGGCGTAGGTGGGTGACTGTTCGAGTGAGGAGGGGAGCAGATGTCCCTGACTGAGTGGGCTAGCAGACGGGTGCCATCTTTGTCCAGGATTAGGACTTGATGTCAGCAGATACGTTGTTCAGCCTTTTCACTGGTCCGGTTTTTAAGGAGATGTGCTAACCTAGGTCGTACCATGTTGGATTGGTCCTTAAAAATACTCGTGACTTTTTGGTCCTTTGGATCCCAAGTGTTTGCCGTGCTTGGAGACCCGTGTCGGGGGAGAAGAGGATCCTGGTGGCTGAGGTTCCCTTTGGGCTGCGGCTCACTGGTGCCAACACTCCACTTCGGCCTTGACTTCTACCTAAATGGGAGGCTAGTCGTACCGGCCTAGTCAATCGGCTCATGTCACGTTGAGCCCTATCCCACTGTTGACATGCGGGTTGATATACGGAGCACCATGCTATAGCTTCTGCTGCTGATTAGGTGCTTTACGCCAGTATTCCCCTGCATTCAACAGTGTGATAGAAGGCGGTGGCTCAAACGGTTCAATCGGGCTTACCCCCTTGAGTATATCTTTCGGGCAGTCTCCATTGTGCGTCGGCTGGAGACCCGCCGACATTTGCACTTTCCCTTGTTGGGCTCGGTGGCGGGCGGGGACCCCCGGGGGATGAATATCTCTACTAATATAATATGGAAAAAACAAAAAAAAACAAACTTGCACAGAAGCGGCACATCGCCACCAACATTCAAAATGACAGTGACTCGGACTGTGAGGAAGCGACGCCTCAGGCGTCGGCCGTATGGCCTCGCTTCCTCATTGTCCATAGCAAGGTAAAGGAGAAACTAGTTACCAAGCTGCATCCTTTTCTGGTGGGGGAGACCCTCAGGAGCCGTGTTGGCAGGCCTGACGCCCAGCGCCTCAGGTCTGGTGACTTGCTGGTGGAGTGCCGTACCTGGGCACACTCCAGTGGGCTACTGAGGCTCTCTTCCATCGGAGACACTCCGGTGGAGGTCACACCCTACAAGACTATGAATTCGTCAAGAGGCGTAATCAAAGATCAAGCTTTGGCAGAACTGTCGGAAGATGACCTTGTACGGAACCTTAAGTCTCAGGGGGTGACTTACGTCAGGCGCTTCGCTTCCAAGCGAGGTGGTGGGGAGATCCGTCTCTCTACCATCATCCTGACGTTTGGCACCCCCACCCCTCCTACTACCATCTGGGGAGGTTACTACTCCCTGAGAGTGAAAAAGTACGTCCCTCTCCCCCTCCGGTGCTTTAAGTGCCAAAAGTATGGCTATGGGCAGAAGACATGCCGTCAGGCAGAGGCTTCATGCGCCCGTTGCACTAAGCCCGGACACTCTGCTGAGTCCTGCACAGCCACCCCCCTGTGTGTGAATTGCCAGGGGGCGCATATGGCTTCGGATAAGAAATGCCCTCGTTGGATATCCGAGTGCAAGATTCAGCAGGTGCGTGTGGAGAAGGGACTGTCCTTTCTAGATGCCAAAAAACTGGTTGAAGGCTCTGGTGCAGCTGCGGCTGCCCCAACCTCTAACACCTCAGTATATACTTTCAGTGCAGCGGTGGCAGGCAAGCGCCCCACCAAAGACTTTTCATGTCAGACCCCAACTTCTTGGTTGGGGGCGGAGCCTCTGCTCATCTCGCCCCTGGAGAGTAACCCTCCTCCGGTGGTGACGAGGAGCCAGGGAACGCAGAGGGCGGACACTGCCAGTCCGGTTGTGCCGCCTTGTGTTGCCCCTAAGCCTCAGCCCCCACCCAAATCTGTTAGTCAACTCCAAAGGCTTCTGGCTCTGGTCAGCCTTCTAAGGCCGCTAACTCTAGCGGCAGGAACGCTGCCCAGGACCAGGGGTCTAAGAAATCTATGGGACCGCTGTGCGCACGGGCCCAGAAGGGGAACACTGATGTCCCCCTTTAAAACAAATATGCTGCACTGGAGGAGCGGATGGAGGGAGTGGAAGTTGTCGTTGCTGATTTTGCGGCAGCTCCACCCCCTTCATCTCCGAAGAACCAGAGGAGGCCCGGGAGCCGGCCCCCCTCTGTTTCTTCAACTCCTTCCAAGGTAAAGGAAAAAGGGGGGAAAAATTCTTCACCCCCAGATAAGACATAATCATGTACTCTATGCTTCAGTGGAATTGTCATGGTTTTCAAGCTAACCTTGAGGAATTACGTCTTTTAGTCAAGTAACTCAGTAATATCTCTTCAGGAGACTTACCTGAAGACTTCTGACCATGTATCCTTTAATGGTTTTAACGTTATACACAAAGGCTCTGATTCGGAGAGGCGCTCGGGTGGAGCGGCTCTTCTCATTAGTAGCCAAATTTTATGTAGCCCCGTTAGCATCGACACCTGTCTTCAGGCTGTCGCAGCTCGGGTTACCTTGAAGAAGACCATAACCGTATGCAGTATTTACCTGCCACCATCACTGCGGGTCAGTAGCAATGATATTTTTAACTTAGTAGATCAACTGTCCCCTCCCTTTATTCTCATGGGGGATTTTAACGGTCACGCTCACCTTTGGGGCAGTGACCACTATGATGGCAGAGGTCAGATGTTAGAAGATGTTTTTTCTCAACTTAACCTATGTGTCTTTAACGATGGCTCACCTACATACTCTAATTCAGGTTCAGGATCTAGTTCTGTTCTAGACCTCATTGTGTGTGATCCTTCTCTCATGCTGGACTTTGACTGGAAGGTTCACGACGACCTGTGTGGTAGTGACCACTTCCCAGTAGTTCTGTCATCAGTCAGCTGTGAGGAGGATTCGCCGGTGGGGCGCTGGAATCTCAAGAAAGCTAACTGGCCTCTGTTCGCCTCCCTCTGTCAGTCTCGTCTTACAGAGGAGGTGGTCATGTCAGCTGAAGAACCTGTTTCTTGTTTTACTTTGATTTTGTTGGACGTAGCAGGTGAAACCATCCCTAGAACTTCTACATCAGTCCCTCGGAAGCCGAGAGTACCATGGTTCAATGAAGAGTGCCGCAAGGCCCAAAAAATACGCAAATCTGCTCAGCGACGTGCTTTTCGTAATCCGTCGCAAGCAAATATTTTAACATTTAAAAGACAGCGGGCGAAAGCCCGTTACATTTTTAAACGCGAACGCCGTGCTTCCTGGAGACGCTTCGTCTCATCTTTATCTTCTAGGACTCCGTCCCAAAAAGTCTGGAAGGCTGTTAGAAGAATTAGGGGCAGGGGTGGCTCGGCTTCTGTCGGCCATCTTAGAGATGGTGCCAGTTTGGTCACAGATAAAAAGGCTGTGGCCAATTTGCTTGCCTCCACCATTGCCCATAATTCTTCAACAGAGCATTATTCACCTTTCTTCCAGAGAGAGAAGGAGAAGCGAGAATCTTGTGCTTGTGATTTTATATCAGATAACTCGGAAGACTATAATGCCCCCTTTACGTTTTCAGAATTGCAGCAAGCCATGCAGAAATGTACTGACTCTGCTGCTGGATTAGATACCATCCATTATCAGCTCCTAACTCATCTGCCTGAGGATTCACTCCTTGTACTTCTCAAGGCCTTTAACTTTAACCATATCTGGATAACTGGTCGTTTTCCGCCATCTTGGCGCCAGGCTGTGGTTGTGCCAATCCCCAAGCCGGGCCCCCACCCGGGTCTGCCCTGGGGGACTTGGGTGGGGTTAGGTACTTTTTAGTTCCCAGGGTCACCCTGGTCAGCCCCACAGGGTGAGTTTTCCTCTCTATTCTGGGGCATGTGTTTCTGTCTACCCGAGATCCATTCACCTGTATTTGCCTTTTTAAAACTCTCCCTACTGTCTGCACTGCCTGTAGCTCTTGATATTGGATGTGTGTTGTTAAATGGTCTTAGCTTTATTTAGGCCCCATGTTTTAGGTTTATTTCACGTATTTGACCGGATGGCGACATACATTCAATGTTCTGTTTAGTTGGTTTTTTTTTCACAAGCAGTGCAGGCACGTCCTGAGAAAGCCTTGTTGCTGTCGGGACGTTAAGCAATGTACAATCAATCAATCAAAAACCCAAGCCGGGTAAGGATCCTTCCGACCCGGGCAACTACCGGCCAATAGCTTTGACATCATGTTTATGTAAGACTATGGAACGCTTGGTCAACGCCCGACTGGTGTGGCATCTTGAGTCACGTGGTCTCATCACAGACCTCCAGTGCGGTTTCTGACGCTTCCGTAGTACAACTGACCATCTAGTGCGCTTTGAGTCTTTTATTCAAGATGCTTTTGTCAACAAGCAGCATGTCTATGCAATTTTCTTTGATCTTGAAAAGGCATATGACACTACCTGGAAGTATGGTATAATGTCTGATTTGTTGGACATGGGTTTTAAAGGGCACCTGCCTGTTTTTATTCACAATTTTTTGTCTAACAGGTCGTTCCATGTCCGTGTGGGCTCCACCCTCTCAGACTCCTTTGAACAGGAGATGGGTGTCCCGCAGGGCAGCATTCTATCTCCTGTTTTATTTAGCATTAAAATAAATAACATTGTAAAGGCCGTCAAGGATGATTCTGAATGCTCTTTGTTTGTGGACGACTTTGCTTTGTGTGCACGAGGTCGAGGACTTGCGTCCCTTGAGAGGCGCTTGCAGCTGTGCGTTGATCGCATCCAGGGGTGGGTGTCTCTCAACGGATTCAGGTTCTCGCCCTCCAAGACAATCTGTGTGCATTTTACTAACCAGAAGAAATTTTTTCCAAAACCTACCCTGAGCATTGCTGGAGTGCCAATTCAGGTGGCCGAAGAGGCAAAGTTTCTGGGGGTCATCTTTGACAAAAGATTGACCTTCTGCAACCATGTTACCTACCTTAGAACCTCTTGTCAGAAGGCCCTCGACATTCTTCGTGTCGTTGGTCGTACTGACTGGGATGCAGACCGCATTGTCTTACTTCGACTGTACCGGGCCCTTGGTCGGTCCAAACTGGATTATAACCCCACCCGGGTCTGCCCTGGGGGACTTGGGTGGGGTTAGGTATTTTTTAGTTCCCAGGGTCACCCTGGTCAGCCCCACAGGGTGGGTTTTTCTCTCTATTCTGGGGCATGTGTTTCTGTCTACCCTTTGTCCATTCACCTGTATTTGCCTTTTTAAAACTCTCCCTACTGTCTGCACTGCCTGTAGCTCTTGATATTGGATGTGTGTTGCTAAATGGTCTTAGCTTTATTTAGGCCCCATGTGTTAAGTTTATTTAACGTATTTGACCGGCTGGCGACATACATTCAATGTTCTGTTTTGGTTTTTTTTTCACAAGCAGTGCAGGCACGTCCTGAGAAAGCCTTGTTGCTGTCGGGACGTTAAGCAATGTACAATCAATCAAAACCAAACTGGATTACGGCTCTGTGGTATATGGCTCGGCTTCAAAGTCTGTTCTACAGCGTCTGAACACAATTCACCATCAAGGTCTGCGCATATGTCTGGGAGCCTTCAGGACATCTCCAGTTCCTAGTCTGTATGCAGAGGCAGGGGAGCCTTCTCTCGGGCTCCGCCGCATCCGCCTCATGCTCAGCTACGTTCTGAAGCTGAAGGCCCATCCAGACAATCCTGCCTATGATTGTGTTTTTAACCCGTCGTTTGCAGAGATTTACGATGCCCATCCGGGAGCTGTCCGTCCACTTTCCTTCCGTGTCCGACCTCATCTGCAGGCGGCCGGAGTGGACCTGGACAAAGTTTCGGAATCTCTGCAACACGTCACTCCACCCTGGCTACTACCAGTTCCTGACATCTTGCTGGACTTGACCGCCCACAAGAAGGATTGTACTCCACCAGCCATATGAGACTGTCTCAAAAGGTGGTTGGTCACTACCCCCATCCTCTTTATTTGCTAAAAACATTTATCAGAAATAAAGTTATCAATTTATGGTTGTACCAGTGTCAAGAGAAATGATTGAAGAGATACATAAGATAAAACCAAATCTACACTGGTGACCGTTTACAAGGTATGAAATAAAAATATAGTTTTGGGGGCTTTTTATCATGTTTGAAAAAGGGACTCTGGTGTGTGCGGTACGGACGAGTACTTCTGTGATCTGTAATAATGCAGTAAGTCCGTGGTTTGTGGTGTTAATTTGTTGTTGTATACCTAAATTACTTGTGTCTCAAGTAAAATTGCGTACATTTTCACAAATTCAAAGAAAAATCGTCTTCTCAAAATTACGTGGTCGATCTGGACACGCTTTGTCGGAGAGCAGCCTGAATAAGACGAGCTTGTGAAAAAAAAGCCAAAGAAATGATTATTAACAAATATCACCAGGCAATCGCACACCATCGCTGTATTCAGAAATTCGGGCTGTGCGAGGTTAGACTTTAATCCTGTAGCAGTTACAGCGTTTTGAAATGAACCACGCCGATTTTTGTCGATTTGTCACGATCGATCATTTGAGGCTACCTCCCGCGAGGCAGCGTACTCGAGCTTCAGAGTTGACTAAGATCTCGCGAGAACGTGACGTGATTGTTTCTGAGCAAGATGGCGACACCCAGGAGAGAAGGTTGGTTTTAGAATTTTGTCTGTACTGTTTATGATGTCACGGTCGACTCAAGAGTCACAATCGACATTGAATTTTGTCAGTTTCACAGCATAGTTATGAAATGCTAATAAATGTACTATTATTATCGCCATTCACTTGCAAAATACGATTCTTTTACATATTACAAAGCGCCCACTTTATTCTTGTTCGCACATGGTTGCCCATTTCCTCATACGAGGACCAAAACAAGTTTTGAGTCTTTGTCACGGACGACACATGAATTTTATTTGTGGTCCAGATAAAACATGTTACTTGATACTTTGCGCTTAGGCGTACTTCTTTTGATTGCTTTTGCAAATTGCGTTTGTAAGAATGGCTTAAAATGTTGTGGTTGCTTTCACACCCACCCTTTGTGCTGTCGACCGTGACCTTCGGCTCGAAAGATAAAGTGCTCATAGTTTTTCCGTCCTTTGTCTTTGTCACGGACGACTCATGCGTTCCCATTTCTCCTTTTGATAGTGCTGACTGTGACTACTATTACACATTTTATTTTAGTTTGAATACCTCATCCCAGAAACATGAGCAATATTTTATTTGTTGTTATTTTTGCCTAAGTTCTGAGTGATACCTAGTCGATTGTGACATATTCCATAAGGACTAAGTGAGGCTGATAAACAAACTCCTAGTTTATAAAATGAAAGTAGCATTGTACTAAAACCTGAGCACGAATTTGATATGTTGTTACTGTGTTAGTAAGCTTTTTTCCACAACTGACAGAAATACTACTAACTAGGTTGCTATGATATAAGTTTGAGGCATTCTTTTTAGACTGTTGTAATATTTTATTTTTCATTTTGTACTTGTACTAAGTTGTAGGTCTGTGGGTCCTCCTGAGGCCTCCTCTTGCAACAAAACTCCCTGAATAAAAGCAATGCTGAAAGATGCAGAGCTTACAGAGACTTGCTGAAATCTGATCAAGCGAGGTATGCTGAAGGATTTGGACAGAAATCACAGAAACCGTCAACGACCCAAAACTGACTAGGAGTTGCAGCGGCGCCGAGAACAAGACAGACTGCGTCAAAAACAGCGCAGGTTTGTTTTGTTTTACTTGCGATGTAAAAAACTACACTGCGTTTTGTTTTTAAAAAAGCAACAACCATTAGTATCCTGTGTAAATTTTTGTATTGAAGTAAGCTGATCCAATCTTCTGGACCAGTTCCAACGCACACTGCAAAATGTATTTTCATTACTGTTTTACAGAGAAAGGATTAAGGCTGGGCAGAGGGCAGTCGGCCACTAGCAGAGAAAAGGACCACCCGCGCAAAACAACACTTTGAGGATGCTGCAGTGGCTGCACAACGAATGCTGTGGGCAGCGCAGAAGAGAAAAGAACGGGAGCAATGGAATTCCCAGCAAAAACAACGGCACCGTGGGAAGGCCCTTGCATGGTGTCGCAAGAACAAGAGCAGATCAACTGTTGTGGAACTTGGTAAGATCTCATGTTAATTTTTTTCTGAGCTCCAGCACACACGGTGTGGGGATCTTTCCCTTTGCTTTTTATTAAATTGTTATTGAAGTCTACTATCTTACCAATATCGTGCTGTGATTTTAAATCACAAGTTGCCATCCTAACCAAAGTCGGCAAGTATGAGTGTTGTAACTGTGTGTATTGTTTGTACTGTTTGACTTAGCATTGGATCTCATTTGTTTCAGCTCAACCACTAGCTCCACCATCTGCAGACAAGCCAGCACCCACTAGTGACCTTCAACAGACTCCGACTTCGTGTGGTGAAGCTGGGGACAAGAAAGCCATAAACAGGGCTAAGAAGGCTGTCTGCAAGATGCCGAGTTTGTTTGGGCACATTTTTTCTGTCATCACATGCTTTGCCAAGAAATTGCCCCGCAAGCGTAAAGCCATTAGTGACGTTCTAGAGTCACCTTCTGCAAAACTGGTAAAAGAGAGGTTTCTGTCAGAACTGGACAAACGCAAGCATAAACCTAGCAAGAAGTGCCTGGCTGCCAGGAAACTGCTGCTTGATACGGTACACATGTACAAGAAACAGGATGGTCAACGGGAAAATACGCAAAAAATATGTCTGCAGCAGCAGCTGCTGTTCATAGTTACCTCGAAGATGTGGCTGTAGATCTGCCTAGAAAAAGGTCAGTGGACAAAAGAACCATGAAACAGAAACAAATTCTTTCCAAACAAGTGAAAAGGCTTCACAAAGACTTTTGTCTAACACATCCCGAGCTGAAGGTTTCATGCACGACCTTTTACAGGCAGATACCGCCCCATATCCTCGCCGCTGGCAATCAATCTCACCGACAGTGTCTATGTGAAATCTGCACAAGTGTCGACAAGAAGCTGGGCGTTCTAAATAAACACCTGGAAGCCCAGATTGATCGACGCGAAAACCTTTCAGAAGCCAGCCTGTGTTCACCCCCAACGCTGGACTGCATAAATCAATTGTGTGTGACGCATGTGGTGTGCAAAATGTGCAAAGCCATTTGTATGCCAACCTGACAGTAGGACCAGAGACGGTGAAATGGACAGCATGGGAGATGGTACAAAAGGGAAAATCTACTTGACTTTGTCAACAAAGAGGGCACTGTAGATCAGCTGATCAGTCTTTTGATGAAAGAACTGGAGTTGTTTTCCAAGCGTTTGTTTTCTGGTGTCGGCACAACCAATTGATTCAAAACTTGCAAGGCAGCTATCAGCAACTGTCCCCTGCTTGCACTGGTGGTGTTAGACTTTGCGGAGAATTTTCTTTGCAAATACCATGTTCTTCATTTTATACCAATAAAACTACACTTTGTTCTCTAACACATTTATTTATCCAAAAACATGAAATCCAGTTGAGTTTTAAACAATTTTTTAGACCATTTTCTCCCTTCTGTATTTGTTGCCAGTAATTTTAACCACATCTCCAATTTAATCCACATCCTGAGAAAGTCTTGTTGCTGTCGGGATGTTAAGCAATGTACAACCATTCAACTTAATCCCAAATACATTTTTTTGACACGGATTATCAGCTACATACATCCTGTTTTTGTCCATACTGAACGTGTCACAATCAACACGCATTTTCCATTTATGGGTTATTTTTTACCAATGCACCAGTTCATTTCTGAGTGTAATATTGACCTAGTCTAGTATCTCAACGTTTGTGATGCTTGTCTTCAAAATGTGTCCTGATGATAAAGTGATTTTCTTCATTTCAGTTTCGAGACTTTGTCCATCATGGGGTTTGTCACGATCAACACACTATTTTGTTTGGAGAAAATGCTTGTTTGATGTTGATCAGTGTTGCAGTCAATTCTTATGGAGGAGTTCCACTGAATAAAATCTAGATTGTTTTGGACATTTGTGTTGGTTCTGTTATCTCATTACTTAATTTATTAATTATGTTTTGTGTCGGACGTGACAACGGACAAAGTGATAATTGCTTTTTACACTGATAGACACTTTAAAATGAGTTTGAATTGATTCATTTCACCATATTAGTGTGTTCTTCTATCAAATACCAACTCTCCAAGTCCAGTTCTACCTTTTATATGAGTGTTTCTACCTCAAGACTTTGTCTGCTGTCACGCGTGACACATTCCACTTGGCGAGCATAATCATCAAATATCTTTAAAACTATACACTGCACTGTCTTTTCACCTGCTTTTCCATATAATAGATATATTAAAGTGTTCAAACACACAGATTACATAAGTGCATTTCAAATTTGACTTTAGCACCTTCATGTCCCATTTCTGTTGTCACCTTTTGAGACTGTCTCATATACCAACAGAGCCTCAATGAACTCCTTTCAATTTTTCCTGGCTATTGTCGTCTTTATACGGATGGGTCCAAGTCTGAGGATGGGAGGGTGGCTGCGGCTGCAGTGTCCTCTCGCCATCCTAAACGCCCATTTAAGCTCCGTCTCCCTGACCATTCCTCTGTATTTAGTGCAGAACTGCAGGCAATTCTGCTGGCACTCAAGCATGCCTATCAGTCTCGGGAAAGGAACTTCCTGATTCTGTCTGACTCTCTTTCTGCCCTGCAGGCCCTTCAGGGCGCGGGAACAGACCATCCACTACTGGTGCAGATTAGAGAGCTTTACGCAGACTTGATGAAGGAATATTATGACATCATTTTTATTTGGGTCCCAGGCCATGTGGGCATCGAAGGCAACAGAATCGCAGATTCTGCTGCCAACAGTGCCCGCAGTGACCCTGTCCCTGACACACAGACTGTCTATAGTGATTTTAAACCTGTGATTAGTGCGTACATAGCCCGCGAGTGGCAGTCCGAGTGGGACAAAGAGGAAGGGAACAAGCTTCATGAAGCTCTTCCTAAGTTGTCTGACAGTCTACCTTTCCGCTGCGGCAGCCGCCGTGAGGAGACTGTCCTTGCTCGGCTCCACATCGGGCACACGTATGTTACGCACTCTTACTTAAACAGGATGAGCGTCCATGGTGTTTTGCCTGTGATGAGCAGTTTTCTGTTCGACACTTTTTGCTGTATTGTGCTGACCTAATTGACACCAGATATAAACACTTTACAGCAGACTCCTTGAAGGTTTTGTTCCGGGATGTTCCCCCGGACAAAATCTTCAATTTCTTGCGAGCATGCAATATTTTTAACAAGATTTGAGCATTCATAGACTATGTGAATCTTTTTTATTTGCCCTTTTTGAGAGTCTGTAGACATTTCTTTTAAAGACGTGCGACATTTTAGCCTTAGATTTTTAATCTATATTTACATCTTGTCTTAAGACCTTGCTTTTAGTCTGGCTGACCAGATTTTTACCCATCCTGCCGTGAGATGGTCTTAGTCGCCTGCTCCGCGTTAAACCCAAATAACTAACTAACCGACCCCCCAGACATCCAGCCGGCAGAGACCGACCTACCCATCAGCTGTGACAGACCCAGCCGGGAAGAGATCAGAAGAGCAGTGGCATTTTTGAAGAACGGCAAAGCAGCAGGCCCAGATGGCATCCCAGCGGAGTCTCTGAAAGCAGACCTAGAGACAACAGTGGAGATGCTGTACCCACTGTTTGGAAAGATCTGGGAAGAGGAGGTGATGCCGGCTGACTGGAAGGAGGGGTACCTAATCAAGCTTCCCAAGAAAGGCGACCTCAGCAAGTGTTCCAACTACAGAGGAATCACCTTGCTGTCAGTACCAGGAAAGGTCTTCAACAGGATCATCCTGGAGAGAATGAAGAGCTCCGTTGACCCCCAGCTGAGAGACCAGCAAGCAGGATTTAGGAAGAACCGATCATGTACAGACCAGATCGCCACTGTCCGCATCATCGTGGAACAGTCTCTGGAGTGGAGCTCCCCGCTGTACGTCAACTTTGTGGATTATGAGAAAGCATTTGACAGTGTGGACCGAGAGACTCTGTGGAAACTCCTACGACACTACGGTGTACCCACAAAGCTCGTCCGCCTGATCAAGAGCAGCTACGATGGCATGACATGTCGCGTGATCCACGAAGGGCAGTTCACCAGGGAGCTCCAGGTCAGAACTGGTGTCAGGCAGGGGTGTCTGCTGTCTCCGTTCCTCTTCCTACTGGCCATAGACTGGGTCATAAAGATGACCACAGAGCACAGACGAAGTGGAATACAGTGGACACTGTGGACACAGCTTGACGACCTCGATTTTGCAGACGACTTGGCATTACTGTCCCACACTCATCGACAAATGCAGGACAAGACCACGAGGCTTGCTGACATCTCGTCCCAAGTGGGCCTCACCATTCACAAACAGAAAACAAAGACAATGAGGCTGAACGCAACCAGGGAAGAACCAGTCTTGCTTGCTGGCACCCCGTTGGAGGAGGTGGAGTCCTTCACCTATCTCGGGAGCATCATAGACAAAAAAGGCGGCACTGATGCAGATGTCAGAGCACGAATCGGTAAAGCCAGAGCAGCCTTTCTCCAGTTGAAAAAAGTGTGGAGTTCCAGAGAGCTGTCACAACACACCAAAGTCCGGATTTTCAACTCCAATGTAAAAGCAGTTCTCCTATATGGAGCAGAGACTTGGAGATTGACAAAAACCACAGTCAACAGAGTACAGACCTTCATGAACAGTTGCCTTAGAAGAATTTTGAAAATCCACTGGCCAGAGAAGATCAGCAACGTCAGACTCTGGGAGAGAACAGAGCAGATAACAGCAGAGAATGAAATTGGGCGAAGAAGATGGGGATGGATCGGTCACAGTCTGAGAAAGCCAGCTTCCAGTATCACTAGGCAGGCATTGTCATGGAACCCCCAGGGAAAGAGGAAAAGAGGTAGGCCGAGAAACTCCTGGCGTCGAGACCTCCAAGCAGACATCAAGAGACTGGGAACACCTGGAGTAGAATCGAAGGAGAAGCACAGGACAGGAGTCGCTGGAGGTCTCTCGTCGACGGCCTATACCCGGGTAAGACTTTGAAATGGGGCTGGTCGGAGCGCATTCCATAGCATGCACATGATGTGATGGGTGGGCAGACCCTGAATTCTGGTAAAGAAGTAACAAGAAAGAATTGATGTCGCCTCTAGCTACGCAAACTTTGCAAGAGAACGTACATTTGGCGCCCGAACGCCGTGTGTGTATGTGACAGCGACTAGAGCCTACATTTGTAGACAGCCTGAGCCAAGCTTGAATCTTTAGGATATTTTCCCTATGAGAATTCTCCCGAGGCAGTTTTTGTTAAAAAAAATTTTTTGATTAGGTTACACATTTAAAAAGAAAATGGCTGTTCACAAAAAGTGTTTGATCTGCACTTGATTCCGTAATTCTTTTAATTCTTACTAGATACTCTGCATACAGCTAGATTAAAGATCTATATTAAATGAGTTCATAATCCAGCGTTGTACCTCTTCGACCTTTTGAATAAAAATTAATTCATTTTTGCAAGTTTTCGAGCCACGTTGTGCTCCCACCAAAATGGTCAGCCCTGGAAGAGGCTGTGTGGAAGACACTCTTGCATGCCTTTCAGATGAATGACGTGAAACATCAAATTCGTCACTGTGTACACGGCGTCCTGGGAATAGTAATGCCATGATGTGAAGCTTATAGTGACGTCATTTTGGTGGTCCTGCTATTCTTCTTCTTCAGAATTCCTGTCTCTACACCAGCCCACAGAGCTTACTAATGGTGGGAAGCGCCGTGTGTCCGTCTTTATTTGTGTGCGCTGGTGTTTGTTGATCAGAAGTTGGGTTAAAAAAGGAGGGAAATGGAGCAGAAGGATAAGCTTAAAAATAGAAATAAGTCTGAATGTTCCCAAAAGAAAAACGCATGTGAGCTCCAAACAATACGTTAGACTTTGTGATAAATCCTGATCTTGTTTCAAACCAGTGACGCATATTATTAATGCATTGTGCCCCGTATATTCAATAGGAAAAATTTCCACATCAGAATCAAAACAGGTCAAAACAACAGGTAGAGACCCTTGACAGCGAGGACAGCTGTCAGATAGAAAGGACTTTGTGGGTGTCAGATAGAAAGGACTTTGTGGGTTATGGTTCATCTCGTTGGCTCACATGCGATGGCAAAAGAGAGTCTATGTATTGAGCTGTCGGGTGCCCATCACCATGGTAAACTTTAACGTTGGCATTTTCCCGCCGACTAAGATACAGATGTCAAACTTGTCACACAGGGATGTATTGTGAAAAGACCTTTTTCTAAACAAACTAATTTCAGTGACCGCTCAAAGGTTAAGGCTACAGTTGGTCAAGAAATAGGTTTAGAAACTGCCATATTTTGGCATAAATAGTTTTTTTCTCAAATACTTTTTTTTTTTCAAATTCAAACCCAAACTTGGTACAGATACACCTGGTGGTAAGACATGTCTGTGCATACTAATTTGGATGACCCTTCCGAAAGGCTAAGGGTCACATGATGTCGGCAAATCTATGAAAAATGCCAATTTTTGATAGAATTGCAGTTTTTAATCAAAGGTTTTACAAACTTTTCAATCAAATTTAGCACGAAGGTAGCTGATGATGAGACCTTTCTATGCATATTAATTTAGTTGACCTATCACAAAGGTCGAGGGTCATGGGTGATCCAGAAATAGGTAAAAAATATCAATATTTTGACACAATTTTTTTTTTCTCAAATGCTATTTTCAACTTCAAACCTGAACATGGTACAGAGATACCTAAGAATAAGACTTTTCTATGCATATATTAATTTGGATAATCCCTTGGAAAGGTCACGGGCATTGACAGATATGTGATAAATGCATACATTTTGAGAAAACATGGATTTTGCAGGTACAGAAGCCAGCCCTTTACCCATATTAAGACACTTCAACATATTTCCTTGACATGTCAGAAAGGTCATGGTCACATGTAAAACGGTCGCACTCATGAGCCATAAGGACTTTGCCTTTCTTGTTAATGTAATGGCTTTTTGTATCTGGCAGTGTAATGCTGTATTCTGATACCTTTGAGTATTGACACGCGCCTTCTCAGAACCCCCTTTTGCAAATACAAAACCAGAGGTTACCTTTGTTTTGCACAAGTTGGGTCTGTTGTCTTGAACTCTCTACCCTTAGACATTAGACATTCTTCCATATTCACTGCCTTTAAATCTGTCCTCAAGACCCACCTGCTCGATACCCCAATGTAGCTTAGTTCTTGCATGTGTGCATGCATGGTTGTGTGTGACAGGATTGTATTGTAGAAACTAGAATTGTGTCTCATAGAAACCTGTTTCTATGGCTTTATGATCCCCCCCCCCCCACCCCACCCCACACACACACACCTCCTTGATTTGTTAAGCTCTTAGAGATTTTTTTAAGAATAAGTGCTTTTTAAATAGTTTTTATTATTATCTCCGAGTCTAGTTATGGTTTAGCCCCTGTTACAGAGATATATGACAGCCAGGTAAACAGAGACTGTGGCACACGGACACTTAAAATGACAAAGTATGATAAAATTGATATATACATTATGTATTTTCCAACATCATGTCAAAATTTGGTACATTTGAAGCGGAATTAACATCATACTTACAGTTTGAAATATGTACCCCTTTTTTTACTTGGTTTGAATGAAAAAAGTTAGGGACACAAGGCAGTTTGTAGGAAAATAAGTTGCTAGCTGTAGGGTTAACAGCAGGGTTAACAAAAGCACACACGTAATCGCACTTGCATACTTGTCAACCCACCCGTGACCAACAATGGCAACTATCCCATCCTCCGAGAAGAAGTAGAGGCTGCAGTGAAATCGCTGAATAAAGGGAAGGCAGCAGAAGCAGACAACATCCCTGCAGAGCTAGTCCAAGAAGGGGGAGAAGACATGATAAGCGCCTTACTAAGAATCTGCAATAAGATCTGGCAGTCAGGGGATTGGCCCACACCATGGACCCAATCACTTATAATAACTCTCCCCAAAAAAGGCAACTTACATCAATGCCAGAATTATCGCATGATCAGTCTTATATACCACCCAAGCAAAGTCATGTTAAAGATCCTGCTGAACAGGCTGAAGTCACAGGCAGAGGAAATCGTAGCTGAGGAACAGGCAGGCTTCAGACCAGGGTGCAGCACAACTGAGCAGATCTTCAACCTGAGAGTTCTATGTGAGAGGTACCTCCAGCACCAACAATATCTCTATCATGTCTTTGTGGATTTTAAGAAAGCGTTTGACAGAGTGTGGCATGTAGCCCTTTGGTCCACAATGAAGCTATACAACATTAATGCCAACCTGATTAAAGTCGTAGCAAACAAGGCCACTAGCGCGGTCTGCTTCAACGGCAAAATAGGAAACTGGTTTAGGACTACAGTCGGAGTCAGACAAGGGTGCTTGCTCTCACCTACTCTTTTCAACATCTTCCTGGAAAGAATCAGGACAGACGCTCTGAAAGATCATGAAGGATCTGTCAATATTGGAGGCAGAACAATCACGAACTTGCGCTTTGCGGACAACATTGATGGCCTTGCAGGAACAGAGAAGGAACTAGCTCAGCTGGTGGAAAAGCTGGACAGTACAGCCATTGCATACGGGATGGAAATCAGTGCAGAGAAGACCAAACTGATAACCAATAACACCAGTGGCATTGGCACTGACATCATGATTGGAAGCCAAAAACTGAAAACCGTTAATAAATTCAAATACTTAGGAGCCATTGTGACAGATGAGGGATCAAAACCAGAAATACTGTCCAGGATTGCGCAGACAACAACAGCACTGACAAGATTGAAGACCATATATGGAAGGACAGAAACATCACACTCTGCTCCAAGATCAGACTGATGCGCTCCTTAGTCATCTCAGTGTTTTTGTATGCCTGCGAGTCATTGACCCTCACAGCAGACCTTGAAAGGAGGATACACGCCATTGAAATGAGATGTTTTCGAAGGCTGCTTGGCATTTCATACAGAGATCACGTCACAAACGTGGAAGTGGGAAGCAGAATCAGGCAAGCCATCGGGTCCTATGAAGACCTATTAGCCATTGTGAAAAAATGCAAACTAAAGTGGTATGGGCATGTCACGCATTCAGCAGGGCTTGCCAAAACAATCCTGCAAGGCACTGTGCAAGGAGGACGAAGGAGAGGAAGACAGAGGAAAAGATGGGAGGACAATATCTCAGAGTGTACAGGACTGAAGCTGCGTGATACGCTAAGAATGGCAGAGAACAGAGTGGAATGGAGGGAGCTGGTTGCCAAGTCATCAGGGGTGCCCCAACGGTCGGCAAGACTGCGGGATATAGATAGATAGATAGAATCGCACATGTTTATTCTGTTCAGCCGTTAGTGTGTCAATCTAATTTTATCCCCACCCGGGTCTGCCCTGGGGGACTTGGGTGGGGTTAGGTACTTTTTAGTTCCCAGGGTCACCCTGGTCAGCCCCACAGGGTGAGTTTTTCTCTCTATTCTGGGGCATGTGTTTCTGTCTACCCTTGGTCCGTTCACCTGTATTTGCCTTTTTAAAACTCTCCCTACTGTCTGCACTGCCTGTAGCTCTTGATATTGGATGTGTGTTGCTAAATGGTCTTAGCTTTATTTAGGCCCCATGTGTTAGGTTTATTTAATGTATTTGACCGGCTGGCGACATACATTCAATGTTCTGTTTATTTTTTTTTTTCACAAGCAGTGCAGGCACGTCCTGAGAAAGCCTTGTTGCTGTCGGGACGTTAAGCAATGTACAATCAATCAATCTAATTTTAGCTGTTTCTCGTATAGATACGGATGTATTTTTAGAACAGAGTGGAGTCATTGTCAGGTTACTTGATATAAATACGATGTGTGCTGCACTGGATTGTCATGTATCTAAATGAACCACAACTAGACCTGTGCGTAGCGTTTTATAACCATCTGTAACAGAAGTATATCTTTGAACAGTTACGGCGGAAGTGGGCCTTTTTACAGACTGGAAAATAAAATCGCTTTAAGTGGAGGCTGTAAGCAGTGTTGGTTTGATGAAGTGTAGCAATATAGAATATGTAGGTCGTCTTTTTGCGAACGATGCTTATTGCAAGAATGCAGAATGCTTCATATAGGACTGTTATTTCTCAATCCTCTGCTTTGTTTAGTAATAGTGCACGTTTTTGTTCAGTCAGAACTCTGTAGTTTGTACATGAATCCGTCTTCGCGACGCGTCAAAGCAGTGGACAAAAAGGGGCTTTCAGACCGCTAGACAAGCAGGACGGACCCTAGTAAATGGGACGCTGGGAGGGTCAGAGGCCGGTAGATTAAAGCTGAGCCTGCCAGACAAGTGTACGCTTGACAGTTGGTGGGGTGGGTTGGGAGGGGGGGGGGGGGGGGCGTCCTGCCGCCCTTGTGACCTTTAGCATTTCAAAGCCTGTGCTCTCCAGAAACTCCCCAAGGCAAACAACCAGATAAGGGGGCTATATCAAAGGTATGCCCGTGTAGCATGGTTCCACTCGAAATTTGCTGTTGCAATTTGTGTCGTTTTTTTTCTTCTTCTTTCTAATCACTTTGTTTCTAACGCGATTTCACGTTGTAGTTGAACTAATTCATATATTTTCGTGCATTTTAAAGCCATATAGTTTGCTTACAAGTAAGTGTGATTCGTTTTGCCTGTAATTTGCTGGTAATGACAATTCATGGATTACATGAGTAGTTGTAATCACTAATATTAGTAACCAGGCCTTCGAAATGAGTATGTAATCAACTGATGCATGACCTATGTTTGGTCGTACGTCTGTCTCTAAGGAAGAAGAACCGCGGAAATAGTAAGAAAATCCGTACTTTCTTCATGTGCAAAGATGCAACTAAAGGATACAATTGTATCGCCCATCGGTGTGGAAAAGGTCCCTACATTGACGTAACCCAACCCTGGTCTAAGACTGTTAATAACAGACTTCGTGTGGAAGAGCCTGAATTGTATGACTTTGAATACAACATTTCAAGAACAGATCAGATAAGCGTGGATAAGCTTCAAGATAGGCCCCGGATTCCTTAGGCATGGGCGTTCAAACATTTCCCTGCACTCCATGCATGATGTTGTTTGTGTATGGTGACTTATTACATTGCGTTTAAAAGGAAGAGAACAAAATCTAGACCAAAAAGGTGACTGCCAAGCGTGTAAACGCAGAGAATAACACTCCAAAAAAAAGAAAAAAAAAGAAGCACGCTGGTAAAAGACTTACTTTCTGCACGCACTGACAAGATAAGTAACGAATTTTTATACTTGTATGTTTGTCTATTTTGAAAAAAAATGTTTTCGAAATACTAATAAATTGTTTTGCAACTGGCCTTTCTAAGCGTGCCGTTTACCTCATTGGGTTATTCTTTTAAAGGAAAGAGGAGTCATAGAAAAAAAGTTTGAAATCGGACCCCCCCCCCCCACCCCCGCCCCCCCCCCCCCCCCCCCCCGCCCCCGCCCCCCCCCCACCCCTGCTCACGAGGCAGTATGTAGCACGCCTGTGTTACGTGTGCCTACTTGCATGGCTTGTGAAATGAAAGGGAGAAAAGTCTTAGTTGAGGCAAGACAACATTGAGAACTCCTATTGTCAAATGACCCCACCCGGGTCTGCCCTGGGGGACTTGGGTGGGGTTAGGTATTTTTTAGTTCCCAGGGTCACCCTGGTCAGCCCCACAGGGTGGGTTTTTCTCTCTATTCTGGGGCATGCGTTTCTGTCTACCCTTTGTCCATTCACCTGTATTTGCCTTTTTAAAACTCTCCCTACTGTCTGCACTGCCTGTAGCTCTTGATATTGGATGTGTGTTGCTAAATGGTCTTAGGTTTATTTAGGCCCCATGTTGTAGGTTTATTTAACGTATTTGACCGGCTGGCGACATACATTCAATTTTCTGTTTAGTTTTTTTTTCACAAGCAGTGCAGGCACGTCCTGAGAAAGCCTTGTTGCTGTCGGGACGTTAAGCAATGTACAATCAATCAAAACTCAAATGCTTGGTTGATTCTTGGAGTCCCTAGATCAGATCATATCACACCCCATCTGTCTGCTCTTCACTGGTTACCTGTAACAGCTAGGATAGGATTCAGTACAAAATTTCATGCATGACTCGCAGTTGTGTGATTATGAGAAAGCATTTGACAGTGTGGACCGAGAGACTCTGTGGAAACTCCTACGACACTACGGTGTACCCACAAAGGGGTACAAAGCTCGTCCGCCTGATCAAGAGCAGCTACGATGGCATGACATGTCGCGTGATCCACGAAGGGCAGTTCACCAGGGAGCTCCAGGTCAGAACTGGTGTCAGGCAGGGGTGTCTGCTGTCTCCGTTCCTCTTCCTACTGGCCATAGACTGGGTCATGAAGATGACCACAGAGCACAGACGAAGTGGAATACAGTGGACACTGTGGACACAGCTTGACGACCTCGATTTTGCAGACGACTTGGCATTACTGTCCCACACTCATCAACAAATGCAGGACAAGACCACGAGGCTTGCTGACATCTCGTCCCAAGTGGGCCTCACCATTCACAAACAGAAAACAAAGACAATGAGGCTGAACGCAACCAGGGAAGAACCAGTCTTGCTTGCTAGCACCCCGTTGGAGGAGGTGGAGTCCTTCACCTATGTCGGGAGCATCATAGACAAAAAAAGGCGGCACTGATACAGATGTCAGAGCACGAATCGGTAAAGCCAGAGCAGCCTTTCTTCAGTTGAAAAAAGTGTGGAGTTCCAGAGAGCTGTCACAACACACCAAAGTCCGGATTTTCAACTCCAATGTAAAAGCAGTTCTCCTATATGGAGCAGAGACATGGAGATTGACAAAAACCACAGTCAACAGAGTACAGACCTTCATGAACAGTTGCCTTAGAAGAATTTTGAAAATCCACTGGCCAGAGAAGATCAGAGCAGATAACAGCAGAGAATGAAATTCGGGGAAGAGGATGGGGATGGATCGGTCACAGTCTGAGAAAGCCAGCTTCCAGTATCACTAGGCAGGCATTGTCATGGAACCCCCAGGGAAAGAGGAAAAGAGGTAGGCCGAGAAACTCCTGGCGTCGAGACCTCCAAGCAGACATCAAGAGACTGGGAACCACCTGGAGTAGAATCGAAGGAGAAGCACAGGACAGGAGTCGCTGGAGGTCTCTCGTCGACGGCCTATACCGGGGTAGGGGTGACAGGCGTAAGTAAGTAAGTAAGACTCGCAGTTGTATTGCCTGTTTCTGCCCACACTACCTTGCCTCTCTTCTCCAGCTGTTATATGCCCTCAAGACAGAATTTGCGCTCTGCTACTGACTCTCGAGATTTACGAGTTTTTGTTTTACGTATCTCTCTTGTCAAAACAAAGTCGTTCGGTGAGAGGTCTTTCAGGTACCAGAGCCCAGTTGTTTTGAATGACCTCCCAATCATACGAACTGAGATACGTGGATTCGAGAGAGGCATTCAAGCGAGCCCTAAAGACCCATATTTTTTCTGTCTGCTACAAATGACTTTGTCACACTAATGTCATGTTAAAGTCATCTCTATGTTAGAAGTAGTGTGTGTGTTTGTGTGTGTGTGTGCGCGCGCGCGCGTGTGAATGCGAGTATGAGTCCATAAGCGTAGCACTTTTGAATGGTGACTTTATAGCTTGTTTACAAAGTGCGTTGTATTTTGTTTTAGTACTTTTTGTAAATTGCATTTTTGTAATTAGTTATTTTTGTACAATTAGTTTTTGTTCAGCGTCTAGAGCTCTAATCTGAGGTTAGGCGCTATACAAGTACTCATTATTATTATTATTTTTATCTGCAATAAGATCTGGCAGTCAGGGGAATGGTCCACACCATGGACCCAATCACTTATAATAACTCTCTCGAAAAAAGGCAACTTACAACAATGCCAGAATTATCGCACGATCAGTCTTATATGCCACCCAAGCCAAGTCATGTTAAAGATCCTACTGAACAGGCTGAAGCCACAGAGAGAGGAAATCATAGCTGAGGAACAGGCAGGCTTCAGACCAGGGCGCAGCACAACTGAGCAGATGTTTGGAGCAGCCCTTTGGTCCACCATGAAGCTGTACAACATCAATGCCAACCTGATCAAAGTAATAGAAAACCTTTACAACAAGGCCACTAGCACAGGAAATGGTTTAGGACAACAGTCGGAGTCAGACAAGGCAGCTTGCTCTCACCTACTCTTTTCAACATCTTCCTGGAAAGAATCATGACGGACGCTCAGAAAGATACTGAAGGAACTGTCAGTATTGGAGGCAGAACAATCAAGAACTTGCGCTTCACAGACGACATTGATGGCCTTGCAGGAACAGAGGAGGAGCTAGCAAAATAGGAAATTGGTTTAGGACAACAGTCAGAGTCAGACAAGGCTGCTTGCTCTCACTTACTCTTTTCAACATCTTCCTGGAAAGAATCATGACGGACGCTCTGAAAGATCATGAAGGAACTATCAGTATTGGAGGCAGAACAATCAAGAACTTGCGCTTCGCGGACGACATTGATGGCCTTGCAGGAACAGAGGAGGAGCTAGCTCAGCTGGTGGTAAATCTGGACAGTACAGCCATTGCATTTGGGATGGAAATCAGCGCAGAGAAGACCAAACTGATGACCAATAATGCCAGTGGCATTGGCACTGAAATCACGGTTGGAGGCCAAAAACTGGAAACAGTTAATAAATTCAAATACTTAGGAGCCATTGTGACAGATGAGGGATCAAAGCCAGAAATAACTGTCCAGGATTGCGCAGACAACAACAGTGCTGACAAGACTGAAGACTATATGGAAGGACAGAAACGTCACACTCTGCTCCAAGATCAGACTGATGCGCTCCTTAGTTATCTCAGTGTTCTTATTTGCCTGTGAGTCATGGACCCTCGCAGCAGGCCTCGAAAGGAGGATACAAGCCACTGAAATGAGATGTTTTTGAAGGCTGCTTGGCATTTCGTACAGAGATCACATCACGAACGAGAAAGTGGGGAGCAGAATCAGGCAAGCCATCGGGCCCTATGAAGACCTATTAGCCATTGTGAAAAAACGCAAACTGAAGTGTTATGGGCATGTCACGCGATCAGCAGGGCTTGCCAAGACAATCCTGTAAGGCACTGTGCAAGGAGGGCGAAGGAGAGGTAGACAGAGAAAAAGATGGGAAGACAATATCTCAGAGTGGACAGGACTGAAGCTGAGCGACACACTAAGAATGGCAGAGAACAGAGTGGAATGGAGGGAGCTGGTTGCCAAGTCATCAGTGGTGCCCCAACGGTCGGCAATCCTACGGGATAGATAGATGTGTATGAGACCAAAGCTCAGATTTAGAATACACATACGGCCTCGGCAGTTTCGTGTGCTTTTTATATTTAGTATGAACACAACTGGCAGGGAAGCAGGGTTCAAAATTTAAGAAATTTCGCACATGATGCGTTCAGATACATACTGAATATGTCTTTGAAGTTGAGACGAACTTGTTTAGGTCGTTTGTCAAGAGGAGAACGTTTAAAGTACATGTAAACAATCAATGTAAAAAATTCATTTTTAACGCATGCATCACATATGAAAATGAAGCAGTCTTTTCTGTTTTCGTCGCAGCACGAATTTTACGCACGTTCAGAGTGTGTAATAGAGTTGAATATGTGTTGATCTCCACAGAGCCTATGACGTTTTTTCCGATGATGTGAAAATTGAATATTGTGTATAGTGGTGAAATGAAACTGGGGGGGGGGGGGGGGGGGGGGGGGGGGGGGTGTTGGGAATGCGAATTGATTGGTGAGGATAAAACAGGATGTGTGTCTGGCATGCGCCTGTATAAGAGAAGGAAGGGAACCATGGTCTTGCACCATGCCAAGTATGCGAACCTTGCGAGGTCCTGGTGTTTACTAAGTGGCACACACAGAGCAAGCTGCGCAAGTCATCTTCTCGTTGCCTTGACAACAAGCCGATTGATGGCACGAGTAGTCGTGGGGCTGAGACGTGAAGGCGGCTAGTCTATCACAATACGTGGTGGGAGGTGTCTGCTAAGTGAAGGGCCCTCGGTTCCCCCGCCTTAATGATGAGCTGTGGCTCTCGACTGAACCAGACATTCCAATCTGTACTGTAATCTCTTTCTCTCTCTCTCTCTGAACTAAAGGTGGCCTGAATCCTTACATCCCTTCCCATTTATACACCTAGCAAAGCTCACAACGGAGTCCAATATTGTTCTAGGTTTTTGTTCGTGTAGTAAATAGTGTCCTAGGTTTACATTGTTCGTTTAATACAGATTCGTTGAACAAACTGTGTAAGTTGCCAAACGTATTATCCAGGCTTCTTTTTTTTTTCTTTTCTTTTCTTTTAAGAAATATTTTATATTGGTTCTCAGAGAGTACGTGTACAGTTAAAGGGTTAATAGTTCGCAACATCGCCTTTATAAATGTTTTGTGTATGCCCTGCAATCATGCTGGACAAAAGTGCTAACTTAAATTATGAAGTTTGAATGTCATAAAATGAAAGACTTTTCTGCTCTTCTCCTTTGGCTTTAAACACAGGAGGGCTTCCGTTAAGCTCAAAATGCCATGCGTGTATGTATGCCTACTCACATGAACTCTGAAAAGAAGGGTAGAAAAGTCTTGGTTGAGGCAGGACAACAGGATAAATTGTTGTATCGACGAATTTTAGCAATGAAAAGCCTGTCTCGAAGCTGGTGCTGGTCGCTTTAAGTGTTTTGGTGTTTGTAAAAGATTTATATATCTGATTTGTGTTTGTTTTATTTTTTTTTTTAAACTGTATATCACGACCGGATCTAAGTGTTTTGAAACAAATAATTGTTTTGTCATGACACTTCGTTTCACCAATACAACCACGCGTCCATTGACACTCATCCTAATCTCCACTTAGGTACTTTTTAGTTCCCAGGGTCACCCTGGTCAGCCCCACAGGGTGGGTTTTTCTCTCTATTCTGGGGCATGTGTTTCTGTCTACCCTTTGTCCATTCACCTGTATTTGCCTTTTTAAAACTCTCCCTACTGTCTGCACTGCCTGTAGCTCTTGATATTGGATGTGTGTTGCTAAATGGTCTTAGCTTTATTTAGGCCCCATGTGTTAGGTTTATTTAATGTATTTGACCGGCTGGCGACATACATTCAATGTTCTGTTTATTTTTTTTTTCACAAGCAGTGCAGGCACGTCCTGAGAAAGCCTTGTTGCTGTCGGGACGTTAAGCAATGTACAATCAATCAAACCTAATCTCCACCTGTCCTTCGATTTGTTGTGATTCCTCACAATAACCTTGGTTTAAAATACTTATAAAATGACAGACCTGATGCTTGTTTGATATCTACCTGATGAGAGATCTTTGACCCGAAACTTTATTTTCCTCTCTATTAAAAAAAAACTCCAAAAAAATGTAAAGTTTATTTTCAGACAGTAGGCAGCTTTAAACATTATTTTTTTTAATTGTCCGTCAGAAAGAAATTCTGAGTCATGCTTTCGATATCAGCTGTAGGCTTACGACAAGATGTATAAAGTGTGTTTGGTTTATGTTGACATGGTGCTGAATGTTTTAATTGATTATTGTTGGGGGGAACATGTCCAGTGAGGTAAAGAATGTATAAGCTGTGTTAGTTTTAACACACATGATAGCTAGATGTGATCTGCGTATTTTGTTGCAGTGCTTCAAGCCAATCGTGGACAAATGTGGATTTGCCCCAAGCAAGAAGAGAGTTGTCGAGTTTCTCGTTGATCACGATCTAGCAGCTGTTGAAGATGATGACATACACTTCTACCAGGTTAGTAGCCATTTTGCATGCTAAAAAGTCTCGCACTGATACATGACATAGATTAAAACGTGTTTAAATTTCTTTCGACACCATTACCAATCTGAAGCTGAAGCAACATTCCGTTAGTTAATTAGTTAGTTATTTGGTTTAACGCTGAGCAGGTGACTAAGGTCATCTCACGGCGGTCAACATTCCGTGGCCAAAAGAGAGACAATGACAACGATTCTTTATTTTACAACGGTGAAAGTTTTGGCTGGCACAACCATTTTTCAAACTTGCCGTTGCTAATCTAATCTACAAATAATGCACAAAGTGTAAAAATATTATATTGAAAAAAAAAAAAGGAAAAAATAGTGCAAAACAACAACAAAAACAAGCACACACACGCATACAAACACACACAAACACACGCATGCACACACACACTGAGTAATATAGGGTCGCAGTGAAAGAATTAAGATAATGACGTGAGGTAATTGAAAATACTGGCTCTAAAATACGAAAGGGTTGTTGATGTTGTAACTTTCCTAGGCAAAGTGTTCCACAGGCTATGGCCTGAGAACGCTAAACTTGTCTTGTAGAGATCAATTCTAGGTCGTGGTACAATAATGAATTGCCTTGATCTTGAATACGGTTGGTGATGGAAAGGAAAATAGTTTTTTAATATAATCAGGCATTTTGCTATTCATTGTTTTGAACATAATTATTCCCTTATTGTACATTAAATGATTTTTCAGGGGCAGAATCTCCAAGGTTTTCAATTTATTATCGGTAGTTGAGTTAGGGTCAGGTAGGATAAGTTTTGCGGCTCTACGATGAAGAGAGTTCAGTCTCTTTAACTGGACCTCGCTTGCTCCATCCCACACTGTAGAAGCATAGTCGATATGTGACCTGATGTGGGCGTTAAAGAACAGTTTACGTGTTTCTACATCAGTGATATATTTTAATTTGGCTAAAATGTAAAGTTTCTTTGATATTATGTTGCATATGTTAGTAATACGACACTGCCATTTAAACTGGTTATCTACAGTAACACCGAGAAGACAATGTTCTGTTACTCGACTGATGGGTTTTCCTTGAAGAGAGAGAGAGCAAGTGTAGAGGCTTATTTCTAGAATCACGCATGAACTGAAAATGCGTTAGGATACCAACAGTCAGTGCTGGATGTTTATCGAAGTGTTTTCTGTGGGTGCCAAAGTCGATTCATGTTATCAGAATTTCGACTTAGACGACCATGTGTTAAAACGGTTTTGCTGGAATTTGCTGAATCAAAAATTTCGCCACGATTCATTCTCTTAATCGGATTTTGTTTCTGCAGAAGTCGTTTGAGGAAAAGCGTATGAAGATGTTTTGGGTGGATTTATACACACGTGTATTTTCCCCACAGTTTAGAGTCGACCGCTATACACTGCCAGCATAATTATTATAATCTTTCTCAGTCAGTATTCTTTCAGGAAGTACACGGAACTGTGCCTCGTTCATATTTTCGGATTGTGATTCTGATAAGTGTTATGAGTTCCAATTTCCGCAATACTGCGTTGTAGAGTTTCCTAACACGTCCAGGTACACACAGGACAGTTCCAGATGGCTTCTGTTTCGCCTTCTGTGTCTAACGACACTGACAGAATACGCTTTATTTTGCGTATTATATTCTCTTGGCTTGACTTCGCGAACGAAGATTTTATAGGAGTTGCCCACGACGTCTGCAGGCTTGTTCGTGGCTGCGGAGGCCAATCCGAGACAGGCAGGTTCGACCGCAGTGGCTGCAGGGGAAGGTATGGCCAGGGTTCTGAGCTGCGGCATCTCTGTTTTTTCTCCTGAGCCGCTTGTCCTTAAGGCTAGCTCTGTGAGAGTCCTCAAAGGAGACAGCTGCCTTGTAAATGGTGGAGCGCCAGGTGTCACGGTCCGCAGCAAGCGAAGACCACTGGTGGTGGTCGATTTGGCAGGCACTAAGTGACTTCTTGAGACAGTCTTTGTATCTCTTCTTTGGTGCCCCTCTGTCACGGTGTCCAGTAGCAAGCTCGCCGAACAGGGTGATCTTTGGTAGGCGATGATCCTCCATCCTGGAGACATGCCCCGCCCAGCGGAGCTGTGTCCGCAGCAGCAAAGCCTCGATGCTCACAGTTTCTGCCTGTTCAAGGACCTCGACGTTGGTGACATAGTCACTCCAGTGAATGCCCAGGATGGTACGCAGGCAGCGCTGGTGGAAGCGTTCGAGGAGTCGTAGTTGGCTGCGGTAGAGGGCCCAGGACTCGGAACCATACAGCAGGGTGGTGAGGACCACAGCTCTGTACACGCTGATCTTGGTGCCTGTTTTCAGCTGTTGATTGTGCCACACCCGCTTGAAAAGTCGCCCGAAAGCGCTGCTCGCTTTTGCCAGCCTGCTGTCAAGCTCTTTGTCCAGCTTGGCGTCCGACGTGATAATGCAGCCAAGGTAAGTAAACTGGTGCACTGACTTTAGTTCAGACTCGCCAATGGTGATGTGAGGAGGGCGATACACTGTCTTGGGTGCCGGCTGATGGAGGACCTCTGTCTTTTTCAGACTGACCTCGAGTCCAAAGAGCTGGGCAGCATCTGCGAAGCAAGACGTGATGCGCTGCAGGGCTCTCTCTGTGTGTGCAACGAGGGCAGCATCATCAGCAAAAAGCAGCTCACGAATCAGTTGGTCTAGGGTTTTCGTGTGGGCCTGCAGTCGTCTGAGGTTGAACAGGCTGCCATCGAGACGATACCTGATGTACACTGCATCGTCATCATCGAGGTCCACTGTGGCCTGCTTCAACATCATGCTAAAAAAGATGGTGAAAAGGGTCGGTGCCAGCACGCAGCCCTGCTTTACGCCGTTGAGAATAGGGAATGGTTCTGAGAGGTCATTGTTGAGTCTGACCTGGCCTTGCTGGTCCTCGTGTAGCTGGACAATCATGTTGAGGAACTTTGGGGGACAGCCAAGTCGCTCCAGGATCTGCCACATGCCTTGCCTGCTCACAGTGTCGAACGCTTTTGTTAGGTCGACAAATGTTACGTACAGCCCTTTGTTCTGCTCGCAGCACTTCTCCTGTAGCTGTCTCAGCACAAAGACCATATCGGTGGTGCTCCTGTTTGCTCTGAAGCCACACTGGCCCTCTGGGAGTTGGTCTTCAGCGATGGCAGGTACCAGCCGATTCAGGAGCAGCCTTGCAAGGATTTTCCCAGCAATGGACAGCAGGGTAATTCCCCGATAGTTGGAACAGTCAGACTTCTCGCCTTTGTTCTTGTACAGGGTGATAACGACTGCATCACGGAGATCTTTTGGTAGTGTTCCTTCCTCCCAGCAGCAGAGAAAGAGGTCATGGAGCTTGTTGTGCAGTGCTGTGCCTCCATGTTTCCAGATCTCTGGCGGTATTCCATCAATGCCTGCTGCTTTGCCACTCTTGAGATGGTGGATGGCTGTGAGGGTCTCTTCAGCGGTGGGCGGTTCGTCCAATTCAACCTTTACTGGGAGGTGTGGGATTTGTAGGACGACTGCTTCTTGAACAGTGCGCTCAGCGCTGAAGAGGCTCTGAAAGTATTCCGACCAGCGGTTCAGGATGGAGGTATTATCTTTGAGGAGTGCCTGGCCATTCGCGCTCCGCAGGGGACTGTGTACCAGGTGCCTGGGGCCATACACTGCTTTCAGTGCTTCGTAGAAGCCCCTGTAGTCACCATTGTCAGCGCAAAGCTGGGTCCTCTGTGCAAGTCTGGTCCACCACTCATTCTGGAGATCTCTGAGCTTGCGCTGGAGACTGCTGCAGACGAGGCGGAAGGCAGACTTCTTCACAGGGCAGGAAGGCTGGGCTAGGTGGGCCTGATGGGCGGCTCTTTTTTTTTGCTAGGTGTTCCTGGATCTCTCCATCGTTTTCGTCAAACCAGTCTTTGTTTTTCTTTCTGGCGAAACCCAAGACTTCTGCAGAGGATTTTGCAATAGCAGTTTTCAGTTGTTCCCAAAGTGTTTCAGGGGAGGAGTCTACTGGGTCCGCTGTGTCTTTGAGCCTGCGCTGTAAATCTGTCTGAAAGGCAGCTTTCACATCGTCACGCTGAAGGCTGGCAACATCAAGCTTTTTCTTGGTGGGCCCCCATTTCTTGGGTTTTGGCTTGAAGTGGAGCCTGAGTTTGCAGCGGACAAGGCGGTGGTCAGTGTGGCACTCTGCGCTGGGCATCACTCTGGTGAGGAGGACGTCACTGCGGTCCCTCTGACGCACTAGGACATAGTCGATAAGGTGCCAGTGTTTGGAGCGAGGATGCATCCAGGTGGTCTTTCGACTGTCCTTTTGCTGAAAAGTAGTGTTAGTGATGACCAGTTGCTGCTCCGCACAGAACTCCAACAGTAGGCGGCCATTGTCATTGCAGTTCCCCACGCCATGCTTGCCGAGGACTCCTTTCCAGGCTTCAGAGTCCTGGCCCACTCTGGCATTGAAGTCGCCAAGGATGATGACTTTGTCGTCTGCAGGGGTACTCTGTAGGAGGCTGCGCAGGTCAGTGTAAAACTTGTCCTTTTCAGCAGGCTCTGCCAGGAGGGTTGGGGAGTACACACTGAGAAGGGTGACGTGTTGCTGGTGTCTCAGTGGGAGGCGCATGGACATGATGCGGTCTGAGTGGCCCGTTGGTAGGTTTTCCAGCTTAGTCGCAATGGATGTCTTGACCATGAAACCCACGCCTGAGAGCCGTCTTTCTGATGCAGGCCTGCCTGACCAGTAGAGGGTGTACCCAGCACCAAGTTCTTGGAGGCTGCCTTCGTCCGGAAGGCGTACTTCGCTGAGCGCGGCGATGTCGATGTTTAACCTCCGCAATTCATGGGCAATGAGGGCGGAGCGACGTTCAGGGCGTCCGCTGTCTGCTTTGTCGAGCATGGTTCGGACGTTCCAGCATGCTACGTTGAGTCCGGTCGTGGTCGTCATGAGAGTGGATCCGTTATTCTTTCTTGTTTTTTGACCGCAGGAGAAGATGCCCGTTGACCGCGGCTAGCCAACTGGGGTTGCGAGGGGACGAGCTTTGGTTAGGCCACCTTTTCTAGGCCCCTCTCCGTGTGGAGCAAGCAGTGCTGTCCCTAGAGAAGGCTGCTTGGTCGTTCAGGGTGTGCCGAGTGATGTTGTCATCCCCAGGTCAACATCAGGCGACCAATATCCTGAACCGCATGCATGCAGGTTTGAGACTGCGGCTTCCAGTGACATCTTTCACCTGCCGTTTCGCCCCTCGCCCGTCGCTACAGGACTTGGAATGGTCGGTGTCATGGTCCGTGGACGTTTCCTAAAGCCTGCGCGGTGGAGCTTTTTGGTGGAGTGCAGTGTGCGCAGTACTGGCCCCACCCTTTAAACCCTTGGTTCATCTGCCATGGCCTAGCAAGCTGGGACGATGGCATCGAGGTCCTCGGGTCGTAGGTTTTATATCAGACTGTCCTTGTCCTAGTCTCTGGCTCAAAAGCCTTCCCCGGAGACACGGGGGCTTTGATGTCAGGGGTTTCCTCCCTTAGCCTTTCCGCAGCCAAGCGGCCAGGCCTGCAAGGCAGCAGGCGACTCGTGGAGGGCGGGGTCGTCTATGTCCCGTGCAGATGTGAACATCTGTGCGCTCAGTATTTAACTGTGAGTAAACAGCTTCTTATAAGTGTACTGAGCTCCTGTACCGTTTTTGTCTCAGCTCGCACTAGAGGCTGACCTTGGTTAGGAAAAGACGGAAGTTACTGATGTACCAGAGCATATCCATGCCCTCCCGTAAGCTTGGCTTACAACTTTCGTCACGGTTGGCCGCGCGCACTGTAGGCGAAAGTGATTTGACTAAAAAACAGTAAAAGGCTATTTAAAAAACGAAATGCTGACGAATGCTAGCGAATCCCGACATACCAGATATGTTGTTTAACTTCTTTTGAGATTGTTCATCAGTATTGTCATTTTTCTCGAGCTAAGTTTCTAAGTGGCGGAAAAGTTCATTTTGCTTTGTCCCGTGACTGAGACAGTGCAGGAATGTAAATACAAGCCATCGGTTTGAGTTTGCACACTGTGATCTCCCTGGCCGCCCTCTGGCGTGTCCCTGCCAAAATCAATATGAACCCCAGGTCCACCAGCTCTGTTGCCCTTACCGCCCACTTGGCACCGGCCTCCACGTGGCGTGGGTGGGTAGTCCCCTCAGTCCCTGACTGAGTGGGCTAGCAGAGGGGTGCCTTCTTTGTCCAGGATTAGGACTTGATGTCAGCAGATATGTTGTTCAGTCTTTTTCACTGGTCCGGTTTTTAAGGAGCTGTGCTAACCCAGGTCGTACCATGTTGGATTGGTCCTTAAAAATACTCGTGACTCTTTGGTCTTTTGGATCCCAAGTGTTTGCCGTGCTTGGAGACCCGTGTCGGGGGAGAAGAGGATCCTGGTGGCTGATGTTCCCTTTGGGTTGCGGCTCACTGGTGCCAACACTCCACTTTGGCCTTGACTTCTACCTGAACGGGAGGCTAGTTGTACCGGCCTAGTCAATCGGCTCTTGTCACGTTGAGCCCTATCCCACTGTTGACATGCGGGTTGATATACGGAGCACCATGCTATAGACTCTGCTGCTGATTAGGTGCTTTACGCCAGTATTCCCCTGCATTCAACAGTGTGATAGAAGGCGGTGGCTTAGACGGTTCAATCAGGCTTACCCCCTTGAGTATATCTGTCGGGCAGTCTCCATTGTGCGTCGGCTGGAGACCCGCCGACATTTGCACTTTCCCTTGTTGGCCTCGGTGGTGGGTGGGGACCCCCGGGGGATGAATATCTCTACTATTATAATATTGAAAAAACAAAACTTGAACAGAAGCAGCACATAGCCACCAACATTGAACATGACAGTGACTCGGACTGTGAGGAAGCGATGCCTCAGGCGTCGGCCGTATGGCCTCGCTTCCTCATTGTCCATAGCAAGGTGAAGGAGAAACCTTTTACCAAGCTGCATCCTTTTCTGGTGGGAAAGACCCTCAGGAGCCGTGTTGGCAGGCCTGACACCGAGCGCCTCAGGTCTGGTGACTTGCTGGTGGAGTGCCGTACCCGGGCACACTCCAGCGGGCTACTGAGGCTCTCTTCCATCGGAGACACCCCAGTGGCGGTCACACCCCACAAAACCATGAATTCGTCAAGAGGCGTAATCAAAGATCAAGTTTTGGCAAAACTGTCAGAAGATGAACTTGTACGGAACCTTAAGACTCAGGGGGTGACTTACGTCAGGCGCTTCGCTTCCAATTGAGGTGGTAGGGAGATCCGTCTCCCTACCATCATCCTGACGTTTGGCACCCCCACCCCTCTTACTACCATCTGGGGAGGTTACTACTCCTTGAAAGTGAAAAAGTACGTCCCTCTCCCCCTCCAGTGCTTTCCCCCACCCGGGTCTGCCCTGGGGGACTTGGGTGGGGTTAGGTACTTTTTAGTTCCCAGGGTCACCCTGGTCAGCCCCACAGGGTGGGTTTTTCTCTCTATTCTGGGGCATGTGTTTCTGTCTACCCTTTGTCCATTCACCTGTATTTGCCTTTTTAACACTCTCCCTACTGTCTGCACTGCCTGTAGCTCTTGATATTGGATGTGTGTTGCTAAATGGTCTTAGCTTTATTTAGGCCCCATGTGTTAGGTTTATTTAATGTATTTGACCGGCTGGCGACGTACATTCAATGTTCTGTTTAGTTTTTTTTTCACAAGCAGTGCAGGCACGTCCTGAGAAAGCCTTGTTGCTGTCGGGACGTTAAGCAATGTACAATCAATCAATCAATCAACCTCCAGTGCTTTAAGTGCCAAAAGTATGGCCATGGGCAGAAGACATGCCGCCAGGCAGAGGCTTCATGCGCCCGTTGCTCTCAGCCCGGACACTCTGCAGGTGCGTGTGGAGAAGGGGCTGTCCTTTCCGGACACCATAAAAATGGTTGAAGGCCCTGGTGCAGCTGCGGCTGCCCCAACCTCTAACACCTCTGTGTATACTTTCAGTGTAGCGGTGGCAGGCAAGCGCTCCACCAAAGACTTTTCATGTCAAACCCCAACTTCTTGGTTGGGGGCGGAGCCTCGACTCCTCTCGCCCCTGGAGAGTAACCCTCCTCCGGTGGTGACAAGGAGCCAGGGAACGCAGAAGGTGGACACTGCCGGTCAGGTAGTGCCGCCTTCTGTTGCCCCTAAACCTAAGCCCCCACCCAAACCTGCTAGTTTGTCAACACCAAAGGCTTCTGGCTCTGGTCAGCCTTCTAAGGCCGCTAACTCTAACGGCAGGAACGCTGCCCAGGACCAGAAGTCTAAGAAATCTATGGGACCGCTGTGCACACGGGCCCATAAGGGGAACACTGATGTCCCCCTTCAAAACAAATATGCTGCATTGGAGGAGCGGATGGAGGGGGTGGAAGTTGTCGTTGCTGATGCTGCGGCAGCTCCACCCCCTTCATCTCCGAGAAACCAGAGGAGGCCCAGGAGACGGCCCCCCCCCTCCCCCCCCCCTTTCTTCAACTCCTTCAAAGGCAAAGGAAAAAGGGGGGGGGGAGGCGGGGGGGAACTCCTTACCCCCAGATAAGACATAATCATGTACTCTCTGCTTCAGTGGAATTGTCGTGGTTTTCAAGATCTTCTTCTTGTCGTTCGCAGTGGGCTATACGGTCAGACCAGCACCGGTGATGAATGACGTCGTTTTCTCCAGGTCTTCTCGACTGCCGTAGAGTTTGGTCTGCAGTGGAGTTGGCGATGGCCACACTTCTTTTCTTTCATTGTCCAGTAGGGGGCATCTCTGGAGAATATGTTCCGCTGTTTGGTCTTCCTGACCACAGGCGCAGGTTGGTGATGGCGCCAGCTTCAGCTTTCTGTTTATGTGAGCATTCAGTCTGTTGTGGCCGGTACGCAGTCTGATCAGGACGACTTGCTGCTCTCTGGTCATTGTGTGGTAGTCGTCTCTGTTTGAACTTGGCCTCATCAATGCCTTGATGATTGTCTTTTGCTCACTATAGCTGACGCTGTTTTCTTGTTGATCTTTTGTGGCTCCTTCTTTCGCCAGCTCGTCTGCCCTTTCATTTCCTGGTACCCCACAGTGAGCTGGTATCCACTGGAGGACAACTCTTCTGGTTTCTCTGACCTTCTGCAAGGCTCTGGTCAGCTGGGCGAGCTTGTCGTTCTCGAGGGCCTGAAGGACTGAAAGGGCATCGGAGAAAAAGACAACTTGGTAGCATGGGTCTGCGGAATTCTGAACCATGGAGGCGGCCTGCATAAGTGCTTCGGTTTCTGCTTTGTAGTTTGTGCAGTGTTTGCCAGTGGCTACACTGGATGTGGCTGTATGTCCCCCAGGAAACTGGATCAGGATGCCAGCACCTCCATTGGAAACGGCATTTGTTGCTGATCCATCAGTGTAGATGTGGATCCATGCCTCCTTTGGGTATTGTTCGTCGATCAGGGCTAGGGTGAGTGCCCGTCGAACGGTGTCATCCTGACTGTCTCCTGAGGCAACATGTGGGACACTGGTGCGGATCTGGATGTCTGGTTTTTCCATTGCCCAAGGGTTTTCCTCTTCTTCTGTGATCAGAGGTAGAGTGTTCTGTGGAAGGACTTCCCTGTGCTGTCGAGAAAGTCGCATGCTCTCATGGACAAAGCTGCTTCTTTTAAGCCGGTTCTTGGTGAGGTTGCTCAGTCTGTGCTTCATGGGGTGGTCGGGCAAGCACTTGAGCTTCTCAGCCTGTACCATGGTTTTGGCTTCTCTCCTCTGACTGAGAGGTTGGATTGTGGTCAGCTTCTCCATTTCCTTGATTGGAGTGGATTTCATTGCACCAGTGATGATTCGAAGAGCCTGGTTTTGCACTCGGTCGAGGGTCTGCAGGTTCGATTTGGCTGAGGTTAACCACGCTGTGGAGCCGTACTCGAGGTGGGGCCTGACTGTTCCCTGGTATACTGTCTTCAGTATCTTCTCGTTCGCTCCCCAGGTGGTGCCTGACAGTTTCCTGAGTATGGCCAGCTTGCGTCGGGCCTTCGCCTCTGCCTGTGCAATGTGTGGTTTCCAGGTCTGTCGTCTGTCAAAGGTGACACCAAGGTAAGTAGCTTCTTCATCCTCTCTCAGAGGGGTTCCACCAAGCTTGATGGTTCCGGCTTTCTGCTTTGGGGACAATGTAAAGAGGGTGGTGGAGGATTTCTCCTTGTTGACAGAAATGCACCAATCATCTGCCCATGCGTTCAGCTTGTCTGCCGCTAGCTGCATTCTGTAGGTGGCAGTACTTGCATGCTCCTCCTTGCACCAGATCACAAGGTCGTCTGTATATAGGGCAGCTTTGATTCCCTTGGGCATCTCAGACACCAGATTGTCGATGAAGAGAAGCAAGAGGGTAGGGGAGAGGACTCCGCCTTGCGGGACGCCATGACGAAGGAGGAATTTCTTGCTTTTGGTCTGGTCGATGCTGACTCTTGCCCTGCGGTTGAAGAGGTAGGAACGTATCCATTGGAACATGTTACTGGACACGCCTTTTCTCAGCAGTTTGACAAGCAGCCCATCTTTCCAGACCTTATCAAAAGCCTTCTGAAGATCAATCCAGGTTACGAAGACCAGCTTCTGCTCCTGGAATGCATCTTCAACTTCCTGCGCCAAGTATGTGACCTGGTCTTCGGTGCTGCGGAACTGTTGGAAGCCAGCTTGTTCAGGGGCGAGGAGGTTCCTGGATTCTAGGTAACACCTAGGTTCACAATTCTCTCCAAGGTCTTCAAAACACAGCTGGTGAGGCTGATTGGGCGATAGCTGGTGGCCTTCTTTGGATCCTTCCCTTTCTTTGGAATGGGGATCATGATCGCTTCTCGCCAGAGTTGTGGTAGCGATCCTTCTTGCCAGCTGCTGTTGAGGACCTCAAGTAGCTTGTTTTCTGCTGCACTACCAAGGTGGGTTAGCATTTTGTTGGTGATGCCATCTGGACCAGGAGACTTCTTCGCCTTCAACTTTTTGAGAGCTGTATGAAGCTCTTTGTGTGTAAGTGGTTGATTCATGGCGTCCGCTGTTGCTTGTTTGGCAGGTCTCTCTCTTTGCTCTCTTCTTGCTTCTCTCTGCTTTTCGGGGCTAACATGGAGATTGCTCTCAGCTGCATAGTTTTCGGCAAACTGGTTTGCAGCATGCTTTCCTGTTAGTATCTTCCCATTTTCTTCCAAGGTGATGTTTCCTTTGCTCGTGTTCTCATCGTTCAACAGCTTGGTCAGTTTCCAGAGCTTTCTGCCGTCTTTCTCAAGGTTCAGGGAGCTTGTTTTCTCTTGCCAGCTCCTGCGTCTTGCCTGTAGCTTCTTCTTGAGAAATTTGGCTTTGGCTTCCTGGAGGCGGATGTTGTTTGCCTGTGATGGATTGACTTCTGCTTCCCTTCTGGCATCTGCTAGATCGTCGTCCAGTTCCTGCAGTTCATCACTCCAGTAGGGCTTATAGTCTTTTCTAGAGCCTCTGGGTATGGACTCACGCGCTGCTCTGAGGATGCTCATGTTGAATCCCCACCGGGTCTGCCCTAGGGGACCTTGGTGGGGTTGTCTACTTTTTAGTTCCTAGGGTCACCTTGTCTAACCCCTGCAAGGTGGGTTCTACTCTTTTGGGGGTTTGTATTTCTGTCTTTCTGGTCCATTCATCTGTATTTTTCTTTTGAAATTCTCCCTGCTGTCTGCGCTTCTTGCAGTTCTTTTCTTCATTTAGCGCAGGCACGTCCTGAGAAGGCCTTTGTCGCTTGCGGGACGTAAAGCAATCTATACTCACTCGCTCATGTTGATGTCTCGACCTTCGACTCGAATGTCTTTGGCGAGTTCGCTGGTGCGGTGTCTAAAGAGGAACCAGTTCGCTCTTTTGTAGTTCCACCGTGGGAAGGTTGCTTCAGCGCAGGACTCTGTTCCCAGGGTCAAAAAGACTGGCCGATGGTCACTTCCTCCTAGCTGTTCTCCGACCTCTCTGCTGGCTTGCTTGTGCATGTCTTCCGTGCAGAAGGCTAGGTCAGGAGTCGATGTGGTGTGCCATCTTCTGGAGTAGAACGTGGGGCAGTCAGTGGGACTGTTCAACAGAATGAGACCATTGTCGTCTTGCCAGTTCTCCACCTCTTCTCCTCTCCGATCCAAGTGGTCGTATCCCCAACTTTGTGAGTGACTGTTGAAGTCACCCACCACAATGAAGTTGGAGGCCTTAGTGGGGATCGTGTCAAGGGTGAGTGGTCTGTCGTTGGGGCAGTAGAAGTTGACCAGCTGGAAATCTGCTGTCTTCGTCTGGATCCGAATCACTTGGTACTCTGAGTTCTCCATGTGCGTATCAATCAAACAGGCACTGATGTTGTTCCTGATCAGGGTCAGGATTCCTCCCTTGCTTCGATCTGTTCTGTCGGACCTGAAACACTGGTAGCCTCTCACTTTGAAGGACTTTTGAGGTGTCAGGTGCATCTCCTGAATACAGCAGATGTTGATGTTTTTCTCATGCAGGATATGCTCCAACTCGGTCTTCTTGTTCAGAATGCTTTCTGCGTTCCAGTGCATGACCTGAAAAGGTAGCTGCTGACTGGGATTCTTCCTGGTTGTAGTGGTGCCATAGCTCTCCTCCCGCGTCCCCTGGCGCGACAAGACGAACGGGAGGGACCTCCAGTAGCTGAGGCTGGGTCCCTTAGAGGCATGGGACCCGACGCTGCTCCACCCTGGAGGGTCCTCTGTGGGCGAGCGCCATTGTCATCAATGATAGTTGGCCGTATAGACATGATAGCGGGTTTGCGTGCTTACTTACTTACGCCTGTCACCCCTACCCGGGTATAGGCCGTCGACGAGAGACCTCCAGCAACTCCTGTCCTGTGCTTCTCCTTCGATTCTACTCCAGGTGGTTCCCAGTCTCTTGATGTCTGCTTGGAGGTCTCGACGCCAGGAGTTTCTCCGCCTACCTCTTTTCCTCTTTCCCTGGGGGTTCCATGACAATGCCTGCCTAGTGATACTGGAAGCTGGCTTTCTCAGACTGTGACCGATCCATCCCCATCTTCTTCGCCCAATTTCATTCTCTGCTGTTATCTGCTCTGTTCTCTCCCAGAGTCTGACGTTGCTGATCTTCTCTGGCCAGTGGATTTTCAAAATTCTTCTAAGGCAACTGTTCATGAAGGTCTGTACTCTGTTGACTGTGGTTTTTGTCAATCTCCATGTCTCTGCTCCATATAGGAGAACTGCTTTTACATTGGAGTTGAAAATCCGGACTTTGGTGTGTTGTGACAGCTCTCTGGAACTCCACACTTTTTTCAACTGGAGAAAGGCTGCTCTGGCTTTACCGATTCGTGCTCTGACATCTGCATCAGTGCCGCCTTTTTTGTCTATGATGCTCCCGAGATAGGTGAAGGACTCCACCTCCTCCAACGGGGTGCCAGCAAGCAAGACTGGTTCTTCCCTGGTTGCGTTCAGCCTCATTGTCTTTGTTTTCTGTTTGTGAATGGTGAGGCCCACTTGGGACGAGATGTCAGCAAGCCTCGTGGTCTTGTCCTGCATTTGTTGATGAGTGTGGGACAGTAATGCCAAGTCGTCTGCAAAATCGAGGTCGTCAAGCTGTGTCCACAGTGTCCACTGTATTCCACTTCGTCTGTGCTCTGTGGTCATCTTCATGACCCAGTCTATGGCCAGTAGGAAGAGGAACGGAGACAGCAGACACCCCTGTCTGACACCAGTTCTGACCTGGAGCTCTCTGGTGAACTGCCCTTCGTGGATCACGCGACATGTCATGCCATCATAGCTGCTCTTGATCAGGCGGACGAGCTTTGTGGGTACACCGTAGTGTCGTAGGAGTTTCCACAGAGTCTCTTGGTCCACGCTGTCAAATGCTTTCTCATAATCCACAAAGTTGACGTACAGCGGGGAGCTCCACTCCAGAGACTGTTCCACGATGATGCGGAGAGTGGCGATCTGGTCTGTACATGATCGGTTCTTCCTGAATCCTGCTTGCTGGTCTCTCAGCTGGGGGTCAACGGAGCTCTTCATTCTCTCTAGGATGATCCTGTTGAAGACCTTTCCTGGTACTGACAGCAAGGTGATTCCTCTGTAGTTGGAACACTTGCTGAGGTCGCCTTTTTTGGGAAGCTTGATTAGGTACCCCTCCTTCCAGTCAGCTGGCATCACCTCCTCTTCCCAGATCTTTCCAAACAGTGGGTACAGCATCTCAACTGTTGTCTCTAGGTCTGCTTTCAGAGACTCCGCTGGGATGCCATCTGGCCCTGCTGCTTTGCCATTCTTCAAAAATGCCACTGCTTTTCTGATCTCTTCCCGGCTGGGTCTGTCACAGCTGATGGGTAGGTCGGTCTCTGCCGGCTGGATGTCGGGGGGGTCGGGTGGGCTAGGTCTGTTCAGTAACTCTTCAAAATACTCGGCCCATCTGTCGAGTTGGTCTGCTCTGTCTGCAATAGGCTTGCCTTCTTTGTCTTTTACTGGTCTTTCTGTATGGCCATACTTACCCAACAATCTTCTGGTAATGTCGTAGAGCTGTTTCATGTTGCCGCTGCCTGCTGCCTTTTCTGCCTCTGCTGCCAGGCTGTCTGTGTAGGCCCTCTTGTCTGCCCTGATACTCCTCTTCACCTCGCGGTTGGCTTCCGAGTATTCCCCCTGTGCCCTTACTTTGGCTGCTCTCGTGCGACTGTTGTTGACCGCTGCTTTCTTCTGCTTCCTCGCTTCTATCTTCTTCAAGGTCTGTGCCGACAGCCAGTCCTTGTGGTGGTGTTTCCTGAACCCTACAGTGTCTTTGCAGGTTGAGTTCAGCGCCTCTCTAACTGCCTTCCACTGCTGCTCTGTGGTGACCGCCTCCTCTTCATTTACTAGCTCCTGTAGCTCTTGAAACCGGTTGGACAGCACCAGTTTGAACTCTTCTCTAACTCCAGTTTCTCTCAGGAGGCCTACATTATAGCGCTGTCTTCTTGTTGTCTCTGTGCGGCTTTTCTTTAGCTTGAGCTTCATTCTTAAGGTAAGCAGATGGTGGTCTGAGGCGACATCTGCTCCCCTCCTCACTCGAAGGGATCTTCTAAATTTCTTGCTAATGCAGATATGGTCTATTTGGTTCTCTGTTGTATGAAATGAAACTTTATTTTCCAAGGATAAAAGAATAGGTGCGCAGACCTGTTTTCATTCTTGTCCTTATGTATGGTCAGGTGAGACCCAAGTTGCTTTGTGTATTCTTCTGTGTGGGAAGATGCTGCCTCCAATGACAAGTCGGTTTAGAGCACAAAAGTCTACAAACCTCTCCCCGTTCTCACTCATCTCCGAGCCTAGTCCCTGTCTCCCCATCACCTCTTCGTATCCGGTGTTGTCCTCCCCTATTTTGGCATTAAAATCGCCCATGACGATGGTGATGTCTCGCTCCGCACATTTGTCCACGGCACTCTGGAGTTGGTCGTAGAACTCTTGTTTCTCTTCCTCGTCACTGTCATTGGTGGGCGCATAACACTGGATGACGTTCAGCTTGAGCTTTTTCTTGGTTCTAAAGGCTGCTGTGATAATTCTTGGCCCAAGAGGTTCCCAGCCCATCAGCGCTCTCTGTGCCACTGGTGACAGCATGAGTGCTACTCCTTCTGTATGGGGGGCATTCTCCTCTTCATGACCTGAATACAGAATCATCTCCCCACAACAGCCTTTTCTGGCCAGACTGCGTCCATCTGGCTTCACTGATGCCTAGCAGGGAAAGGTTGTACTTTTGCATTTCCGCTGCTATCTGGGCGGCCTTGCCGCTCTGGTACATGGTCTTGACGTTCCATGTGCCCATGGTTGTATCCCTGGATAGAGAGAGGCGGCTCGGTCCTGTGGCTTCCGAAGACTTCCGGCTTTCACCACAGGACGTCATAAGTCTTCTAGTAGAAGAACCTTCCTCCTCCAGGAAGGGAATTACTGTTAGTCTTTTCGTCGGCGTTTTTGTAGCTATTTCCTTTTTTGCAGGGTGGGGAAGCTACCCCCACGCCCAACCCCCTTACTAGGAGGACCAGGGGTTTTCTGTCGGGGTCACCTTCCCTTAGACCATGTTGGTTCACGGCACCTTATTTCATTCGGTGCACCCCTCTCACGAGGGACCCCCTATCCACCACCCAGGGGACGCGCCTCAACGCCGTATGGTCCCAGCGCGAGGGGGTTTGCGTGGATCCGTGGTTTATCGGAATGCGCCGTGCGGCCCGGGTCCTCCGTCTTCAGCATTCGAGGTTTCTGTCGGGGTTTCCTCACCCTTAGCTCCTGGTATAAGACCTTCCCTGGGAACACAGGGGGCTAGAGCTTTTTGCGGCTCTTGATCGCATGATGAACCCGTCATTGGACACATGGGGAATTTCAGTGGAGGTAGCAGTGCCACCTGCTACCCCACCCTGTCCTGGTAGGCCCATCACCATTTGGTCCGCGACTGCTTGCGCAGCTAACCTCCATATCTGAAGGCCGTTCCCCTATCCGCCACCCGGGGACGCGCTAGGTTGGGGATGGTCGCCCCACTGAAAATCCCACACTGGGTTAAGGAAGTTCAGCATGTCCTAGTGGTTTTCAAGATAACTTTGAGGAATTATGTCCTTTAGTCAATTTCTATAACCCCTCAGTATTATCTCTTCAGGAGACTTACCTGAAGACTTCTGACCCTGTGTCCTTTAATGATTTTAAGGTTATACATAAAAGCTCTGATTCGGAGAGGCGCTCGGGTGGAGTGGCTCTTCTCATTAGTAGCCAAATTTTATGTAGCCCCGTTAGCATCGATACCTGTCTTCAGGCTGTCGCAGCTCGGGTTACCTTGAAGAAGACCATAACCATATGCAGTATTTACCTGCCACCATCTCTGCGGGTCTGTAGCAATGATATTTTTAACTTAGTAGATCAACTGTCCCCTCCCTTTATTCTCATGGGGGATTTTAACGGTCACGCTCACCTTTGGGGCAGTGACCACTATGATGGCAGAGGTCAGATGTTAGAAGATGTTTTTTCTCAACTTAACCTATGTGTCTTTAACGATGGCTCACCTACATACTCTTAACTCAGGTTCAGGATCTAGTTCTGTTCTAGACCTCACTGTGTGTGATCCTTCTCTCATGCTGGACTTTGACTGGAAGGTTCACGACGACCCATGTGGTAGTGACCACTTCCCAGTCGTCCTGTCATCGGTCAGCTGTGAGGAGGATTCGCCAGTGGGGCGCTTTAATCTCAAGAAAGCTAACTGGCCTCTGTTTGCCTCCCTCTGTCAGTCTCGTCTTACAGAGGAGGTGGTCATGTCAGCTGAAGAACCTGTTTCTTGTTTTATTTCTATTTTGTTTGGACGTAGCAGGTGAAACCATCCCTAGAACTTCCACATCACTCCCTCGGAAGCCGAGAGTACCATGTTTCAATGAAGAGTGCCGCAAGGCCCAAAAAAATGCGCAAATCTGCTCAGCAACGTGCTTTTTGTAATCCGTCGCAAGCTAATATTTTAACATTTAAAAGACGGCGGGCGAAAGGCCGTTACATTTTTAAACGTGAACGCGTGCTTCCTGGAGATGCTTCGTCTCCTCTTTATCTTCTAGGACTCCATCCCAAAAAGTCTGGAAGGCTGTTCGAAGAATTAGGGGCAGGGGTGGCTCAGCTTCGAATCTTGAAAATCCACTGGCCAGAGAAGATCAGCAATGTCAGACTCTGGGAGAGAACAGAGCAGATAACAGCAGAGAATGAAATTGGGCGAAGAAGATGGGGATGGATTGGTCACAGTCTGAGAAAGCCAGCTTCCAGTATCACTAGGCAGGTATTGTCATGGAACCCCCAGGGAAAGAGGAAAAGAGGTAGGTCGAGAAACTCCTGGCGTCAAGACCTCCAAGCAGACATCAAGAGACTGGGAACCACCTGGAGTAAAATCGAAGGAGAAGCACAGGACAGGAGTCACTGGAGGTCTCTCGTCGACGGCCTATACCCGGGTAGGGGTGACAGGCGTAAGTAAGTAAGTGGCTCGGCTTCTGTCGGCCATCTTAGAGATGGTGCCAGTTTGGTCACGGATAAAAAGGCTGTGGCCAATTTGCTTGCCGTCACCATTGCCCATAATTCTTCAACAGAGCATTATTCACCTTTCTTCCAGAGAGAGAAGGAGAAGCGAGAGTCTTGTGATTTTATATCGGATAACTCTGAAGACTATAATGCCCCTTTTACGTTTTTGGAATTGCAGCAAGCCATACAGAAATGTACTGACTCTGCTGCTGGATTAGATACCATCCATTATCAGCTCCTAACACATCTGCCTGAGGATTCCCTCCTTGTACTTCTCAAGGCCTTTAATCATATCTGGATAACCGGTCATTTTCCGCCATCTTGGTGCCAGGCTGTGGTTGTGCCAATCCCCAAGCCGGGTAAGGATCCTTCGGACCCGGGCAACTACTGGCCAATAGCTTTGACATCATGTTTATGTAAACCTATGGAGCGCTTGGTCAACGCCCGACTGGTGTGGCATCTTGAGTCACGCGGTCTCATCACAGACCTCCAGTGCGGTTTCCGGCACTTCCGTAGTACAACCGACCATCTAGTCTGCTTTGAGTCTTTTATCCGAGATTCTTTTGTCAATAAGTAGCATGTCTATGCAATTTTCTTTGATCATGAAAAGGCATATGACACTACCTGAAAGTATGGTATAATGTCTGATCTGTCGGACGTGGGTTTTAAAGGGCACCTGCCCGTTTTTATTCACAATTTTTTGTCGTTCATGTCCGTGTGGGCTCCACCCTCTCAGACTCCTTTGAACAGGAGATGTGTGTCCCGCAGGGCAGCATTCTATCTCCTGTTTTATTTAGCATTAAAATAAATAACATTGTAAAGGCCGTCAAGGATGATTCTGAATGCTCTTTGTTTGTAGACAACTTTGCTTTGTGTGCACGAGGTCGAGGACTTGCGTCCCTTGAGAGGCGCTTGCAGCTGTGCGTTGATCGCATCCAGGGGTGGGTGTCTCTCAACGGATTCAGGTTCTCGCCCTCCAAGACACTCTGTGTGCATTTTACTAACCAGACAAATTTTTTTCCAGAACCTAGCCTGAGCATTGCTGGAGTGCCAATTAAGGTGGCCGAAGAGGCAAAGTTTTTGGGGGTCATCTTTGACAAAAGATTGACCTTCTGCCACCATGTTAACTACCTTACAACCTCTTGTCAAAAGGCCCTCGACATTTTTCGTGTCGTTGGTCGTACTGACTGGGGTGCAGACCGCATTGTCTTACTTCGACTGTACCGGGCCCTTGTTCGGTCCAAACTGGATTACGGCTCTGTGGTATATGGCTCGGCTTCCAAGTCTGTTCTACAGCGTCTGATCACAATTCACCATTAAGGTCTGCGCATATGTCTAGGGGTCTTCAGGACATCTCCAGTTCCTAGTCTGTATGCCGAGGCAGGGGAGCCTTCTCTCAGGCTCCGCCGCATCCGCCTCATGCTCAGGTACGTTCTGAAGCTGAAGGCCCATCCAGACAATCCTGCCTATGACTTTCTTTTTTAACCCGTCGTTTGCAGATATTTATGATGCCCATCCAGGAGCTGTCCGTCTTCTTTCCTTCCGTGTCCGACCTCATCTGCAGGCGGCCGGAGTGGACCTGGACAAAGTTTTGCAATCTCTGCAACACGTCACTCCACCCTGGCTACTACCAGTTCCTGACATCTTACTGGACTTGACCGCCCACAAGAAGGATTGTACTCCACCAGCCATATCCCAACAGAGCCTCAATGAACTCCTTTCAATTTTTCCTATAGCAGATTTCCCCCTTTTTCACATGAATGGTTCTCGGAGGAGACCAATGTGCCCGGCCAAACTTAAAAAATTCCACAGGCACCAATATGCCAGCAGCTAAAGGCGTCTATATAGTGACATTCTTATTATTCAAATACAGGTGAAGTGTTGATGGCAATATCACTCTCGCTGAAATTGTTTCAAATGATATTTTATTTTTGTTGTGTTGGTTTTTGTAGTATTTTGTGTTTCAGACATAGCTGATGTGTGCGGTGTTGTGCGTGCTATTGAAAGTTGATGCTTTTAAACATGCATTCCCAGAATAAGTCGACACCTCAGGGTTTTTTTTAGGATTGGGCTGGTCGGAGTGCGTTCCATAGAATGCAAAGGATATAACATGTGGGTGGGGCTCAATGTCAGGCAAAGAAGTAACAAGATAAAAAAGAAGTAGCAAGATAAAAATGATGTCACGTCTAGCCACTCTGACCTTGCTGTTGAACGTTGTTTTGGTGCGAAGCGCCGTATGTGCACATGTATGTATGTATGTATGTATGTGTGTGTATGTATGTAAACACAAGAATCTCCAATACTACTGTATGCGCAAACTTGAAACTTGGCAAAATACTTTATTAAGTGGGTGGCTAAGAGAGCCTCCGAGCATGTTGTAATTGGATGTATCATTGAAGACATAAAAGTCCTTATAGAAAGTCGGTTGACCCAGATTAGAGTCCGCAATTTTGATTATATGCATTTGAAATTGTGGATATGGCTAGTTTGTAGAAAGACATTGGATGAGTTCATTAGTCAGCTTTGTACCTCTTCAACTTTTTCGAAAATAAAAGTTAATGCTGAAAAAATGTAAGAAGTAAGACTCCTTGATTTCATCAGAAGAGTCAAACGGTGACGTAAAAGCACCAAACGCGTCAGTGTTTTTATACAATGTTCCTAATTGACGCAAATCACCAGCACGTCTGTGTTTTACATGTGTATGAGCTGGCGTGATGTTCTCTTTCGTTTATTTTTGTATATATTTGCGAAGTATTGTGGAAAAGATGGAATATGCATGCAAGCTCATACAGAAGAGGCTTTGTGGGCATGAACCATTCCACCTTATTCTTCAAAATGGCTATGGCTATGCCAGCGTGGGGAAGTGGGGGGGGGGGGGGGAATTAAAGGGAGATAATAATAATAATTCATTTTTGCAAGTTTTGGAGCCACTATTTACTCCCATCAGTCAGCCCTGGAAGAGGCTGTGTGCAACAAAACAGTCGGTTCTGGAACAGCGTGCCTTTCGGATGAGTGATGTGAAACCAGCGATGCCATGACATGAAGCTTATAGTGACGTCATTTTGCGGCTCGTGCTATTCTTCTTCTTCAGAATTCCTGTCGCTACTCCGGCCCACAGAGCCTACTAATGGCGGGAATGTGTCCGTCTTTATTTGTGTGTGCCGGCGTGAGTTGATCAGAGGATGGCTTAGAGAGGAGGGAAATGGATCAGAAGGATAAGCTTTAAAAAAAATATGAAAAACTCTGAATGTTCCTAAAAGAAAAACGCTTGTGAGCTCCAAACAATACGGTAGACTTTGGGATGAAATCCTCTTCTTGTTTGGTTTTTTTTTTTTTTTTTTGGGGGGGAGGGGTTGGGGGTTGTTTTTTTGGCTCATGTGTGAAGCAAAAGTGAGTATGTTTTGGGCCAGTGGTCATCCGTTCGTCATCTGTTGTCCGTGCGCCGGCATCCGTGGTAAACTTTAATGTTGGCATTTTCTCAGAGACTATGCACGCTACAGTCTTCAAACTTGGCCCAAGGATACTTTGTGGCAAGACCTTTCTAAACATACCAATTTCAGTGACCTCTCACAAAGGTCGAGGTCACGGGATCTTGAAATAGGTCAAAAATAGCTATATTTTGACATAATTTATTTTTTCTCAAATACTATTCACAACTTCAAACTCAAACTTGGTGCAAAGATACCTGATGGTAAGACCTTTATACGCACACTGATTTGGTTGATCTCTTGGAAAGGTCAAGGATCACAAGAGCTAAGGAAATAGGTCCAAAATAGTCATATTTTTACAAAAGATGTTTTTTCTGAAATACTATTCACAACTTCAAACCCAAACTTGGTTCAAAGATACCTGAAGGTAAGACCTTTCTATGCATACTAATTTGGTTGATCCCTCGGAAAGGTCAAGGGTCACAAGAGCTCAAGAAATAGGTCCAAAATCGCCATATTTTGACAAAAGATGTTTTTGGCTTATGTGCGAAGCAAAAGTGAGTCGATGTTTTGGGCCAGTGGTGGTCCATCCGCTGTCGTCCGTGGTAAACTTTAACGTTGGCATTTTCTCGGAGACTATTCAAGCCAGATTCTTCAAACTTGGCCCAATTATACTTTGTGGCAAGACCTTTCTAAACATACCAGTTTGAGTGACCTCTCACAAAGGTCATGGTCACAGGGGATCAGGAAATAGGTAAAAAATAGCTATATATTGACATAATTTATTTTTCTCAAATACTATTAACAACTTCAAACCCAAACTTTGTACAAACATACCTGATGGTAAGACCTTTCTATATGTACTAATTTGGTTGATCAGAAGTAGCTATATGTTGACATAATTTAGAAGATGGGTAATGAACATTTTCATTTTCCATTAAATTTTTGTAGACCATTCGTGATTTTGTTGTTGTGAAGATCAAAATGAAAGACAATCATTTACTGATAAAATGGTATGTTTTGTTGGCTTACATGCGATAGCAAAATGAGCCTGTGTAATGGGCAAGTGGTCATCTGCCTGTTGTTCATCGTAAAACTTTAACATTGGCATTTTCTTTGAAGCTACTCAAGCTATAATCTTCAAATTTGGCCCAAGGGTAATTTGTGGCAAGACATATCTAAACATACCAATTTCAGTGACCTTGCTCAAACATCAAGGTCACAGAGGGTTCAGATATAGGTCCCCAAAAGCCATATTTTTACAAAAACTGTCATATCTCAAATACTACTTTCAACTTCAAGCCTAAACTAGGTACAGAGATACCTGATGAGAAAAAACAAACATCTTTTGTCAAAATATTTTTATTTTGGACCTATTTGCTGAGCTCTTGTGACCTTTGACCTTTCCGAGGGGTCATCCAAATTAGTATGCATAGATAGGTCTTACCATCAGGTACATGTATCTATGTACCAAATTTAGGTTTAAAGTTGTGAATAGTATTTGAGAAAAAACATCTTTTGTCAAAATATGGCTATTTTGGGCCTATTTCCTGAGCTCTTGTGACCCTTGACCTTTCCGAGAGATCAACCAAATTAGTATGCATAGAAAGGTCTTACCATCAGGTATCTTTGTACCAAGTTTGGGTTTGAAGTTGTCAATAGTATTTGAAAAAAATTAATTATGTCCAAATATGGTCAAGAGTACAACTGGGTGTCCACATGGAATGACAAGCACCCGTCGCAAGCAAATATTTTAACCTTTAAAAGACAGCGGGCGAAAGCCCGTTATATTTTTAAACGTGAACGCCGTGCTTCCTGGAGACGCTTCGTCTCATCTTTATCTTCTAGGACTCCGTCCCAAAAAGTCTGGAAGGCTGTTCGAAGAATTAGGGGCAGGGGTGGCTCGGCTTCTGTCGGCCATCTTAGAGATGGTGCCAGTTTGGTCACAGATAAAAAGGCTGTGGCCAATTTGCTTGCCTCCACCATTGCCCATAATTCTTCAACAGAGCATTATTCACCTTTCTTCCAGAGAGAGAAGGAGAAGCGAGAATCTTGTGCTTGTGATTTTATATCGGATAACTTGGAAGACTATAATGCCCCTTTTACGTTTTCAGAATTGCAACAAGCCATGCAGAAATGTACTGACTCTGCTGCTGGATTAGATACCATCCATTATCAGCTCATAACACATCTGCCTGAGGATTCACTCCTTGTACTTCTCAAGGCCTTTAACCATATCTGGATAACCGGTCATTTTCCGCCATCTTGGCGCCAGGCTGTGGTTGTGCCGATTCCCAAGCCGGGTAAGGATCCTTCCGACCCGGGCAACTACCGGCCAATAGCTTTGACATCATGTTTATGTAAAACTATGGAACGCTTGGTCAACGCCCGACTGGTGTGGCATCTTGAGTCACAGGGTCTCATCACAGACCTCCAGTGCGGTTTCCGGCGCTTCCGTAGTACAACTGACCATCTAGTCCGCTTTGAGTCTTTTATCCGAGATGCTTTTGTCAACAAGCAGCATGTCTATGCAATTTTCTTTGATCTTGAAAAGGCATATGACACTACCTGGAAGCATGGTATAATGTCTGATTTGTTGGACATGGGTTTTAAAGGGCATCTGCCCGTTTTTATTCACAATTTTTTGTCCAACAGGTCGTTCCATGTCCGTGTGGGCTCCACCCTCTCCGACTCCTTTGAACAGGAGATGGGTGTCCCGCAGGGCAGTATTCTATCTCCTGTTTTATTTAGCATTAAAATAAATAACATTGTAAAGGCCGTCAAGGATGATTCTGAATGCTCTTTGTTTGTGGACGACTTTGCTTTGTGTGCACGAGGTCGAGGACTTGCGTCCCTTGAGAGGCGCTTGCAGCTGTGCGTTGATCGCATCCAGGGGTGGGTGTCTCTCAATGGATTCAGATTCTCGCCCTCCAAGACAGTCTGTGTGCATTTTACTAACCAGACGAAATTTTTTCCAGAACCTAGCCTGAGCATTGCTGGAGTGCCCATTAAGGTGGCTGAAGAGGCTAAGTTTTTGGGGGTCATCTTTGACAAAAGATTGACCTTCTGCAACCATGTTAACTACCTTAGAACCTCTTGTCGGAAGGCCCTCGACATTCTTCGTGTCGTTGGTCGTACTGACTGGGGTGCAGACCGCATCGTCTTACTTCGACTGTACCGGGCCCTTGTTCGGTCCAAACTGGATTACGGCTCTGTGGTATATGGCTCGGCTTCCAAGTCTGTTCTGCAGCGTCTGAACACAATTCACCATCAAGGTCTGCGCATATGTCTGGGAGCCTTCAGGACATCTCCAGTTCCTAGTCTGTATGCAGAGGCAGGGGAGCCTTCTCTCAGGCTCCGCCGCATCCGCCTCATGCTCAGCTACGTTCTGAAGCTGAAGGCCCATCCAGAAAATCCTGCCTATGATTGTGTTTTTAACCCGTCGTTTGCAGAGATTTACGATGCCCATCCGGGAGCTGTCCGTCCACTTTCCTTCCGTGTCTGACCTCATCTGCAGGCGGCCGGAGTGGACCTGGACAAAGTTTTGGAATCTCTGCAACACGTCACTCCACCCTGGCTACTACCAGTTCCTGACATCTTGCTGGACTTGACTGCCCACAAGAAGGATTGTACTCCACCAGCCATATACCAACAGAGCCTCAATGAACTCCTTTCAGTTTTTCCTGGCTATTGTCGTCTTTATACGGATGGGTCCAAGTCTGAGGATGGAAGAGTGGCTGCGGCTGCAGTGTCCTCTCGCCATCCTAGACGCCCATTTAAGCTCCGTCTCCCTGACCATTCCTCTGTATTTAGTGCAGAACTGCAGGCCATTCTGCTAGCACTCAAGCATGCCTATCAGTCTCGGGAAAGGAACTTCCTGATTCTGTCTGACTCTCTTTCTGCCCTGCAGGCCCTTCAGGGCGCGGGAACAGACCATCCACTGCTGGTGCAGATTAGAGAGCTCTACGCGGACTTGATGAAGGAATATTATGACATCATTTTTATTTGGGTCCCAGGCCATGTGGGCATCGAAGGCAACAGAATCGCAGATTCTGCTGCCAACAGTGCCCGCAGTGACCCTGTCCCTGACACACAGACTGTCTATAGTGATTTTAAACCTGTTATTAGTGCGTACATAGCCCGCGAGTGGCAGTCCGAGTGGGACAAAGAGGAAGGGAACAAGCTTCATGAAGCTCTTCCTAAGTTGTCTGACAGTCTACCTTTCCGCTGCGGCAGCCGCCGTGAGGAGACTGTCCTTGCTCGGCTCCACATCGGGCACACATATGTTACGCACTCTTACTTACTTAAACAGGATGAGCGTCCATGGTGTTTTGCCTGTGATGAGCAGTTTTCTGTTCGACACTTTTTGCTGTATTGTGCTGACCTAATTGACACCAGATATAAACACTTCACAGCAGACTCCTTGAAGGTTTTGTTCCGGGATGTTCCCCTGGACAAAATCTTCAATTTTTTGAGAGAATGCAATATTTTTAACAAGATCTGAGCATTCATAGACTATGTGAATTTTTTTATTTGCCCTTTTTGAGAGTCTGTAGACGTTTCTTTTCCAGACATGTGCGACATTTTAGCCTGAGATTTTTAATCTATATTTACATCTTGTCTTAAGACCTTGCTTTTAGTCTGGCTGACCAGATTTTTACCCATCCCGCCGTGAGATGGCCTTAGTCGCCTGCTCGGCGTTAAACCCAAATAACTAACTAACTAACCTGCATTTTCAAAAGCAAAATAATTTTAATATTTCATATAAATCTGATGTACCTTTTCATACATAAACATTGACACTAAGTAAAATTTTTATGTTTTTGCAGTTTGGTTGTTATTGAACTTTAAAGTTTAAAGTTTGAACATAACATTTACAATGTCAAATGTTTATCCTAGAAGGTATCACATGCTTTATTATTATAAAAAAGTAAACAGCATCTTTTGAGCTATTGGTAGTTTTTTATATAAAGTGATTTTTGTGATTTTAGGTGATAAATGTTTGAACATAACTTTACATCCCACAAAGTTGTGTCAAGTTATGTTCACGAAGAAACATGAAAAGAGTTTCAAATGTGTTGTGTACCAGTATGTGCATAACTATTTTTATGTGTTGGCATCATCTACTATATAATTTGCAACAAAATGTACCCTTCAACAAAAATAATGTGCTTAATGGTTTGAACATAACATTTACACGCCAGCACGCAGAAAAAAATACAATAAAATTATTTCAACTGAACAAAATTAGGTATTTTGGGGTCTACCAAGGTCTTGTCTAAATAAGTATAGTGCTACTATATATTTATTGCAGAATAAGTGAAAAGAAAATAATATATCTAATATAATAATAATATATCTATAAAGTTTGCTGGACTGTTTGAACATAACAATTTACACCCAAAATTTGAACGCATACTGTAAACTTCATAAAGGGTTTCTTTCGTCTATCACCCATGCATCCTCTTCAAAACCTTGATATAAATGACTACACCACTTGTCTTCAGCAAAAACAACAGATTAGTAGAGATTATTAAGTGCCTAAACTGTTTGAACATAACATTTACATTTACACCATTCTGAGTATAAATCTTCAAAACTGGATCATTTGATTTTCCATGTAAGAACCACAAACCTTTCATTATAAAAACTAAGTACATACTCTACAAAATAAGACATAAGTTTTAATAATTTACCATTTGTCAAAATGTGTTATAGTAGTATGATTTCTGCTGACACAATTTACGTGTTATGTTCAAGCTGGCTCTTATATTGTGGTGAATTATGCAAAAGCAACTCACTCTAGAAAATCACCAGCTCAATGGTAATTTAGGCCAACACTGGAAACATCTTGTGATGGTAACAGTGATTTTTCATAGTGCAGCATGCCTTTGAAAATCTGAGTTCCATGGAGCATGTGTAAAATGTGTCACATTTTGTTCTCAAATTATAATTCGGATTTGGTCCAAAAAACTGTGATAATGTCCCAAATTCTTCTGTGTTCACCCAAAAATCATGTATCACTGAAACCTTATCCATTTCCCTACAAGATGATGTATGCCTTTGTTTGATCTGACCACTTCTGATAATTTTGTAGCAGGCTTTGTGAGGGAGGGAGTAGATTTTACCACTAGACACCCAGTCGTACTCTTGACCATATAGCTATTTTTGGCCTATTTCCTCATCCCTGTGACCTTGACCTATGGTATGTTTAGAAAGGTCTTGACTCAAAGTATCCTTTGAAGACTGTGGCTTGAATAGTCTCTGAGAAAATGCCAACGTTAATGTTTACCACCACTGGTCCAGAACATACTCACTTTTGCTTCACATATGAGCCAAAAATAGGGATATTTTCGCCCAAAACATTTTTTTCTCAAATACTATTTTCAACTTTAAACCTAAACATGTACACAGATACCTGATGGTGAGACCTTTCTATGCATGCTAATTTAGATGCCCGCTTCAGAAAGGTCAAAGGTCACAGGAGGTTGACAAATGTGATGAAAAAAGCCAATTTGGGTACAGAGTCTAGTTTTTGGCTCACGTGCTAAGCAAAAGTGAGTCTATATTCTGGGCCAGTGGTCGTCCGTCCACTCGCCGTCGTCCATGGTAAACTTTAAAGTTGGCATTTTCTCTGAGACTATTTAAGCCACAGTCTTCAAACATGGCTCAAGGATACGTTGTGGCAAGACCTTTCTCAACATACTAATTTCAGTGACCTCTCTCAAAGGTCACGGTACCAGGGTTCAGGAAATAGGTAACAAAATAGCCTTATTTTCACAAAATTGATTTTTCTTAAACACTATTCACAACTTCAAACCCAAACTTGATTCAAAGATACCTGATGGTAACACCTTACTATGCAAACTAATTTGGTTGACCCCTCAGAAAAGTCAAGGGTCACAAGAGCTCAGGAAATATGTCCAAAATAGCCATATCTTGACAAAAGATGTTTTTCTCAATACAACTTCTAACCCAAACTTGGTACAGAGATAACTGATGGTAAGACCTATCAGGCATCAGAACTGTCCGATTTTCGGCGATTTTCAGATTTTCCTGGCCCCTTTTTAATAACACCTTTGACTTGGAAATGGCTTTAAATAACTCTACAATTCTTCAAAATCGCCGTTTTCAGATTTTTTTGGGGTGAACATTTCTGATGCCTGCCTATCTATGCATACTAATTTGGTTGACCCTAGGAAAGGTCTAGAGTCACAATTGGTCCGCAAATGTGTGTAAAATATCAATTTCTGATAGAATTGCAGTTTTTATCAACATTTCTGCTAACTCTTCAATCAAATTTGTCACTAAGCTGATGATAAGACCTTCCTAAGCATACTTATTTAGTTGACCCATCACAAAGGTCAAGGGTCATGGGATGATCCTAAAATAGGTCCAAAATAGCCATATTTTGTCCCACCCCCAAAACATTTTTTTCTTAAATACTATTTTAAACTTCAAACCCAAACTTGGTACAGAGATACCTGATGGCAAGACCTATCCGTTTTCTGTCTGCTACGAATGACTTGTCGATCTGTTATTTTGAAGTTATCTCTATTAGTAGTAGTGTGTGTGCGCACACGCGTGCGTGAGCGCAATTAAGAGTCCATAAGTGTAGTATTTTTGAATTGTGACTTTATAGATTGTTTATAGAGTGCGTTGTATTTTTTTAATTTTTTTTTTTATAATATTTTTTTGTAAATTGCGTTTTTGTAATTAGTTATGTTTGTACAATTAGCTTTTGTTAAGCGCTTAGATCTCTAATCTGAGGTTAGGCGCAATACAAGCACTCATTATTATTGTTATTATCATGCATACTAATTTGAATGACCCCTCAGAAAGGTCAAGGGTCACGAGAGGTTCGGTAAATGCACATTTTTGTTAGAATTATAGTTTTTATAAAAAAATTTGTGGTAAATTATTTTTCTTAGTTTTTACCAATTTACTAGCCAGTGGTAGGAAATTTGGCAAATGTTGCTATCCATATAAAAGAAACATAAGGAAAACTAGATCTAGTTCAGTGTGATAAAACTGATATTGACAACTATGTGGGTTGAAATTGTTCAGGTGTGTTTTTTTTTTTTTTTTTTTTTTTTTTTTGTCTACGGTATTGAAAATACAGTAAACTTTGAATTGGGGCTGGTCGAAGTGCGTTCTGTAGAATGCACATGATCTGCTCGGCGGGTGGAGCCCAAATTCTGGCAGTGATGTAAGAAAAGAAAAATGACGTCACGTCTAGCTAGGCAAACCTTGCTAGAGAACGTACATTTGGCGCCAAACGCGGTGTGTGTGTGTGTGTGTATGTGACATTGACTAGAGCCCAGATTTGTGGACAGACCAGCTGGACACTTAAGATATTTTACCTATGTGAATGCCCGTGAGGTAGTTTTTTCCCAATTTTTTAATTAAGTTACATGTTTTACAAAAACACAAAAACAACGGTTGATCCGCATTTGACTTCATAATTTTTGTTATTCTTACTAGATACTTTGCATACAGCTAGATTAAAGGGAGATATTGAATGAGATCGTAATCCAGCGTTGTACCTCTTCAACCTTTTGAATAATAATTAATTTTTGCACGTTTTCAAGCCACGCTATTCTCCCATCAGTCAGTCAGCCCTGGAAGAGGCTATGTAGAAGAAAACAGCCCTGGAAGGGGCTGTGTGGAAGACACTCATGCGTGCCTTTCAGATGAAAGACATGAAACATAAAATTTGTCACTGTAAACACAGTTTCGTGGGACTAGCAGTGCCATGACGTGAAGCTTAGTGACATTTAGGTGCTCGTGCTATTCTTCTTCAGAATTCCTGTCGCTACACAAGCCCATAGAGCATACTAATGGTGGGAAGCGCCGTGTGTCCGTCTTTATTTGTGTGCACTGGTGTGTATTGATCAGAGGCTGGGTTAGAGAGGAGGGAAATAGATCAGAAAGATAAGCATAAAAATAGGAACAACTCTGAATGTTCTAAAAGAAAAACACGTGAGCTCCAAACAATATGGGTAGACTTAGGGATAAAATCTTCATCTTGGTTTAATTTTAAAGAAATGTAGCTTTATCATATCAATTCGTTGAATCTGTAAATTTCTTTCCAAACAAGTTTCATTCTCACAGAACCATTCCCACATTTACACAAATGATAATGTGTCTAGTTATAGAGTTTTAGCTCATGTGCGATAGCAAAAGTGAGTATGTTCTGGGCCAGTCCGTCCATCAGCTGTGGTAAACTTTAATGTTGGCATTTTCTTTGAGACTATTCAAGACTATTTAAGCCACAGTCTTCAAACCTGGCCCAACGATACTTTGTGTCAAGACCTAAACATGCCAAATTGAGTGACCTCTCTCAAAAGGTCAAGGTCAAAAATAGCCATATTTTGACTAAATTCATATTTTCTCAAATACTATTCACAACTTCAAACCCAAACTTGATGCGAAGATACTTGATGATAAGACCTTTCTATGCATACTAATTTGGTTGACCCCTGGGAAAGGTCATAAGAGATCAGGAAATAGGTTTTACAAAATAGAAGTATTTTGACAAAAGATGTTTTTTTTCAAATACTATTCACAACTTCAAACACAAACTTGGTACAGGGATACGTGATGGTAAGACCTTCCTATGCTTGCTAATACGGATGACCCCACAAAAGGTCATGGGTCACGAGATCATGAAATAGGTCACAGCCATTTTTGGGACAATTTTTTTCCTCATATATTAGTTACAATTTCCATCCCAAACCTGGTACTGAGATACCTGATTGTAAGATCTTCCTAAGCATGCTAATGTGGATGACCCTTCAGAAGGGTCAAGGGTCACAAGAGATCAGCAAATGATGTGAAAAATGTCTATTTTTGGGGGTAGAATTTTAGTCTTTTTCAAGATTTTTGCATAACATTTCAACTGAATTTAGCAGAAAGGTAGCTGATGATCAGACCTTTCTGTGCATACTAATCTGATTAATAATAATAATAACGGTATTATATAGGCCCTTTTTCTCAATTTTTGTTGCGAATCGACTAAAAGCGCCGCGAACTGAAACCCAACATGCATGCTCACATGAATGTTGTCACCCATAGTAAAGACTAATTTTCAGAATTGACCATAGCCCATATTTCTTTTTTGTTGTTGTCCAAACTGTATTCTGCTTACAGGTCTTTGCTGTCGCTATAAATGTGGTTGCGTAACACTAAAAGATTACTTGAAAATACTGGATGAGTTTTTGAAAGTAAAATAAGCTGCTTAACTGTTTGGCATCACTTTATTTTACTGTAGATACCCTAATTGCACTGTACTGTGATGTTCCACACCCAGACAGCGTATTCAGGTTCCTAAATTCTGGACCATTTCAGAATTGTATTCAAGCTTTTGTAGTCCTTGGGGACTGAAAACATGAAGAAAAAAAAAAAAAAAAAACCCACCGTGTTCAATGATAGGGTTAGCCACTGCATATGTGGTCGGATTGACAGATTTGTCATTTGTTTGGAGGTGGTTGTATAAAGTGCTTCCAGGTACAGACCTTGTTCTGGCATCAGCCTTGAACTATTACAGTCGAACTTTATATTGCATTGTGTCAGGCCTGAATGGGTTAATTGCCATCATTTCTGTCTTTTGTCACAACCAGGAAGGCGATGAAAATCGATACGAGAGTGTAGTTGGTAACCCTGAGCTCCAGAAGGCTGTGAAGGTGTGGGTGGATTACCAGGATGCTCAGAGAATCCTGCTGACCACCCCGACAGTGCTGGTTGGCTACCGAGTGGAAGTCTATAGAGCTGAGGGCACCACCCAGTGGTACACTGCTGTTATCCAGTCCTACAACCACACCACTAAGGTACGTATCATTCCAGACTTGAGATCGTTGATTTAAACGCGTAAAAAGCGCTGGAAATGTATTCACATACATGTACTACACACAGTACTTATTGTGAATGTAATGTGATAACGTGGTGGACTTAGTACCGTTATATTTTTTTTTTTAAAAGCATGCTTTTGCCTCTGGCCCATTTATTATGTTCAGGAACATGATGGGTTAGTTTTATCTATGCATCTACTGTCCTGGCTGATAAATTATCTAGAAGTTTGAAGCTGACTTTGGTAACAGGTAGAAATTGATACAGCAGTGCAGTCTTGATTTGAAAGATAAGAAGTAGACAGAGACATTGCAGTCTGGCACCTTCTCAGATGCTAATCTCTACCGGCACCACTCCTGAATCTACACAGCTGTACCAGCACCACTTGTGAACCCAGGCAGCTAGCCCATCTCTCACAGAGGTGAATTATGGTGCCATTAGGGGCGATGACAGAGGGTAGCTGGGTTACAGCATTTTGAGGGTTGGTAATTCATTTCATTTGTCATTAGCAGGTGGCAATTGTGATGCAAACGGTTTAGTCTCTGTGTATGTGGTGTCCCAATGTTGATTTTAAAGTTGAAATATGGACACTGAAAAAAAAAGAATAGGTGACTTTGACGGATGTTGAAAAGAAAGGTTACAAAAAGTAAAATTAAATCACTGCAAATGTGTTTTAAGGTGGCTTTGACGGATGTTGAAAAGAAAGGTTACAAAAAGTAAAATTAAATCACTGCAAATGTGTTTTAAGGTGGCAATTGTGATGCAAACGGTTTAGTCTCTGTGTATGTGGTGTCCCAATGTTGATTTTAAAGTTGAAATATGGACACTGAAAAAAAAAGAATAGGTGACTTTGACGGATGTTGAAAAGAAAGGTTACAAAAAGTAAAATTAAATCACTGCAAATGTGTTTTAAGTTGTACATGATAATTTGTTAACTTTATAAACATTTTGGTTAATTTGAAAACATATGCATAGATCATGCAATTATAGCACTTTGTTGACATTCACTTCAGGGACGGGATTGCACTCTTTCAGTTCTATGCTGTGAATGATAATCTACGCTTTGCATTTATATAAATATGACAAAGAGCTTTAAAGTTATCAATTGTTAAGATGGTTTGAAGGAGGAAGAATGGGCTGACGGGTGTGGGCTAGTGGTATACACGTGCAGTTAAACATGTTAGGGTTTCAGCATATGTGTGAAATAAAGATGCTGTTTCATGAAAGGAGCTGGCATCAGTGCATAAATTGCCAATATCTTCATCATGAGTGTTGCTGACTTTGTGGATTATTTTGGATGCTATTGGACATTCAGGACATATGTTTGTCCAAATAGATTTTGCCCATGAAATTTGACTTTACGGATGTCTGGTTTTATTTCCAAACATACATCCAGTAGCTGTAATGCCCTTGTGATATTCTCTTCAAAGTGTGGCAACTAACCAAACAACTACAGATCATTGGGTGGGTGGGGGGGGGGTGCAGGGGGGTAATATTTGTATGCGTTTGACCTTCAACAAACGTGGGCCTGAGTTAAATGTTGCTGGGCAAAATGTACCTGGGAGAAATGCCTTTGTATGTAACCTACATGGGTGAAATTTACTATTAAACGATAGCAGATTTCAGGTTTGCTTCAAGATACATCTCGAACAACAAACCTTATGTTCTTTAAGGAAACACATAGTGCATACATAGTGCGTCCCTTGTCTGGTGAAACTACCAGCTGCAGAGAAGAGAAGTAAACCAATATAAATGAATAAAATGACATTTTGAGGATTTTGTTCTGACAGCCATATCCCATTGTATGCATTGTACTGAGACTTATGGGTCAAAGGGATGGGTGAATGGGATAACACCGGTCCGGTGAGCTGATAAACTGACTCTACTGAGTTTTAGTTCAACCTTTGCAATGAGTTCTGAGTTCATCTACAGTACTGAGCACCAAAAGTGAGAAAATAGGATGAAAAATAAAAAAAAATGCTACAGATGAAACAATGCTTGTTTTAGACATGTCTGACAAAGTCTAAATACAAATTGAAAAAAGAAAATCTGTTCTGTGTTGACACAACTGAGGATCGATTGAGGGGGGTATAATGATACCCGTTTCAGATGCACCATAGGGACACCTGCAATGCACCCACTCTAATTAAATTTAATATGCACCATTTTGTGAACATGTAATGTTCAATCAAAGAGTAAATATACTTTCTGAGGTGATTTTAGAAAATAAATCACCTAAACGAAAGGTTAGAGTTGCGTCAAAACTTGGGACACCGTAGCATCTGAAACGTCGTACCAAATCATTTCACCACAAAAGCAAGAACAGGTATTTTCCAGTAGTTAAGCACAAGCAAGGTATAAAACAAGTGAAACAATATGGGAACCAAAAACAATAAAATTATAGTAGTTGCATCTCCTAAATATTACACTTGTTAGTTATGACGTTTCAGATGTCATGGGACACCATGAATGAAAGAACACTTGTTTTGACTTGTTATTAGGTGTCATTTCCGGTTGTTCTGTTCTGGGGGACATGCAGTCATTGATAACATAAGATACCTCATAAAATATAGATATATACAGAAAAATATTGCAGATATTAATGGTAATGGTAGGCAGTTTGATCAGGATTGGCTTCTATATTTACCAGCGTTACTAGAGCTGTGAAAGTGTGGGTCTGAGGGTGTGGAGCAGAGGTACAAGGCTTGTGTACACAAGATGAATGTTTAATTGCAATGTACTTGTTCAGTTTTGTGTGTATTAATGAATGCTTTAGTTGAACTTTTTATAAAATAAGTGAACGTGTTAGAAAATTAAATTACAATAAAACAAAACAAAAAAACACCAAAAAAACAACCAAAAAAGATTTTGGGGGTGTCTGTAAATATGAACAGTCTCGCACATACACACAGACATGAAAATGATCCAATGAATACAGTTCATCATTTATTGTAAATATCAGAGAAAAATAAAACCAGATAAGAAATTTAAAGAAAAAAAGCACTCAACAAAGCTTTGCAGGCATCAGAACTGTCCGATTTTCGGCGATTTTCCGATTTTCCTGGCCCCTGTTCATGTGCTTAGTTAATAACACTTTTGACTTCTTATGTGCCAGGAAATGGCTTTAAATAACGTTTTCAGATTTTTTTTGGGGTGAACAGTTCTGATGCCTGGCTTTGGCAGAAACACAGCTCATCAAAAATCTTAACCCTCCGCTGGCTCCACCCTCCATTCCCTCATACTGTTGCAAGTTGGAACAGAACCAACTTTAGCTATTATCATGTCCATGGACACGAGCTGCACATCAGCAACTGCTGGCTACACAAAGAATGTCTTCTTTGTCGCGTGGGGATGTAAAAATCTGATGTGGCGCGTGTCCTTGTCAATATATTCTGTGACCACTCCTGCACACATAAGTAACAGAAGTATCATTAAAAACTGCCAAGTCAGGCCTCAAATCAAAACAATCATTTAAAGAAGGAAAGAAAAAGTTTGGTCAAATATAACAAAAAGTTTTTTTATGATTTAGTCTTTTCACAATCCTAAAAGTCTGCATGTTCATGTTTCCAATGCTGCATGGGACTTTACACAAAAATGCAACTGTGACGTCCCATGACACATCCTAAACAAACTTCACCTAACTTAGAATTTTTTTAAAGTTTTAAGGCATTTAGAAAAAGATCACTACATGATTGATGAACACTATGCATAATAATAGTCCTTGCACACAAGATTAATTTGTTTGAAAATGATGAAAATGTCACAAAATTCATTACCGATGTTCCACGAGACACAGAGAGTAAACGTAAGCACAGTCTATAAAAACAAATATCTCCTATAAAAATACAAACATGCAAATAATAATGATTTAGATTGATGCATGGAACATAAAAGAATATAAAATGCCAACCTGTAATGCAGATGGTCCAAGATACTAGTTGGAGATTCAAACCATATGAGGCGCACGCGTTTCAGACGCATGGTGGTCGGAAGTCGGGACGCTTCACTGTTTTTTGCGTACCAGGGCTAAAATGTCTATGGATTTTCTGTGTAAACGTCATCAGTTTGTGTGGAATTTCCTGGGGAATTCCCACAACACAAGCAAACCGGTCGGAAAGCGAGTTTTGAACGAGTTTCTGTGATTGTTTTGGTTGCGTTTCAGACGTGACATTTGGGACACCGCGATATAAAAAAAATTCTCAGCATCCAAATCCTTCGAATATTTGTAAACTATTATGGTGCAAAATGAAGTATTTTGGGTATAGTTTGTTGATGCACATAGTGGACAAGCGGATCTTATCTTGTTGCCGACTTTCTGAAAAGTGAAAAATTACGTTGTAGTGGGACACTTCGTTATGCATCCGAAACGCCAATTTTCATCCATAAGTGTGTCAATATCCAGTTCTAAAGTGAAAAAAAAAAGTTTAGCACTGATTTTTCAATGTATGAAGCCTAAATTAAAAAAATAATTTCTTGTAATGATGCACTGATGTAGTCACAATCTTCGTCTGAATTCACCCACTGATACCATTCCTCTTTTTGGAAGCCATTTTGGGCCACTTTTTCAACATTTTATTATCAGTTCACAATTAAATTCATCATGCAGATAGCCCAAAATATACAAATTTATACATTAACATTATCTTAATGCATTGCAACAACAGAAATGTCACTACATGCCTTATTTTGATCGAAATCTGAATAGCACCACACTGACCCCTTTTGGTGCTCAGTACTGTAGATGAAGTTTTCTAGTAATTTGTTTTTACTAATATCTTCTATAATGTGTCGACTAAATACATTTCACACTGAGGCATTTGATATTAAGTAAAGTATTCTCAGCTGAGTCTCACCTGTGTGTGGCTAGGTCTTTGGTCTAACGATAATGTTGAGCCATCAATTTGGAACTGCTTCAGAACCTTGGGTCACTTGACTTCTTACCTCATTTTCTCTGCCAAGTTGATTTCTTACCTGGGGCAAGTTGACTCCATGGAATTGCCAAGTTCAAGATTCAAACACTGTATTACACATCTCGCAAGACAAAATTTTCCTTGGTTGGAATTATACTTAGAGTAGTAATAAAAGGTTTGTAATAATCATTAGATTCACAAGGGCAGTACACACATTACAACAGCAATTAAAAAGCGCTATAAGATCACAGTGTAGAAATCTTTAAAATTCACCTGTACATGTACCAACTGGCAGACTCCTAACAATGGGTGAGATGGCATATGGGCCATGACTGCAAACTCGCCGTCCAATTGAGAAGTTTTGCGTGAAGTTCCAAGTTAGTGAGGAGTTCTGGGAACTTCCCTATCTTCCATGAAAATGTGCTCAGCTAGAACAAGGACACTCAATTTTAAGGGAACGGAAGGTGAATAAATTCCAAAACGTACCTACAAGTAAGTTGTTAATGGGACTTGTTGTGGACATCCTACACATGAGCTCAGAACATCTCCAAGAGGCATAAATCATCATGCACCCTCGGCAGAGGGCGGGGTTCATGAGTATGTATCTTGATGGATCAAATTACTTACTCTATGTCCCTTTAAGGAGAATGTATGTTTCCGTGGGACGGTAAAGTTGTGAAAGAAACAAAATATGTTTTGAATGACAAAGCTACAACAAAAAAGTTTAGGGCATAACATGTTTTGTCCACTACAAAGGTGATTTGAAAGACTGGGCACCGAAAAGGGTCTGAACAAATTTTGACCCCAGCTGGATTCAAACTCACAAAGTTCCGGACGAAAGTCAAACCCTCTACCACTGAGCCACCCAGCTCCCCGCAGATAAAGCAAAAGGCAAAACGCCGAACAACTGCAAGAGACATACATTAGCACATGAGCACGGAGCCACAGTGCCGGAGCTCATTAGATCAATATGTCTGTTGCCCATATGCCAACTCGCCCATGTGCCATCTCGTCCAAGGTACGAGTCAACTCGCCAAGGTATGCAGTCAAGTTGCCAGACTAAGGGGTCAGGTCGCCCACGGCAGGCGTCAACTTGCCCAAACATAAAGTCAAGTCGCCCAAGATCGTTTGCTTGCTTGTTCCTATAGGAGTGCGTGTTTTTGTGTATGTGTTTGAGTGTGTGTGTCTGTGTGCAGTGGTGGATCCAAGGTAGGCTCTAAAGGCCATGTTGCCGCCCATCATCACCTTCCAGTGATTTCTGTATTTAGTGTGATTGGGGGCCCTCAGCAATTTTTCTGGCATATATACATGATAAATATGGGTTGGGGAGGAGCTTGTGTGTATATTATCTTAAATAACAGTCTGCATTTGTGCTGTGTGAGTAGGGGGGTTTCATTGGAAAGTGATTGCAGACAGAATGTGCCAGCTTTTATCAAGGGAAATGTAAGCAAGTCAGCATACACAGGAGAGACAACTGACAGACTAATCTGCTAAGACAGGTCTCAGACATCACACTGTCAGCTTGGAAGTGTATCAGTGCCGTGAATATGCAAACCACTGGATGGTCGGCAAATCACCTCAAGTAAACTTAAATGCTGTATTGATAGGGATCAGGAACTGATCATAGGTTGAAAAAGCGACACAACACAAAGCAACACACATATTCAATTCAATTCAAAAAACTTTATTCCTTAAAGGGCAATTACAGTTGTTCACAAATCCAACACATCTCAGCTGTATCAAATTTTAGTTTGTCTTCTTCTGTCATCACCAAAGGCATCTGACATGTTGTGAGATATTGTACTACCTGACTAAACAGATGCCTCATTTCTGTTAAAAACAGACATGCTGCATTTTCTCCCCTGTAGATAACAGGCTCTGAATGAAGACCGTCTGACCTAACAAGAATATAACCAAAAGAACACACCACTTGGTCACTTAGTTTTATAGTCTTTGGTAATGACTCTGGAACAGGACCTTCATACGGTACTACCAGTGATTCAAAATCAGCATACACTACAAACGGCAGCTTTTGCTGATTCCCATAGTTCTTAAAATATACTTGACTACCAGGATCTGGATACTTAAGTACAGTTTGTATGTCATCAGCTGACCTGCAGTGTAAAACATGTTTATGTGCCACTGCAATAGAAGAGAACCTTTGTAAACATCTTTTACACACTTCCTGTTTGCCATTGTGTTTTGTTGTATGCCCATGAATTAGACGTGACATATTTCTGATAATTGTGTAGTGAAAGTTATTGTCATCACCGGCAGGGCCGATTAGCAACATGTCAACATGTTTATCTTCTGACTGACCATATGTTGGTGCCAGTGTTGATACTCTAATAGGTTGTAACTTGTCAACAGATTCATTATCCCACACAAACACATTTACAGATATGCCAGGATTTAATTTTTCAAACAAGTCTATGTCCTCTATTTTAACAGGGAACTCAATGCCCCTGAAGTTGAGTTCATTTACAAATTTAAAGCAGTTAGATACACGTTCAGGTTTTGATTTTACAAAGTGTAGTTTAGCAAGCACACACCACATGAAACAGAAATTGTCATTGTTCTGAATATTAACGACAGCCTTTTTGTTTGCAACATCTGTTGGCAGTGGCAACCATGATTTACCTAATATAGGATGATACCTAGACTGTTTAATTGTAGTTCATGCACATGTCCTTCGTGCCAACCAGACCCCTTCATTTTTGCACTGTCAATTGCCTGGAGGAAGTCAGGTAATAGTCTGTCTCTAAACACGTTCTCTAATTCTCTTTGTGTGTTAACAGTGTGTTGTCTTGTAGATATATAAGATACAATCACTTCACCATCTACTCTAGTAAACTCTATTTTAGCAACAATCTGAATCTTAACACTACCTGTAAGAAGATTATCTTGTATGACAGAAAAAGAGTTTTTTATTGATTCATAGACATTGTTAGTATTAGATATAGGCAAGTTTGTTGTGTGAAACACATTACGTAGGCCAGGGCTTGATGAGCCTGATGGGCTTTGAGCATTGTCCGTCATTTTTATTTGTCCGACAAAATAATAAATAAAAAAATAATACCACTGTCACACCATATGTAATACTGTATTATCTGTAGTTATGGTAAACAAGTCAACTACTTTCCTGGTGTTTGTCTTGAAGTCTTGTCCTGCAGGTGTAATATTACTTTATTGAATGTAACACTTTCAATGAAACAATGTAGTTTTCTTAATTGATCAAATATGTCTTTACACAGTACCTCAAACCAACGCAAATGGCCACTGTTAGCATTATAAACTTTAAAAGCATTTGTCTTAAGATCAACAGTCTCATAATCATAACGTGGTAATCCATCTGAATATTCCAAAGTAACATTATATGTCGTGTATATTCTTATTGACGGTGTTGAGAGTTTAAAGCTGGGTTCAAACACATGTGATTTTAAGTCAGTAAAGTGCATAACATCTTTGAAGCATTCTGTAACATCAAACACTTGGGTTTGTCCGTCTGTCATTTTTATTGGACAAACAAATGTATAAATTAATTTACTAACCCATACCCTGTGGGCTGATCTGTCTTTAAAATGAGCTTTAGATGCTTAGTTGATTTCAGTTTATTTTTTTACATCATCCCATTCATGCTTATTTGGTATGACGTCATTTTCTCTGAGACAGCTGTCACGATCCTTACAGTAAAACAAACAGATAAACTTTAACTGTTCTCGAAAATCTTTCAGTACAGCATTATATTTTTGAGTGAGAATCCATACACTGACGTTTGCGTGTCTGCCACTGAAGGCAAGTTCTGCTAAAGTGTTTCTCTTTTTGACAATGTCTTTCTCTGCTGAGCAGTCATCAACAATAAACAGGGTTGACTGTCCTTCAAATTGCTTGTAAAAATATTGTAGGTAGTCATTCAGTTTTTTCTCAGGGTCAACTAAGTATATGTTGCTGTCAGTCCAAATGAATAAACGGTTGTGATAAGCTTTGTTGTGTTTGATTGTTGGACAAAATATTACTATGTTTTCAAAATGGTGGATGTATCTTGTTTGTAAGAGGTTAAGTACAAATTCAGTTTTACCACACCCTGTGGCACCACAAAATAATCCACAGTGTGGGTCAAGTGTCATTAAGCTCCGGTTCATTTTAATACACAATATAATTTTAATATATGTGTCCACTCAGTCTGCACTCTTGTATATTGAGTTGTGCATCATATATCAGGTACAAATATATATTTATTGCTGCAGCAGTTTCAACCTTCTTTTGTATCTGAATTGTAATCCCATCACTACCATTTTCGACAGTTCGACCTGACCCATGAAGATAGTCGTCATCTGTACTGCGAAGATCTAACCACAGTGCATACTTGTTTGTAAGGTATTGTCCTATCCTAACGTCATACAGATGTAGATCTTTGCACACAATGTTTGCGGGTTTATCTCTAATCCTTCCACCCGCAAAATACTTTGTGATCTCATCGTAGTGTTGATAAGGTAACATTCCAGACGCGTACACTTGATTAGGGCAGCCTTCGATTGTACAGGACAAATGTGTAATCTTTGGATTGTAGAATTTTTCTGAATCCCTTTTGTATGGGCCTGCTGGTTCAACAAACAACATAAGTATACCTTTCAGTGACCTGGCAGGTGTGTTCAGGTTTATGTTCCACATCGGGTCGCTCTTGTCTTTGGGTATTAAACTATGTCTAATCACCCTGTCATAATAAATTGGCAGTCTTGACTGGTACTGATTTTGTATGAGTCTGGCTAGATCAGTGTGTGTGACAATTTCATATTCCAAAGAGATGTTAGAGGTCTTATATGTTGCATCTGTGGCAGATGATTTAATAATTTTGGAGTAGTCATTGAAAGTTAGTTCAAAACTCAGACGGTCATTCAGTGCTCCTTGGTAATAAGGTAAATGCGCTGTTAGGATTTCAAACTCAAGTGGAATGTAAAACCTGGTTCCATATGTTTCAGCTATAATAACGTCATTGGCTGCTGACATTGATTTATCTCCGGCATTGATTCGAAGTTTGTTAATGTTATCAGATTGTATGCCTTGATAAATACGATCTTCTCTTTCTTCTCTTGTGAGCCAAAGGTCTTTGTAACAGTAGAATACATCTGAGTCGTCAAGACTAAACACTTCTTGTCCTTCAAGTTTTACTTTAATAGTTCTAACAATTGCACTGCCAAGATTGTCAACCAGTGTTCTGTTCACATCTGCGTCTGATGATAGTTCAATATTAAATGCTAGGCGTGCAGTGCCAGGAACAATAAGGTCACTGGGACCTAGGTTTGGAAACTTGTCAGTAAGAGTTTGGTTCTGGTCTATGGTACTTGGATTGTTTGTGATGACTATTGATTGTCTAATGCCCTTAACACCCAGAGGCTCACGTAGTTTTCTGTATGGGTCTAACTTTGATCCATAAGACTGTGTCATTTTTATTATGCACAATAAAAAATAATAAATTAATAAAACAATGGCAGCAGGAGGATTTAATCATGAAGATTTTGTAAATGGATGGCATGTATGATTTTGGTAATACAACAGATATGACAGATATGACTGGTTCAAGAAATATTTACAGTTTACATCACGAACTTTTAGAAACCAAAGTGAACTCATTTTATGATCATGTTGGTGGCCGCCCAGACAACGTAGATCCTAATCAGTTTGAACTTGATGGCAAGGGTCATTTATATTTAAATACTGTTGACAAAGGAAAAGTATTATTGACTAACAAAAAAGATCCTGGTAGGTTTAGGGCTTTAAGTACAATAAAAAATGAAGTTGGTGTTGGTGCATTGCGTCAACTTGGAATTGGTGGGTCTCCTGTTACACCGCGTCTTGTTAGTGCGCTTCACGACACGCAAACAAAGTTACCAACAGGGCAACAAATTGAAATGGCACCAGTAACAAGCCTACCAGAAATAGCAAACACAGTGATACAAGAAACCTCATTTACTGAAGGACAATTAAATGACGCTATGAAAACAATAGACGATCCACCTTTGTCAATGCGGGAGATTATAGGATTAGATAAATCTTTACAGACGATAAGAGGTGAGATGGTAAATAATGTTGCCAAACTAGGTGAGCTTGATAAACACATAGAACGAGAAAAAGAGAAACTGGTTACAGCAGACAATGGAAATCTTGACACAGAAATGAAAGAAAGAATACAGCACAGATTAAATGATTTGCAGATAGAAAGATCAGGAAGGTTAGAAGTGATTAGTATTGGAAGAGAAAAACTGAAAACGCAGGTCAACAGGATTAGGGAAACTATTCAGAAAATACTTCACGAAGACACAACATTGGCTGAGAGACTTAAAACACTTTTCAGAGAACAGGGTATTACAATTGCTAGTTTAATTACTGCTCTTGGATTTATTATCAGTACTGTTGTGTTAGCTGTCTCCGGGGGACCCAGGGTTGGTGGGGGTCCGGTCCCTCCAGCACCTCCGGCACCACCAACTGATCCAAAAGATTTACAGTCATGGGTAAAGAAACAGTTGTCTCACATATCAGACTTGCTTAAGAAATTGGCTCTGAAAGCAATGGACGCATTGCCTGGCATAATTGGCACTGTTGTCAGTTGGTTGATTAGTACTGCAGCAAAGGCAGTAGGGTTTATGGCAGAACATGTTTGGATCTTTCTGGTTACAGTAGGAGGGTTAATGGTGGGTTATTTAATGAAACAGATAAAGAAGTAATATACCTAGTCCAGTGAGGCCTATTACCAATGCAGTTCTCTCAGACTCATGAGTGTCAGGGGTTGGTGTTACTGGTTGTATGGGTGCCAGTGTTGGGGCCGGTGCCAGGGCCGGGGCCGGGGATGTTACCATCTGTAATGGTTTAAATGTCTGTACATGTGTGGTTGTGGCCCCCAAGTTTACAGATTGATTGAGACCTAGTTTTTGGTCATGACCTGTGACAACTTTTTCATTATTATAATTTGTTATTGTCCCCATTTGGAGTTGAAGGTCAGATGGTAACATGTATAACCCGATGCCAACTACAAAGTCAACTTTGGATCTGGCATATCTGAGAACGTCTTGGTAGCGCTGTATGCTTGATGGGAGATCTACTGTTGAATTTATTGAGTCTTCAAGATTAGCGAGAAACTGTTTTTGTGCTTCAAACTTTCCACTTCCATTCAAAATGTTTGATTTTACTCAATTACAGTTGTGTGGACGGGGTGAACAATCAAATGAAAGTCGTTCAATAAACAGTAGTTAATATCAGGACATTCTAATATCGCATTTGTATCTGATATTAATATGCTTGGCATTTCATTCAGAGATCACATCACGAACGTGGAAGTGGGAAGTAGAATCAGGCAAGCCATCGGGTCCTATGAAGACCTATTGGCCATTGTGAAAAAACGCAAACTGAAGTGGTATGGGTATGTCACGCGTTCAGCAGGGCTTGCCAAAACAATCCTGCAAGGCACTGTGCAAGGAGGACAAAGGAGAGGAAGATAGAGGAAAAGATGGGAGGACAATATCTCAGAGTGGACAGGACTGAAGCTGCGTGATACGCTAAGAATGGCAGAGAACAGACAGGAATGGAGGGAGCTGGTTGCCAAGTCATCAGTGGTGCCCCAACGGTCGGCAAGACTACGGGATATAGATAGATAGATTAATATACTAAATCTGCAAGACTTATAATACCAAGATTAAGACGTATTAAAACTTTAAACTAATACAGTTATTAAAACATTATAAAAACTAAAGAGCATTATTAACAACATTATCAGCGAAAACAATAACGTCTTCCCACTTACTCCCTATACAACTGTCCATCCAGGCCAGCGATACCACACGATGAAACAGCTGTGTAAATCACACACGCACACGCACACTTTTAACAGCCTGTGTAGATTTACAAAATATTTAAGAGTCAGATGGCAACAGGGACGAAAGGCAGTTTTCTGCGGTTGGTTTTACATGATGGTAGTCTGTATCGGCGGCCAGATGGGAGCAATTCAAGGAGGTCTTTCATCACTTGAGCATCACTAGCCAGGATGGAAGTAGCTTTTCTTACAATCTGACGATCGCAGAACACGGCTAAACTTCTCTGTTGTTCCCCAATGATCTTTGAACTGAGACGAACAATTCTCTGAAGACTGTTTTTGTTTTTAACACTAAGATTTGGGAACCAGGAAATGAACGAAAAAGTCAGGACGCTTTCTAAGAAAGATTTGTAAAACAAAATTAAAATGATCCTGTCAACAGAGAAAGAGTTCAGCTTCCTCAGAAAATACAATCTCTGCTGGCCTTTCTTCACAACAGTTTCAGTATTGTCATCCCAATTCAGTTTATCATCGAAGATGGTGCCTAAGTATTTATACTTCTGGACAATGGCAACTTCCTTATCATGTACAATAGTCTTACTATGATCCTGCTTGTTCATCCTAAAATCAACAATAAGGTCACATGTCTTGCCCACGTTAAATCGCACCATTGAACAGTCAGTCAATGAGGGTCCATGTTTATCAGATGACCCTTGCTGAAGGAAAAGTAAGGCGCTGTCATACATGTGAAAACTTGACAATGTAACTGTCAGCATGACAACTCCTGCAATTGTCAGTGTAGAGGATGTAAAGGAGTGGAGACAAGCAGCACCCCTGGGGGGACCCGGTGCACGTGACAGCAGTACTAGAGAAGCAACCATTAACCAAAATATGTTGTCTGCCGATAAGGAAATCTGTAATCCACAGAGCAAGCTGTGGGTTAACTCACTCACCACTGGCCGGCTTTTCTTTAGCACTGCTCTGTAAACTGGCCGTTTTAATGGGTTAGAAAAAAAAATCATTGAAAAAAAACTTTCTGACAAATGTAAATGAAATTTTCAGTTTAGTTGATTAATAAATGAGTGCATGCATGTACAAAGTTTTGAGTTACACACCCCAAAAATGTATATTTGGGAGCATAGTAAAGATACCATTTATTTTCCACACTGCACTTCCAAGTGTAATCTGTTATCAGTTCACTTATGACCCACCAAACAGTTCAATCAGATGCATTCTCTTCACTCTCTGCTGGTTCAAAATCACTATCACTGTCTTCCTCAGCCTCTTCTGCATCAGAACCCTCAATCTGGATGATTTCTATCACTTCTCTGACAGTAAGTCGACGATTACTTTGCGCTCTTGTTGTGATTGAAGCACGCGGAGACGCCATGTTGTTTCGCAAATGTAAACAAAGCTAGTATGTTCGAAAACCATGCTCTAACACAGTAACTGTGAGGCCTAGTGATAAAAATAGGAATGAGGTCATTGTACGAAAACAGAGCTGCAGAACTAGGCAGGTTAGTTTCGTATTCAGTAATCCCCAGTTCACGTAGAAATAGGCCTACGTCACTACCCGCGATCGTGGTGATCAGAGTGCAAGCGTTGAGCAGGCCATCACCGGGATCGCGGTGATCAGTGTGGAGTGAGTTAAGGTTGAAATTTAGACAGTAACCTATGGGCTAACGGGTGTGGCTGCATGGTATTAAAGGCAGAGGAGAATTCAGCAAATAGACATGCCCACAGACACACACACACACACACTGTATAAACCACCCACAAATATTCCTGGATACATAAAGGCACGTGAGGGTCCATATGTGATAATAAAACTACTTGTGTAGTCTTGGGCGAGTTGACTGCTATTTTGGGCAAAATAACTGCTGCCTTTGAGTTGACCCCTTATCTGGGCGAGTTCGTATATGGGCGAGTTGACCGTCACTTGTCTGTTGCTGGCTAGCGTTGTTTTTGTTTATACAGCCGTCGGACTCATTGCACTTGCAAATCAGCAGACCACAGATTTTCTGCACATACACCACACCATGTTCGATGTGATAGGAATGTTTTGATTGGGCCATTGAAAGTGGGAAAGTGTACCAGTCCAGCTCCCGGTTAAAACGGATGATGCGCGTATAGAGATAAATGGAATTGGATGGATGGACAGACAAGAGTAGATAAGATGAATAGATGGATATAGAAGAAGGATATAACAACACAGTTTCATAAGTCCCAGCCATACTTTGTACATCTTACCACCACTATCCGTAATCTGTAAAGTGGCCATTGTGTCACTGATGATGTTGACCTGGGACATAGTGTACCCATCTTACTGATCTCAGCCATGACTGGTAAGTGGTAAGGGGTGTTTGATACTGATGACCTTCAGACCTTGTGTTATTTTGGCATTTGGTTGGTTGGTTGATTTGGACAAGTATTCTCTCGGGATCAGGAGGGCTATGTTTGCCTCGTTGGCTCACGTGCAATAGCAAAAGTGAGTCCTATGTAGTAGGCCATCCGACGAGTGTCTGGTGGCTGTCGTCCATGGTAATGTACCAATTTCAGTGACCTTTCTCAAAGGTCAAGGTCACAGGGGGTCCAGAAAAGGGTAAAAAATAGTCATATTTGACAAATTGTTTCTCCTCAAAGACTATTTTCAACCTCAAACCCAAACTTTGTACAGAGATACCTGATGGCAAGACCTTTCTATGCATACTAATTTGGATGACCCCTCGGAAAGTTCAAGGGTCACAAGAGGTCAGCAAATGTTTCAAAAATGCCAGCTTTGGATAGAATTGTAGTTTTATCTAAGATTTGGACAACTTTTAAGTCAGATTTGCCACTAAGGTAGCTGATGATAAGACCTTCCTTTGCATACTAGTTTAGTGGTCCCCTCGCAAAGGTCAAGGGTCATGGGGGGTCCAGAAATAGATCAAAAATAGACATATTTTAAGTTGACAAAATACTATTTTCAACTTCAAACCCAAACTTGGTATAGAGATACCTGATGATAAGGCCTTTCAATGCATTCTAATTTGGATGACCCCTCGGAAAGGTCAAGGGTCATAGGAGATCAATCAGGAAGTGTGTTAAAAATGCCAGTTTTTGATAGAATTGTAGTTTTCATCAAGCGTTTTGCAAACTTTTCAATCAAATTGGGCATATAGGTAGCTGATAACACCTTTCTATTCATGCTAATTTAGTCGACCCCCTACAAGGGTCATGGAGGGTTGACAAATGTGAGAAAAATGCATACATTTTGAGACAACTCATATTTTGCAGGTACAAAAGCCAACCCTTATGTTTAGACACTTGTTCATTTCAGTGACCTGATGGAAAGGTCAAGGTCACACTTATGTGGATTGGTCATACATGTAAGCCATAAGGGCTTTGCCTTTCTTGTTTTACTTTTGGGGTGTTCGTTTGTCTATACATGTTCTCCGTGTGCATGTGTTCCATGTGCCCTCTAAACCCTTTTTACCCCCTTGCCATTGAAATGTACTTACTATGGTCCAAACTGTGTTCTTTCTGTCATTACATCACTCTAAACTTGTTGAAAACATTAGTGATTTTTGGCTCATGTGCAAAGCAAAAGCCAGTGGTCGTCTGTCGCTCGTCTGTGGTAAACTTTGATGTTGGCATTTTCTTGGAGACTATTCAAGCCACAGTCTTCAACTTGGCCCAACAGAATTTTAGTTTTACCCAAGTTTTGGGTCAGTCATACATGTGAGCGATAAGGGCTTTGCCATTCTTGTTTTTGTCCTTTTGGTAAAGTATTTAGAGATCTGTTGTCCTTTTGGTACAGTATTGAGGGATGTGATACTATAGCCGAAATAATTTTACAGTAATGTTTAGGGGATGGGGGTGGATCTAATAACATTTATGTTGTACACAGAGGCGGATCAGTTGCCTACCAAAGAGGTGGGGGGGGGGGGGGGTACATGTTTTGGACCTTCAGCCTAAAAGGGACTTTTATCATGTTTAGTATATTTAAATGACTATTTCGGGCGGGGGTGGGGTACCTCCGTCTCCCCCACCCCCCACCTCCCCTTTACCCCCAGATCTGGCCCTGGTGTGGGCTATGAGTATGATATAAAGGGCAAAAAAGTCTCTGGTGACACACAAAGCCCTTGAGATAAGAGAAAGCTGAGTGATAAGAAAGCCTGCATGCTAAACTGACCGGTTAGCAGCATAAAATTGGCGGATTGGACAGGATTCTGGGTCACCACATACATTTATTTACATAAATCTTCCTTGTGCCCAGGTGATCTTGACCCACACAGTTTCAGGTTTGTACGGTCCCAAGATTAGTAAAGAGTGTTACTATACTATACTATACTATACTATACTATACTATTACAATACAAGACAGTACAGCAATATTAATTCCTTATGGGGAAATATATTATCAGGAGGGTTATACAACACATGGCAAAACAAAGCACACCACATAAACAAGATGAGGATTTCATCCCAAAGTCTACCATATTGGTGGTTGGAGCTCGCAGGCATTTTTCTTTTAGGAACATTCAGAGTTGTTCATATTTTTAAGCTTATACTTCTCATCAGCTTCCCTCCTCTCAAACCCAACCTCTGGTCAACACACACCAGCGCACCGGTGCAGATAGCATACACACACACACACACACACACACACACATATATATATATATATATATATATATATATATATATATATATATATATATATATATATATATATATATATATATATATATATATATATATATATATATAAAATTAAGAAATAATGCATTCCTCGACAGATTTTATTTATTCATATATATAGTAATGGTCAAAACATAAAGGCCACCCCACTTTTAGTGTCATTGTTTATCGTCGCAAGTACGGTAATAAAATGCAGTGTTCTTTCGATCTAAATGGGTTATAAGTTGACCTTAGACAGTCCAATGTACAGGGAACAATAGACAACAATTCATCAATTTCCACGAACGTGTCAAATGCAAGGGAAACATCTTCAGTTTTTGTGAAAAGCTGTGCGATATTGGGCAAGCGTATCAAAGGCAGGCAGGTGGAAAAACTCGGTAAAGTCATGATGCACGTGCTAAAGGGGTCAGTCGTGAACACTGAGCACTTCTGTTTCACTACAAATACCAGTACGGTAGGGACATAATTTTCAATTTCCTAACCATGCCACCACGACGAAGCTTAACGCCAGTAGATCAAGGCCGGGCGCTAGCATGGCTGCAGGATGGAATTTCTGGACGAGAAGTTGGGAGACGTCTTGGGGTGTCCCATTCAGTGATCTAGAGGCTGCTGGCATGATTCCAAGAAACTGGAAGGGCAGAACGACGACCTGACCCTGCTCAGGATGCCCACGCTGCACCAGCAGAAGAGAGGACAGATACCTCCGTGTGGCGGCTCTGCGCGACCGAACTGTCGCGTCAACCACTCTGCGACGTCAAATGATGCAAGCTGCACACGTTAACGTCGGCAGAAGCACTGTCTGCCAATGTCTGCGTGAAATTGGCCTGGCTTCCTGCAGAGCAGCAGTGAGAATACCCCTCACTCCAGCTCATCGCAGAGCCCGGGTTGTCTGGTGTCGTCAACATTTGAGGTGCAACAGACTCCAGTGGACTCAGGTTCTGTTTTACTGATGAGTCACGGTTCACTGTGTCCTTCAACGACGGCAGGGTGAGGGTCTGGTGACGCCAGTGCGAGCGATTCACTGATGGATGTGTCCAAGAGGTGGATCGCTATGGAGGAAGCTCAGTCATGGTCTGGGCAGGCTTCAGCAGGGAAGGCAGGACCCCCCTCCATGTTATCTGAAGCACCCTGACTGGACTGCCCTATCGGGACAAGATTGTGCAGCCCCTCATCCAGCCAGCTCTCCAAGCCATAGGCGACACTGCTGTTTTGCAGGAAGACAACGCTCGACCTCATCGAACCCATGTGGTGGATGAGTACCTCGAGCAACGGGGCATCATGAGGATGGAGTGGCCAGCTCGTTCACCTGAGCTGGCTCCCATCGAGCACCTCTGGGACGTGATGGGGCAAACATGTAGTCAGCAACCACCCCCCACCTCAAAGCATCCCCCAGCTGAATCAGTTCCTGCATCAAGATTGGGAAGTGATCCCACAACATGTTCTCCGAACTCTGGTGAACTCCATGTGTCAACACTGCATTGAATGCTTGGCTGCAAACAGTGGGTACACTCGCTACTGACTGGACCAGTCTTGTGTGACTTTTCAAATGAGGGGTTGGTGAACATTCTAACGTACTGCTGTTGTTACAATTGCTTGGTTTACTCAAAACTTAAATGAAATTGTTACTGAATAAATTATCTAAGTACTGACTCCAAGTTTTGTTACATTATTTGTGTGGTGTTGTCGGTGTGTCTGCGAATAAAATGGCCCTCCATATATATATATATATATATATATATATATATATATATATATATATATATATATATATATATATATATATATATATATATATATATATATATATATATATATATATATTATATTAAAAAAAAATGATAGGTCTGTCGATCTTCTCTCCCATTACCCTCTCTTTCTAGATCAAGCAAGCGATGCAGTCACAAAAAGGGGGGCAGCTGATGTCCTGATGACACAATGCGAGCTTACCAGTCTGGAATTCCATAGCACTAGTACGGCAGAGCATTCTCAGAATTGAAATGAAAAATTATGTTCCTTGGAGCTAATCTGATTGAGTGCATTTTGGGCTTTGTGCAACGCCTTTGTTTAAAAGTAAAGAATAATTACACCACAAAATTGCCTAGGTGTTGCCTTTTCAAAATTAGTTTGTCTTCTTCCACTGCAACACCACATAAACCTTTAGGGATGCAATCCACACTGTACTAGTGGTGCTGCCAGTAAATCCCAGAGGTGGCTTCTGGTACAGGCGTGTTTGCAGTTTGTCAGGTTACGCCCTATGCCTACCCGACGAGCCCCCCCCCCCCCCCCCCCTTGGGGCAAAACCAGTCGCAGGCGGCAGAAACCTAAATCTACCCAGCAAGTCCAATATCTGTTTGGGAATATTCATGCACTAACCTCCCCTCTCGGGGGGGAGGACTGTATATTCTCCAGCAGATGGCGAGGCGCCTGGGGGTAGTCCTTATTGCTTTATGCAGTAGGTGTTCAGTGGAAGGCTCAAAATGATAGGTCTGTCATTCCTTCTCTCCCTCTATCTTCTCTTTCTAGATCTAGTGATGAACGATGCAGTCACAAAAAGGGCAGCTGATGACACAATGCAAGCTTACCAGCCTGGAATTCCATGGCACTAGTCCAGCATCGCATTCTCAGAATTGAATTGCAAATTACGTTCCTTGGAGCTAATCTGATTGAGTGCATTTTGGGCTTTGGGCGACGCCTTTGTTTAAAAGTAAAGAATATATATTTGTTTTTATCCCTACATCCCCCTGCCCTGGGTGGGATTAACCACTTTTTAGTTCCCAGGGTCACCCTGGTCAGCCCCACAGGGTGGGTTTTCCCGTCTATTCTGGGGCATGTGTTTATGTCGTCTACCCTTGGTCCATTCACCTGTATTTTCCTTTTTTAAACTCTCCCTACTGTCTGCGCTGCCTGTACTTACTTACTTACGCCTGTCACCCCTACCCGGGTATAGGCCGTCGACGAGAGACCTCCAGCAACTCCTGTCCTGTGCTTCTCCTTCGATTCTACTCCAGGTGGTTCCCAGTCTCTTGATGTCTGCTTGGAGGTCTCGACGCCAGGAGTTTCTCGGCCTACCTCTTTTCCTCTTTCCCTGGGGGTTCCATGACAATGCCTGCCTAGTGATACTGGAAGCTGGCTTTCTCAGACTGTGACCGATCCATCCCCATCTTCTTCGCCCAATTTCATTCTCTGCTGTTATCTGCTCTGTTCTCTCCCAGAGTCTGACGTTGCTGATCTTCTCTGGCCAGTGGATTTTCAAAATTCTGCGCTGCCTGTAGCTCTTGATATTGGATGTGTGTTGCTTGGTCTTAGGTTTATTTAGCTTATCAGACCGGCTGGCGACATACATTCAATATTCTGTTTAGTTGGGTTTTTTTCCACAAGCAGTGCAGGCACGTCCTGAAAAAGTCTTGTGGCTGTCGGGGCGTTAAGCAATGTACAACCAATCATCCCTACATCACACGACCAATCTCTTTAGTGCAAACTGTACCACATGACCGAGCTACAAAACCTATGTAGCGAATATTGGCAGACTTTTTGTAGCCCTTTTTCTGACGTGTCTTAGATGCCAGTTTTATTCTATAAAAGATCACCAAATGTTCTAAAGTACAAAGTTACTTAGTGTTGTTCGAAACAACGGGCACACTACTGGAGACAGCAACATCGTGAAAGATTTTAAAATAATTATGTCACAAGTCTGTTATGTATAAATATATATATCCTTTTACATCAGTCATGTCTGGCGCGATCCAGGTTGAAAGATTTCTTCTTGATTTCTTTTACGAATATAGTGGAGGAATGAAAACAAATACATTATTGGTAGCAGGGGCTTGCTGCACAGACCCTTGTAGGCCTGAGGAAGGTCAAAGGAACCATTGAAGGAACCAAGGGTCCGTGTAGCAAACCCCTGTGACCAATAACTTGTATGTATTATATATATATATATATATATATATATATATATATATAATATATATATATATATATATATATATATATATATATATATATGCATATATATATATGCTATTTGCTGATACATCTGTTGAAAAAGAAAACAGCCTGAGGGGGAAAGGTGTTACTGTTTATGAAGCTTTCGGATAAGTTCCAGTGTTTTCTGTTTTGGTTTTGTCCTCTTCATAATTTCTTTATAGATGTTGATGAACATAGGCATAGTTTAACCTGCCACGTCATTACTTTTGCATGTGTACATGCAGCCACCAGTATCTGTTTACAATGCCGGTGGCAGGAGGTTAAATGTCCCTATTTGTTTAATCAAAATGCTGGTAATGCCAGAATATGGTTATCAAAGGCCTTGCCTCACGCTGCCATAATCAGCTAGTCTGCTGATTTGATTTTGCTCTTCATGTGTGCGGATGACGTTAAAATCTAGCCACCATAACGCTCACGTTCTGTTTGCTTTCACTCGCCCTTTACTTCAGTTCATATTGAATATAACGTGTGAGTCAGTTCATGTTTATAGGATTGAAGCAGTTTAAAGCACTTAAGTTCTTCTGGTCAGTTTTTATTAACGATGAATGTTTGAAGCGGAGTATGGATGATGAGATACTAAATACTCAGGAATCGCTCAGGAGCCACTTGTTTGGTGTGGTTTCCTGATGTGCATTGTTATTTCAAATACTACTTGTGTGTCTTCGAAAAACATGTCCGCTTGCCAGTGCAGCGGACCTCAGTCATAGGCGTTTATGTAAGAGAAGTCATGTTTTATTCCTGGTGTGACATACAACGCTGCTTCAATGCTTGATATTGGTGTAGTGCACACTGAACATTTTTGCTACTTCATTCATCACTTCAGGGAGGACGAGAGATTAGTGGACCAGCCAGTAATGTTTGTTACCGGCATCATAGCAGACCATTCTGGTAGAAATAGATGCAAACAGGAATTTTTGCTCAGAAACAGGTCAAGTTGGGTGCACGCAGATCAATCATATTCAGACAACCAGTAATTGCGCAGCTTGGTCAGGCCTGCAGCCGTCAGAGAAACAGAAACAGAGCACTCAGTCTGCCTGCAGGTTTCGATCAGCCACCACCCTGTACATTCCACACTGTGCACAATTTCCACGCTCAGTAGACTCTGTGTGCAACGTTTTGATGAACGTCAAGAACGTTTCTTTTAAAAAATCTCCCTGCTAAAGTGTAAATGGAAGTGTTTCCCCAGTGGTGAGAATACATACACTTTCAGTTCAGTTTATGTCAGCAAATTGAAACTGGTACACGTCTTCTTTTGGGATACAGGTGATTTTGCATAAGAATTTGTGGACACATTTCCACTATCTCTCAAAGGTCAAGGTCACAGGGGATGTGGAAATAGGTCAAAATTGCCATATTTTGCCAAAATTTATTTTGTCTCAAATGCTGTTCTCAACTTCAACCCAAACTTGGTACAAAGATACCTAATGGTAAGACCTTCCTATGCATACTAATTTGGTTGATCCCTTGGAAAGGTTAAGGGTCACAAGAGATCAGGAAATAGGTGAAAAATGGCCATATTTTGACAAAAGATGTTTTTTCTAAAAACATATTCACAGCTTCAAACCCAAACTTGGTACAAAGATACCTTACGGTAAGACCTATTTATGCATACTATACTAATTTGGATGACCCCTCGGAAAGGTGTTTTTTTTGGGGGGGTGGGTGGGGTGGGGGAATGAAGGATTTGACAGCCAATCTGCGATGAGAATCACCCCTGACTAGAATAATGTTGTTGTTTGTTGTTTTTTTGTTTGTTTGCTGCCGCTGCATCAGCAACGACAACTTCCACCCCATCCATCCGCTCCTATCTCCAGTGCAGCATATTTGTTTTGAAGGGGGACATCAGTGTTCCCCTTCTGGGCCCGCGCGCACAGCGGTCCCATAGATTTCTTAGACTTCTGGTCCTGGGCAGCGTTTCTGCCGCTAGAGTTGGCGGCCTTAGAAGGCTGACCAGAGCCAGAAGCCTTTGGAGTTGACAGACTAACAGGTTTAGGTGGGGGCTGAGGCTTAGGGGCAACAGAAGGCGGCACAACCGGACCGGCAGTGTCTTCTGCGTTCCCTGGCTCCTCGTCACCACCGGAGGAGGGTTACTCTCCAGGGGTGAGAGGAGCCGAGGCTCCGCCCCAAACCAAGAAGTTGGGGTTTGACATGAAAAGTCTTTGGTGGGGCGTTTGCCTGCCACCGCTGCACTGAAAGTATACACGGAGGTTTTAGAGGTTGGGGCAGCCGCAGCTGCACCAGGGCCTTCAACCAGTTTTTTGGCATCCAGAAAGGACAGCCCCTTCTCCACACGCACCTGCTGAATCTTGCACTCGGATATCCAACGAGGGCATTTCTTATCCGAAGCCATATGCGCCCCCTGGCAATTCACACACAAGGGGGTGGCTGTACAGGACTCAGCAGAGTGTCCGGGCTTAGTGCAACGGGCGCATGAAGCCTCTGCCTGGCGGCATGTCTTCTGCCCATGGCCATACTTTTGGCGGAAGATCGACAAAGACCGTAGATTACTTACTGATTCACAGAGCAGAAAAGCGACAAATTTTGGATGGGCGGTCAAGCCAAGCTCTTGCTCTATGTGTTGCCAAATGTCCATATTCCCTTGTCCGATGTCAATTCTACTTAGGGGTATCTTGTCTCTCTTCTTCTTTCTTCTCTTCCAAATTCCGAGTCTGTCATTGTCGGCGCGAGTCCACTCGTGATACTTTAATTTCTTCGCTGGTTCATCCGCCATCTTGTCTCTGATTGGTTATAATTATGCAGATGACCTAAGGTCGTATAGATAGTTATGACGTCAGCTACCATCGCCTATCAGAAGCAATCTTTTCACGGTGTCCAGCCACAAGATTCCGGTGGGCCTCTTTTCGTTTTGAAAGGACAAAAGAAAGCATTTGGTGGGACAATAGGGTGGTCAATAAGTGGGTATGTATACTGAAGCCCAGTAAAAGCTTTTTGCGAACTGAAGCCTTCAAAAAGTTCAGTAGTGCCCCTTTAAGAACGGACAAGCTTGAAATTTTAGGATATTGTCCCTAAAAGAATTATCTCAGGACTTAAAAAAATTTTTTTGATTAAGATGCACATTGGCAAGAAAATGGCCTTTTCACAAAAAAAACTGGTTGATCCACACTGAATTCTGTAATTTTTCTTATTTTTACAAGATAATTTGCGTACAGCTAGATAAAAGAGAGATATTGAATGAGTTCGTTAACCAGCATTGTACCTCTAGAACTTTTTGAGTGATAATTAACAATTTTTAAAAAAATATATTTTCACATTTTGGGGATAATTTCATTGATTATATGGGCTAATCTTAAAACAATTGAATCTTTTTATAAAAAAACAATCTTCTCATTAATAATCGCATGATTTTTCGTATACGGTATTTACATAAGCCTACACAACTGACCTGTATGCCCTAGGTGTGAAAATCGGACAATGTTTTGCATCACTTTTTGGGAGTCATTTGTAAAACGGCTACCATAACTTTAATTTTTCTTTTAAGAAAAAAATATTTTCTCATACCCACATGATTTTTCATAAACAGTGTTTGCATAAGCCTGCTGTTTGTCCAGGCCCTGGGGTAGGATTAGGTCAAATTGTGACCTGTAAGCCCTAGGCGTGAAAATCTGCAAGAAAATTGCAAAGTTGATTTTCTGGTATGTCAAATGTTAATACTGCGTGACTGCGCTAGTGACGTATACCATGGAGTCATCACTATGATAAACACAGCGTCGTGGGACTAGTGATGCCATGACGTGAAGCTTGAAGTGACGTGATTTCGCTGCTCGTGTTATTATTCTTCTTCAGAATTGCTATGCTACGCCAGACCACGGAGCCTATGAATGGTGGGAATCGCCGTGTGTTCGTCTCTATTTATGTGTGCTGGTGTGTGTGGATCAGAGGGTGGGTTAGAGTAGAAGGAGATGGATTCATGTCGCTACACGAACCCACAGAGTGTACTAATGGTGGGAAACGCCGTTTGTCCGTCTTTATTTGTGTGCGCTGACGTGTGTGTTGATCAGAGGTTGGCTTAGAGAGGAGGGAAATGGATCGGCATAATAAGCCAAAAAATATGAACAACATGAATGTTCCTAAAAGATAAACGCATCTGAGCTTCAAACAATATGGTAGAAATCCTCATCTTGTGTTTTTTCACATGCGGATAAAGCAGCAGGTCCGGGAATTATTTTTTTTTTTTTTTTTTTTTTTTTATATTATGTACAGACGTTGACCAGATGGGGTCTGTCGCCCTGCGCTTTATGTCATTTTCAGCCTCCCCTGGCTGATATAAATATCTCACCTGTTTAGTAAATAAACTTGTGTCTGGAGGTGGGGTTGGTCCTGTTTTTGGTTCTGTCATTGTTTTCAATTTAATAGCATCACTGGCTTAGGGTGTCCTTCATTGTTCATTGCTTTTATCACATGTGGTAATCTCTTAACCCACTCAGTGTTCCGGGTGTCATGCATGAGTTCCTTAGAATACTGATAGCTGAAAAGTCTTTCTGATAACTGTTTGTTAAAGTTTTCAACAATTGCCTGTGATCTGTGCACACCTGGAATGCCTCGTCTGACCAGTACACCATGCTTCGCAAATAACTGATTAACAGCACCTTTGAATTCTGATCCGTCATCAACTTGCACTAGTCTGGGGTATCTTAAAGGGCCTCGACCATATATTTTTGATAATGCTGTAGCAACTGTGGTAGCTGTTTTGTCAGATATGGGTTCAGCATCTTTATATCTTGAAGCTATGTCAACGACAGTCAGTGCGTATTTGTATCGTTTCTTTCTTATTGTATCGTGTGGTAGGAACAGGAGGTCCATTTGATGTGTGTCATTGGGGGTAGTGTTTTGAAAATGGGGTCTAGATATCTTTCTTGGAGCAGGGAGATATATCTGCCAAATTGCTTGTCTCTGTAACCATTGCTTGACTTGATTGAGTGTTATATCTCCGCCCACAGCGGCATGTAATTTTTCAATAGCTGTTTGCCCTTTCCAATAGCCTGATGGTGAGTAATATATTTTTGATAGTTTATTTTCGGCTGCCATTTTTTCTAGCAATGAAAACTCCAGTAAAATAAACAAATGTCATTCCCACTAGAACAAAGATTATCTCCCCGTTTCTTTGTTGTGTGCTTGGTTGATAGTAGTCACTTAGTTTTGGTTTCGGTATAGACATGTCTTCACCCATGACAAGAAAATATTCCCTGATTGCTTCGTCTGTATTTGAAAACGTATGTTGTGCGTGGCCTTCAAGCCTCAATCTTTCATTGATGAAATCAAGTTTCTCAAGAACTTGGTGCTGGGTACACCCTCTACTGGTCAGGCAGGCCTGCATCAGAAAGACGGCTTTCAGGCGTGGGTTTCATGGTCAAGACATCCATTGCGACTAAGCTGGAAAACCTACCAACGGGCCACTCAGACCGCATCATGTCCATGCGCCTCCCACTGAGACACCAGCAGCACGTCACCCTTCTCAGTGTGTACTCCCCAACCCTCCTGGCAGAGCCTGCTGAAAAGGACAAGTTTTACACTGACCTGCGCAGCCTCCTACAGAGTACCCCTGCAGATGACAAAGTCATCATCCTTGGCGACTTCAACGCCAGAGTGGGCCAGGACTCTGAAGCCTGGAAAGGAGTCCTCGGCAAGCATGGCGTGGGGAACTTCAATGACAATGGCCGCCTACTGTTGGAGTTCTGTGCGGAGCAGCAACTGGTCATCACCAACACTACTTTTCAGCAAAAGGACAGTCGAAAGACCACCTGGATGCATCCTCGCTCCAAACACTGGCACCTTATCGACTATGTCCTAGTGCGTCAGAGGGACCGCAGTGACGTCCTCCTCACCAGAGTGATGCCCAGCGCAGAGTGCCACACTGACCACCGCCTTGTCCGCTGCAAACTCAGGCTTCACTTCAAGCCAAAACCCAAGAAATGGGGGCCCCCCAAGAAAAAGCTTGATGTTGCCAGCCTTCAGCGTGACGATGTGAAAGCTGCCTTTCAGACAGATTTACAGCGCAGGCTCAAAGACACAGCGGACCCAGTAGACTCCTCCCCTGAAACACTTTGGGAACAACTGAAAACTGCTATTGCAAAATCCTCTGCAGAAGTCTTGGGTTTCGCCAGAAAGAAGAACAAAGACTGGTTTGACGAAAACGATGTAGAGATCCAGGAACACCTAGCAAAAAAAAGAGCCGCCCATCAGGCCCACCTAGCCCAGCCTTCCTGCCCTGTGAAGAAGTCTGCCTTCCGCCTCGTCTGCAGCAGTCTCCAGCGCAAGCTCAGAGATCTCCAGAATGAGTGGTGGACCAGACTTGCACAGAGGACCCAGCTTTGTGCTGACAATGGTGACTACAGGGGCTTCTACGAAGCACTGAAAGCAGTGTATGGCCCCAGGCACCTGGTACAAAGTCCCCTGCGAAGCGCGAATGGCCAGGCACTCCTCACAGATAATACCTCCATCTTGAACCGCTGGTCGGAATACTTTCAGAGCCTCTTCAGCGCTGAGCGCACTGTTCAAGAAGCAGTCATCCTACAAATCCCACACCTCCCAGTAAAGGTTGAATTGGACGAACCGCCCACCGCTGAAGAGACCCTCACAGCCATCCACCAGCTCAAGAGTGGCAAAGCAGCAGGCATTGATGGAATACCGCCAGAGATCTGGAAACATGGAGGCACAGCACTGCACAACAAGCTCCATGACCTCTTTCTCTGCTGCTGGGAGGAAGGAACACTACCAAAAGATCTCCATGATGCAGTCGTTATCACCCTGTACAAGAACAAAGGCGAGAAGTCTGACTGTTCCTCCCCCACCCGGGTCTGCCCTGGGGGACTTGGGTGGGGTTAGGTATTTTTTAGTTCCCAGGGTCACCCTGGTCAGCCCCACAGGGTGGGTTTTTCTCTATTCTGGGGCATGTGTTTCTGTCTACCCTTTGTCCATTCACCTGTATTTGCCTTTTTACAACTCTCCCTACTGTCTGCACTGCCTGTAGCTCTTGATATTGGATGTGTGTTGCTAAATGGTCTTAGCTTTATTTAGGCCCCATGTGTTAGGTTTATTTAATGTATTTGACCGGCTGGCGACATACATTCAATGTTCTGTTTAGTTTGTTTGTTTTTTTTTCATAAGCAGTGCAGGCACGTCCTGAGAAAGCCTTGTTGCTGTCGGGACGTTAAGCAATGTACAATCAATCAATCAATCTGACTGTTCCAACTATCGGGGAATTACCCTGCTGTCCATTGCTGGGAAAATCCTTGCAAGGCTGCTCCTGAATCGGCTGGTACCTGCCATCGCAGAAGACCAACTCCCAGAGGGCCAGTGTGGCTTCAGAGCAAACAGGAGCACCACCGATATGGTCTTTGTGCTGAGACAGCTACAGGAGAAGTGCCGCGAGCAGAACAAAGGGCTGTACGTAACATTTGTCGACCTAACAAAAGCGTTTGACACTGTGAGCAGGCAAGGCATGTGGCAGATCCTGGAGCGACTTGGCTGTCCCCCAAAGTTCCTCAACATGATTGTCCAGCTACACGAGGACCAGCAAGGCCAGGTCAGACTCAACAATGACCTCTCAGAACCATTCCCTATTCTCAACGGCGTAAAGCAGGGCTGCGTGCTGGCACCGACCCTCTTCACCATCTTTTTTAGCATGATGTTGAAGCAGGCCACAGTGGACCTTGATGATGACGATGCAGTGTACATCAGGTATCGTCTCGATGGCAGCCTGTTCAACCTCAGACGACTGCAGGCCCACACGAAAACCCTAGACCAACTGATTCGTGAGCTGCTTTTTGCTGATGATGCTGCCCTCGTTGCACACACAGAGAGAGCCCTGCAGCGCATCACGTCTTGCTTCGCAGATGCTGCCCAGCTCTTTGGACTCGAGGTCAGTCTGAAAAAGACAGAGGTCCTCCATCAGCCGGCACCCAAGACAGTGTATCGCCCTCCTCACATCACCATTGGCGAGTCTGAACTAAAGTCAGTGCACCAGTTTACTTACCTTGGCTACGTTATCACGTCGGACGCCAAGCTGGACAAGGAGCTTGACAGCAGGCTGGCAAAAGCGAACAGCGCTTTCGGGCGACTTTTCAAGCGGGTGTGGCACAATCAACAGCTGAAAACAGGCACCAAGATCAGCGTGTACAGAGCTGTGGTCCTCACCACCCTGCTGTATGGTTCCGAGTCCTGGGCCCTCTACCGCAGCCAACTACGACTCCTCGAACGCTTCCACCAGCGCTGCCTGCGTACCATCCTGGGCATTCACTGGAGTGACTATGTCACCAACGTCGAGGTCCTTGAACAGGCTGAAACTGTGAGCATCGAGGCTTTGCTGCTGCGGACACAGCTCCGCTGGGCGGGGTATGTCTCCAGGATGGAGGATCATCGCCTACCAAAGATCACCCTGTTCGGCGAGCTTGCTACTGGACACCGTGACAGAGGGGCACCAAAGAAGAGATACAAAGACTGTCTCAAGAAGTCACTTAGTGCCTGCCAAATCGACCACCACCAGTGGTCTTCGCTTGCTGCGGACCGTGACACCTGGCGCTCCACCATTTACAAGGCAGCTGTCTCCTTTGAGGACTCTCACAGAGCTAGCCTTAAGGACAAGCGGCTCAGGAGAAAAAACAGAGATGCCGCAGCTCAGAACCCTGGCCATACCTTCCCCTGCAGCCACTGCGGTCGAACCTGCCTGTCTCGGATTGGCCTCCGTAGCCACGAACAAGCCTGCAGACGTCGTGGGCAACTCCTATAAAATCTTCGTTCGCGAAGTCAAGCCAAGCAAGTAAAGCAGGTCCATAGCTGGTGTTGGGGCGTTAAGCAGAGAACAAACATTCTTCACATTTTACTGTTTTATCTCCTATATTGAAGAGCTCGAGAAGCATGCCACCAAAAGCAATCAAATCCCCCTTATAAGTGGCTTACTTAAATAATAAAAAACGCTTGTAGGCGCTGAAAATGATTTGCCACTAATACTAGTTTGTGTTTGTCCTTTTGTCTACAGTAGCTACCTTCACAAGAAAGAAGTTCAGATGAGTCGCCCACTTTATTTTCAGGATGGATACTGGGTTTAATAATGAAAATTAGCTAAACTGAACACATTGTGAAAAGCAAGCTTAATGTGAGAGATGTAAAAAAAAAACACTGTGCAGACTGCTAATCATGCTTGAAACAAAATTGAAATACAAATAAAAACAGAGAGAATCAGAATGTCTGGTACAAATCAGTTTTGAAATGAATATGCTTTTTTGCAATGTGTATTACTTTCAAGACATTTGCTCATTACCCAATATTTGCTGTAGAAATGAAGAACCCTCACATAACCAGACTGTGTAAGTATGGCAACTACCCTAAAAATTACAACCAACCTTTTTCTTTTCATGTTTGTAAGTCATGTTGATTATTTGTGTGCTTTTGACAAACAAAAAGTAGATCAAGACAAAATGGGGCTGATCTCATTCATACAGACCCCGTAACATCGCACATTGGTTGGTTTTTATCTGTGCTCTCTGCAGATGTTCCTCTTTTGCACTTGGCATTTCCGGTGATTGTAAGGTCATTGATGATGTCATAAGCCATCCATGTGATATTTTTTAAGACTTAACTCACTCTTTACAACATTTTTCTAAAATATGATACCAAAGTTACTTGGAACAGAGCATATTTACTAAGCAAAATGATGGGAATACAGTACGGCGAAAAGAAAAAAATTATATTGCCTGTTGGTAAAAGATTTTACTACTGCCCATCTCTTAACCCATTACATCCTGAGGCTGATTTTGTACAAATCTACTTATTGTCCTACAAAGGCTACATTACAGATTACAAGGTAGATCAACCATTTTAGTTCAAGGGTAGTGCCAGAATAGCTTGGTGCCTCATATTCTGGCTCCACCCTTGAACTATCATTGTCAAATTTATTTCAAGCAATAGTGTTTCAGGTTGAAAAGGGTTAACGAGCCTTGTCAGTAGGCACATGTAACAGGGGTGTCTGCTGCCCCTTAGGTGCAGCGGGGGAACTCTCCTCCTAGAAGAAGAGAAAAGAAGAGCAGAGATCAAAACAGTTGAACTTCATAATTAAAGCTGCCTACTCCAGGGAGTAAAGGGTTAATAGTTTGCAATGTCACCTTTATAGATGTTCTTAGTATGCTGGATGAAAGAGCTATCCGAAGTATGAAGTTTGAATGTCATAAAATTAAAGGCTTTTCTGCTCTTCTCCTTTGTACTCAGAAAACTTTCTTCTGTTACACTCAAAAGGCAGTGGAAAACCCCTGGTATGTGTGCTTACTCGCATGGATTGTGAAAAGAAGGTTAGAAAAGTCTTAGCTTAAGCAAGACAACAATGATAACCCCATGTATCTGCGAATTATAGCAGTCAAAGCCTGCAGTGCAGATTGGAGCAGATTGCTTTAGACAAAAGTTAAGTTAGTTTCTGTGTGCAGCAATATTGTGCATCATACCAGAACATTTTATGAAGGCATACTGTACACTAGTAACCCTTTCTTACCTCCATTGGCGAAGTTGGCTTTAAGAGTTTAACCCTTATCATTCGGAATACACCAGTGTGTGAAATAAGTTAGGCAAAGATAGTTCAAGGGTAGTGCCAGAATAGCTTGCTAGGCGCCAAGCTATTCTGGCAACACCCTTTAACTAAAGCCATTGGTCTATATCCTTATCTGTAAGTACTATGATGTAGCTTGCATATGGCAGTGTACAAATTTGCAGCTTTTAGCCTCAGTATGCTATGGGTTAAAGTTACTCGTTACGTTGCCCGCCAAGTCACACTTCGATGACTATTTCAATAACGGACATTAATTACTATGTTAAACACGGAGCTCGGTATATTATCAGCTAATTTCCTGCAGTCCTATTGCCCAGTAGCCCCGTCGACAAATCGAACCGGCCGGTGTGCCCCATTCTGAGTTAATCGTAAATGCAGACGGTGTTTATGATTCAGCGTTGCGGGGTTTTGTGTAACCTACTTGCTACGCGTTCATTCCATTTACACGAGCATAAAATAAATAAGAGGTGATTTCGCCATTTGCCCGGTGGGTCAGCTATCGATCAGGTACCACTGGCTTTGTTGCTTGCGGTGGCCATACAGAGAGGCAAATTGATTTTTGGGGTTTGTGATAGACGAGACAGTCGGAAGAACTACATATGGTGGACAGAGAAAGGGGACGCGGTGACTGGCGGCAGTCATACAGCTGTGCCTTATACCGGCGTATTGGTCTCTGTCAGTGTCAGTGTAATGTAATGAATGCCTTTTGGCAGTATACGGAGTGTCTGATTCAGTGGCAATAGTTCACACTTTCATTCACTCAGCGGTCAGCAACTGAAGACGGCCTCTTTGGTAAACAAGGTTTGCGCCCTGGACGGCTGTGTACCGTCAACAAAAGACAGTTTAGTCCATCTGAATTACTAACTGTACAGTGACTCCCATGAACAGTATCTGCAGGTAAGGGTAGGAGATGTGAAGAATTCCCAAAGGTACTAGATTTTTGGAACTTTGTTGGCCACTCATCAAGGTCAGTGGAGGTTAACTACTGTTTGAAAAATGCACTCAGGTTGACAGAAGCAGGTAATAATATTGCCAACTCAGAGAATTATGCCAAGACTCTTGAACACTTGATTTGAGTGACCTGTCAGAATGGTCAAGGTCACAGATGGATAAATCATATGGGGACAATGTTATGTATGGGGGGGAGGGGGGGGGGGGAGTCATAATATCTGAAAATGAAAGTCGAACAGTAAGATTTTTTCCTGTTGAAGACCTTGGACAAAACTGAATGAAATCCTGATCCGATAAAAGCAGTCCCCGTGCAGCCGTAAATGGACTGACTCACGTTCTCCTTTTCCCACCCCTCAGATTTGACCTTTGGTTCTTGCAACGTGTCCAGCTTAGCGTTTGCTGTTGTTTGCTGCTGTGTGCTGCATTGTTGTTGAAGAGGCTAGGGCGTGATGCATGCATTCTGCAATTTTCCATGGGAGTCATCTGTCTGCTGCCGTCTACATTGCCATACTTACTACATAGACTATCCATTTTTTTTGGGACCTGGTTTTTCAGCATGGCCATTATATTCAAATTCAGACAACTGTGCCCATTTTGGCAGTCTAGACGTGCTAGATGAAAGTTTTTGATAGTTTTTGACAAATTTCATTTCTTGTTTCTTATACACATGAGAGATGGGACTGTGATGGGGCTGTATGGTAGGTCTAGTCTGTACTATATTATGTGCCAATAGTTAAAGACGACCTCTTTTTTAAGGTGTCAGTTTTAAAAGGTCACAACTTGCTTAAAGTAGCTAAATTTACCAAACAATCTACCTGGTTTAGTTGATCACTTTTAAGATATTGGTTCAGTAACAGGGGAAAAAAAACTTGAACCATTCCGGTTTTGTAATACAGGCCCATGCTAATGCATCAAATAAGGAAAAACTTGATCGATTGGCAGATCTCTACAGCACTGATTGGTCAATATATCCAGCTGCACGTGTAAGACTGACCATTGGTGTATAGACTGTGCATATCCATCTATCTGTCTATATATCTATATCCCGTAGTCTTGCCGACCGTTGGGGCACCACTGATGACTTGGCAACCAGCTCCCTTCATTCCTCTCTGTTCTCTGCCATTCTTAGCGTATCGCCCAGCCTCAGTCCTGTCCACTCTGAGATATTGTCCTCCCATCTTTTCCTCTGTCTTCCTCTCCTTCGTCCTCCTTGCACAGTGCCTTGCAGGCTTGTTTTGGCAAGACCTGCTGAACGCGTGACATGCCCATACCACTTCAGTTTGCGTTTTTTCATAATGGCCAACAGGTCTTCATAGGGCCTGATGGCTTGCCTGATTCTGCTTCCCACTTCCTCGTTCATGATGTGATCTCTATATGAAATGCCAAGCAGCCTTCGAAAACATCTCATTTCAGTGGCTTGTATCCTCCTTTCAGGGTCTGCTGTGAGGGTCCATGACACACAGGCATACAAGAACACTGAGATGACTAAGGATCAGTCTGATCTTGGAGCAGAGTGTGATGTTTCTGTCCTTCCATATCCATCACTATGTGTAAAAGCGGTGTTTACTCATTGGCCATGTTCATCCAAGAATAAAATCACCCTGTTGACAATAAAGGTGTTCGATGTTGGTACAAAATGAAGCCTGTGTGTGAAACTTTGTTAGATGACATCTTGTACCTTTTCCCATTGTCTGCCAACTGAAACTGCACATTCTGCTTTGGGTTGTGTAAAAGAACGACCACCTTCCATCTTTCTTATAACCACAGAACACAGAGTAGACCAATTTTTAAAGGGCGGGTCTCCAAACGGAGACCGTAACATTAGAGAGCATGGCCAAGCAATGGCTATTGTTAGCAACAGTGCACAGATTTTATGAAAATACTTGGTAATCAGCTTTACTTATGCTGGCCAGGTATCCGTCCAGAAGGAAAAGCAGCACCAAAAAAACTGCACAGAATGCATGTGCAACCTGTCGCTTCAGATGGACAGGCAACCAGAACAGTCGGGCACAAATCAAGAATGAATCCTGGATCAACCCATAGCACAGTGGCGGCCGTATCTTGTCTTCTGAATGTGAAGGCATGGTGGCTAAAAGGGGTACTTGCACTATGGACAGAAAACAAAAGACAACAGAGGACAACACTTTTTATGAACCTCTGAACTTGCCTGCCACTGAAATCCTCACATCCCATTTTGCATAATTATCAAAATTACACTTTAGCAACATGAAACTTTGGAATATGAATGTTAACACTAAAACTACATTGGATGTGAATTTGAGATTTATTGGTAGCATGGATTTAGATTATGTATGTTTGTTAAACTAGTTCTTAATTAATGGTGCATAGTATAAAACATAAAAAATGTGTTTAGAAGGGTTACTGTGACTGTCCATTTGTTAATCAATTCATAATACTCTGTGGCTGCAGCATTCTTAATCACAGACCCAACGGAGAATCTCGTGACCAAGTTGCATCATATCTCTCGTGCAACGATTGACCAGAATGCTAGAGGGGATCACCGCGCTAATTTTAACAATAAACAAAATAGGTCACTTCCCGTAGATAGGGCAATGGAAAAAAATGTTGCACGTCAAGAATGTTTCACTGCTTTATATATATTCGAATAAACTAAATTCATAATAGACACATTTAGTCCAGATAACGGTGTTCACAAGTAATGACTGAAAGAGAAGGAAAAAAGCTTGCTTTGACTTGCATCACGCGTACGTTTTCTGAGCGTACGTGTGTTGTTCGTGCTACAGCATTCTTGATGTCTCTAGTGTCGTACTACGGATAAACCCCACTTAATTTCAAATGATGTAACTGAGGAAGAAGATTGCAGTTAAGTACACGAATGACCAGAAAGTAAAATTGGACTGAATGCAAAAAGGTACTCCTAATCCAAATGAAGTTTCAAGGCTAGTGATATCTTGTAGTGACGAGATACCTCACCATGCTCTAGAGGACACAGACATTGGCATTTGTTTAGCCCAATCATATTTCCTTTATTCGCGGGTAGTCGGCCCACCTAATCTAAACAATTTTAACCCCACAGTCCCTCTAATTTCACCATTACCACCCGTTCGGTCCTAAGCACTTATTGCGAGCTCCCCGACGGATGACCGTCTTCGTCAGAAAATAATACGCCAATGATGAGTTCCTCGTCAGCCTTTGCTATCTACGGGTTCTCATCAGATTCTTTACCTCGAGCAGACGGATGGCATTCGCTGTTGTAGTTCCCGTTATCTTCCCCGTTTTACTTTTGCGCGCCATGCCAAACCCCAGCACTCCCCCTCGCAACCGCCACATTTACCTGACGGTTGTCCCTCCCTCATTCCGTGTCCATCGCCTTTCTTTTTGGCGGCTGTGAGGTGCGGCATTCCTGCATGGAATAGCAGAGGGCCGTTTGACCTGTCCTTCGCTGGCAAACACAACCCGGAACTGTTGACCCATGAGTGTCAACAACGACCATTGCTACAGGAGAGAAGAAGATAACCAGGCGTCCTTACTACCTGTGATACCCTCGACCTTGTAGAATTGTGTGATATTTTCACAGGTTTCGGTGTATTTACACATACAGTAAATGCTGAAATAAATTAACCAGGGGGAGCAGGTAGTTCTCATATTGTCCTGTATACATGGACCTTGATGTGTATGAAACATAAGTGAGTCTATGTTTTGGGCCAATGGTCGTCCGTCCGTCGTCTGTCATCGGTTGTCCATCGTAAACTTTAACGTTTACATTTTCTCGGAGACTATTTAAGCCACAGTCTTCAAACTTGGCCCAAGGATACTTTGTGACAAGACCTTTCTAAACATACCTATTTGAGAGACCTCTCACAAAGGTCAAGGTCACAGGATCAGGAAATAGATTTTTAAAAAAGCTATATTTTGACATAATTTATTTTTTCTCAAATATTATTCACAACTTCAAACCCAAACTTGGTACAAAGATACATGATGGTAAGACCTTCCTATGCATACTAATTTGGTTGATCCTTGGAAAGGTCAAGGGTCACAAGAGCTCAGGAAATAGGTCCAAAATAGCCATATTTTGACAAAAGATGTTTTTTCTCAACTACTATTCACAACTTCAAAACCAAATTTGGTACAGAGAGATACCTGATGGTAAGACCTATCTATGCATACTAATTTGGATGACCCCTCAGAAAGGTCAAGGGTCACAAGAGGCTTACAAATGTGTAAAATGCCAAGTTTTGATAAAATTGTAGGTATTATCAACATTTTTGCAAATTTTTCAATCAAATTTGGCACAAAGGTGGCTGATGATACCTTATGCATACTAATTTAGTCGACTCATCTCAAAGGTCAAGGGTCACGTGTGAAACATGCTTACATTTGAGAAAACATCGATTTTTCTTTTGCAGAAGCCAGCCTTTACTTATTGTCACAACGGTCACACATATATAAATAGGTCATACATGTGAGCCATAATGGCTTTGCCTTTCTTGTTTTTATTTAATGTTTTCTAACAAACTCTGTAACGACATGTTTTTATTATACTTTAACGTTCATATTTTCACACATGGTTGGGAATTTTATAAATACCTAAAATGAATACTGTCGGATATATTTAGGTCTAAAGAAGGGATGTGGTGTCAAGGTATGTGGGTGGTTAGAACTTTCACTGAAAATCGGCTTTGCGCATAGGTTTTGAAAGTAATTACCACAATTTAATTCACAACTGAATAAAATTAAGTTTATAGATTTGTCAGGCAGATGAACCACTAAAAACTTTGAAAAAAAAAATATTGCCGTTCAAATTACAAAAATAGTACTATATCTGTACCCACATTTTTTTGTCTACCGTATTGAAAATACCTTCAGACATTTTCTATAGCACTGGCAGTCTATTTTCAGGCTTAAATCATTAAAACAAGATGTCACAATTATTATAAACTTGACTAGGTGATGCTCTGATCGCTTTGAGTGCCCATAGTGGTTGATTTTGTATCCCTAGCCCAAAGTTGTAAAAATACATAAAATTAATTTTGACCTCTCTTTACCTATTAAGTTTCAATAATGTGAGCATAAAGTGCAAGAAAATGCGGAAAGTCTGCATCCTTTACGGTATGTTCGTGTTGAATGATGGCTTTTTCCCATTTAAAATTGCAGAATTGGGAAACGTACGTTGTTTCCGATGCCTTCAGAAATTTTTGTATACAACTGATAGGTCTTTTTTTTTAAAGGGTTTATTGGTTAGGATAGAGTACCGCAGTTACTCCAAACCTCATTTTATGATGCTGCGATGCATTTAGGGGCCACAGTGTCTGAATCTCCTGCCCTACCCCCATTTTACCAGTACGCAAAGGAACGCAAAATGATCATAAAAATTGCTTGCATCATACTCTGTTTAAATGTTTTTGTTGCCAGTTTTCTTAACAAAGTATGCATATTGAGCATACAAATGTGTGATCATTTCATTAATTTCAATGTGACCCATCAATTTAATTGTAAATATTTTTTTAACTGGCTGGTCTTTTAGGTGATATTTTACCTAGCGTAAGGCGGGTCTAGTAAGGTCTCCCCTTTTCTTTTTATTTATTTTCGTCTAGAAAGGTGTAAATATGAATATGCGTAATAAAGTTTCATGGTTCCTAACAGCCAAAACAATGTTATCAAAATACTTTGTTTCCACATGTCCACCACAAGATCACCACTTCCACCCCCATTTTTTGCCTTCTTCTTCTGCAAGGTTCAGTTCCGTGATGATCGTCTTTAAATCTTATATTGTTCTGGCTGCCAATAAGTAAGCTGTCAAGACGGCGACCACAGTTTGGTGTACAGGAGCATTTCTTCTGGTCAGAACTGCCAAAGGACTGCTTCTCTGTATGGACAGGTCTGGAGAATGCGCTAAGGAGACTGATTTTCTATGCCACATTCTCATAGGGCTGTTTCCACAAGACCCAGTCTCACGAGGTGAGTCCAGAGTGATTAGTGCATAGATGGAAGATGGTGGCCTGGCTCTCCCTGTTCAGCTTGTTCATGTCGTCTGCCCACTGGCTGCAACCGCCATTCTGCTGTTGGCAATCACTTTGTTGCTGTAGTGTCTTGGTTTCTTTACAGGAGGTTGTGATCTTGAGGTAGTCTGGCGCCTGCTTTGGCCAGGCTGTCAACCTCCCCATTCCCAGCTACTCCAGAATGCACTGGAATCCACTGCAGCACTATTTTGTGGACAGGGCATCCAGTCTATCTTGAAGCTTCCTGGTGAGGAGATCAGTGGATCAAGCTGCTGCCTTACCCTACCTAGCTAGTGCTCTGCTGCTGTGTTGAGCACCTGCAGATCTGTACGATAGTTGGAGCTGCTTCCGCCAGCTGGAAAGGTGAGGGAGGTAGTAGTGCGGTCTGCGCAACAGATGTACACGCCACTTCTTTCGTTCTGCACAGCGTCTTGTGTGGACCCGCCTGTGTAGACGTGATCACAGTTGCTGTGAGGGTAGCGCTTGTGCATAATCTCCAGCGAGATGGATTTGTGCAGTGCCGCGGCCTTTGGCAAAGAGTCCTGGAACATCGTTTATGTTGTCTAGAAGGCTCTTTCGAGATGTCCAGGTATCTGAAGGGAGCTCTTCACACATCTTTGGACTTGGTTCCAGGACGTCAGTTTTAGCCCTTTGCAGGACCTTCAGTTGGCGGTTCAGACTTGGGCGTTTCTGAGGGTTCTTGGTCTGCTCCTGTAGTCTCCAGTGCTGTCGGCGTTTAGTAAGTCTCTTTATCGTGTGTGCTGTTCTGTGTTCCAGTGGCTCCAATGTCCTCCATTTCCTAAATTGGGGTGCTCCAGATGGCTCTAAGAATGTCACTGCATCATGAGAATGACCAATGTTCTGCATCTTGTCAAGCCTGGCTTTTTTGTTTTGCGGGCAGTGTTTCATGTTGTCGATGTATCTTGGTAAGTCTGCACTACTGGTGTAACCGAGCTGGTGTTTGCTTGCGCCAGGATGCCGTAATTTGCGCCAATGTGGGCCCCACCAGTTTCTTCATCAGAGACTTTTTTCCCGCAGCTCCAGCTTCCATGACCTCGATGTGAGGCCTCCACGTGATTCCAGTAATTTAATATTTATTTGTTCAGTGCCAGTAATGTTGGCCTGTCTGTTTTTGGTACTGGAACGTGTCCAGTTTCAAGGTGACCTTCCATCTGATTGAAAGAGATGGTCAGTTTGAGTGGCCATCTTTCAGTCCAGCTGCTGACTCTATTGGCAGCATCCTGGATTCTGCAGGATGCTATTTCTTTATGTTCTGCTGCGCTCCACACTGCAAAGTCATCCGCATGGAGGATGTTCGAGACAGACCTTGGTACTGCTGTACTGATGTCATTAATGTAGAACAAGAACAGCATCAGTCACAACATCTCCCTGGGTACACCTTCCCCGAGTTTGACAAGACTGCTGAATATGCAGACAGAAGCTTCAGCAGTAGCCCCTGTTTACAGACGTTTCCCCCTTTTTATGCCTTAACTAAAAAGAATGGCAATTAAATTGATGGGTCACATTGAAATTAATGAAATGATCACAAATGCGTATGCTCAATATGCATACTTTGTTAAGAAAACTGGCAACAAAAATATTTAAACGGAGGAGTATGACGTAAGCAATTTTTATGATCATTTTGCGTTTCTTTGCGTACTGGTAAAATGGGGGTAGGGCAGGAGTTTCAGACAATGTGGCCCCTAAATGAATCACAGCATCATAAAATCAGGTTGGGAGTAACTGTGGTACTCTGTCCTAACCATTGAAACCTAAAAACAGACCTATCAGTTGTATACAAAATTTCTGAGGGCATCGAAGACAACGTAAGTTTCCCAATTCGGCAATTTTAAATGGGAAAAATTCACCACAAACGTATCGTAAAGGATGCCAACTTTCCTCATTTTCTTGCACTTTATGCTCACATTATTGAAACTTAATAGGTAAAGAGAGGTCAAAATGAAAAGAAATAACTTTAGTAATTTTATTCTAATTAATTTTATGTATTTTTACAACTTGGGGGTAGGGATACAAAATCAACCACTGTGGCACTCCCAGTGATCACAAGATCACCTAGTCAAGTTTATAATAATTGTGACATATTGTTTTAATGATTTAAGCCTGAAAATGGACTCCCAGTGCTATAGAAAATGTCTGAAGGCATCTGACACATTAGTTTTGTCTTTTTTTTTTTTTTTTTTTTTTTTTTTTTTTTTTTTTTTTGCGATTTCGCGGAAATGGCCGTTTACTGGGTGCACAAATACCTTCACTGTGAGCCAGAGATTCAATATTTTTTTCATTCAGTTTTTTTTTTTTTTTTTTTTTTCGTTTGTTTTTTGCAGAGGACGCGGAAGGTGTGCCTTAACATAATATTGCCTGATTTGGGCTTCTGGAATGAAATCTGATTTATTTAGAGGAAAATGTTTCTCAACCTCATTTTAGCATCCGCGAAGAGCGTGAATGGGGATACCCTTGCGCCATCGGCTATATCTCTGGTGTGCTCCTAAGGATTTTAGGGAAACATGGCTTAAACATCTCAGGACATACTAAGGTACACTTTGAAGCCCATCTTACAGAGTACCGGGTGAGGGGGGGTGGGGGGTGCACGGTAGACCGGGCTAGCTTTTGGACTAACTCTGACGGTGAAGTAACACGATAAAACGTACGTCGTGCCGAGCCACGCAAACCGCGCTGTTGAACGTACATATGGCGGTAAACGCTGTGTGTTGTGTTGTGTTGTGTTGTGTTGTGTTGTGTTGTGTTGTGTTGTGTTGTGTTGTGTTGTGTTGTGTTGTGGTGTGTGTGTGTGTGTGTGTGTGGACACGAGTATCTCCGGTGTTTGTGTACGTACAGGCCTGAAACGTTAGGAAATGCTTTGATCGAGATGTATTTCGGAGAGCCTCTGAACATATTTTAAATGGTAGACTTGTTAAAGAGAACAAGATGGGATGAACCATAACCCACAAAGTCCCTTCTATATGAGAGCTGTCCTCGCTCTCAAGGGTCTCTCTACTTTTTGTCTTGGACCTGATTCTGATGTTGAAATATATTCTATTGAACGAGATGAGGATTTCATCCGAAAGTCTACCGTATTGTTTGGATCTCCCCTTGCGTTTTTTTTTTAGGAACATTCACAGTTGTTCATATTTGTAAGCTTATCCTTCTGATCAATTTCCCTCCTCTCTAAGGCAACCTCTGATCAACACACACGCTGGCACACACAAATAAAGACGGACACACGGCGCGTCACACCATTAGTACGCACTGTGGGCTGGAGTATCGACAGGGATTCTGAAGAAGAATAGCACGAGCAGCAAAATGACGTCACTATAAGCTTGACGTGGCATGGCATCACTAGTCTCATACGCTGTGTACACAGTGACGAAATTGATGTTTCGCGCGTCACTCATCGGAAAGGCACGCAGCCTCTACCAGGGCTGGCTGTTTTGTTCCACACAGCCTCTTCCAAGGCTAACTGTTTGATGGGACTATATAGTGGATCCAAAAAATGCTCAAATTAATTATTATTCAAAATTTTGAAGATGTACAAAGCTTGGCTAACGAACTCATCCAATCGCTTTCTCCCAACTAGCTATATCCAAAATTGTACACACACACACACATATGCACACACATACGCACATAAGGCCTTTCGCGCAAAATGAACGTTCAGCAGCGAGGTTAGCTAACTAGACATGACGTAATTTTTATCTTGTTACTTCATCTGTCAGAGGTTTAGGCCTGCCCGCTTTTGACATCATGGACATGCTATTAAATTGACCCTAAATCGCCCATCCTAAAAAAAAGTCCCTTCTATAAATAGCGGAAATGAATTAAAAATTGCAGTTTATATAAAGTAGGTTGACCCGCATTTGAGTCGGTAATTTTCATTCTATTCACTCAGAAATGTGGATATAGCTAGCTTGGAGATAGACATTGGATGAGTTCGTTAGCCAGCATTGTACCTTCTCAACCTTTTCTTAAAAAGTAATACATTGCAGAAAGAAAAAAAATTAACAAGGTGTGATAAACCATAACCCACCAAGTCCCATCTATATATGCGAGCTGTACACAAACCAAGGGGAATCGCTCAGCGCTGGACAGACAAACGGTTAGATCCCCTGCCCCCGCTTATCGGGCACCCAATCGCCAGCCCACAGAGAAATACGCAGGTATAGAACAAGACGATCATTTGCATCCTCTAATAAAGGATGCAAATGATCGTATTGTTCTATACCTGCCTATTTCTCTGTGGGCTGGCGATTGGGTGCCTGATGGGCAGGGGCAAGGGATCTAACCGTTTGTCTGTCCAGCGCTGAGTGATTCCCCTTGGTTTGTGTACAATTCTGCCAGCGCTAGCCTCACCTATCTGGTTTGTGAGTATATATGCGAGCTGTCCTCGCTGTCAAGGGGCCTCCACCTTTCGTCTTTTACCTTCTGATGTTGAAATATCTCCTATTGAAAAAGCTTCGCTGATCTGACAGTGCGTCAGTGAGCTCTATAAGGGCGCAGGATCATTGGTTTGTCAAACATTATTTTGTCGTGACTTAAATGCTGCTCGTGCTATTCTTCCTCTTCAGAATTCCTGTCCCTACAGGAGCCCACAGAGCGTACTAATGGCGCGAAACGCCATTTGTCCGTCTTTATTTGTGTGCGCCAGTGTGTTTTGATCGAAATTGGGTTAGGAGGAGGGAAAGGATCAGAAGGATACGCTTAAAAATATGAACATGAGCTCTGAATGTTCCGGAAAAAAAAAACCGCATGTGAGCTCCAAACAATGCGGTAGACTTTTGGATGAAATCCTCATCTTCTTTCAAAAGTGGTCAACCTAGATTTGTTTTATTATTTAGTAATTCACCAGTCACGTATTATATTACAATTGTTTGTTTTTTTACATAAAATACAAAGCTTTCAAAACAGTTATTCATGGAAAAATAGTGCAAAGAGTGTAAATCATATTTTTGTTTTGTAGACAATATGCTCCTTAAAATAAAATAACAATTATTTGGCATGGACAAAAAAAAAGTGACCACAGAGACTGTTTCAGATGAAACTACAAGTATTTTGTTTAATACACGCTTTAATTAAGCGTTTGTATAGCGTTATACATGTTGCCGTTTTTGAGTAAGAGAAGTGTAATTAACCAACACGTTGGAAGTGTGGTTGGTTATGATTTATGAGCTGAAACCTAATTTTGAAATTGCACTTATATCAACAAGACTTGGCCAAGGAGCCTGAAATGTGTGTCGGAAACAAGTCCAGGCTTGAAAGTTGTATAGCGAAACCATATTTTAGCGTATTTGTTGCATTAACGTATGCCCACTGTTCTATGGCATGTTATGCTCGATAGGCGACTAGGATTCAGTTGCTAAACCTGTACTTCATAAGATACACGTTCTGACTGCTTTTATTATTGTCATGTAGCACTGGCATCGCCTTACTTCGTGGTAAGACACATAGGTAGTGCCATCATCAAAGTGTTCTACAGCTGTGAAATTTTATGTGTTTTTTATTTGTAATTCTAGCCTATCTTATGATATGTGGATCAGTGCAGATTTGATGGAAATGTATGAAACTAAAAGCACAGCTTAGCATATGATGCATAAACACGCACACTTTGAGAAGCGTCCCTCCATAGCCCGAATCTGCATAGATCAGGCGGCCTTTATTAGAACGCATTTTCTTTTATTTTCTTTTTTATTTTGACTAACAGTAACAGAAAGTTTACTTTGCACATCAGCAAACAATGGGAGTTCGAATTCAAAAGATTTTTTTCTATGGCTATAACAAATTTACTTTCCTTGTTCAGATGCGTACTGACCATTACCGGGTAGGTAGCAACACGCGGAGATAGACAGTGGGCGAAAGCAGACACGTGGTAGTTAAGTTACCCCCCCCCCCCCCAAAAAAAAAATAAATAAATAAATAAAAAATAAAAATAAAGAAATAAATTTAAAAAAATAATAAAAAAGTAATAATAATAAATAAATAAATATAATAATAAATAAAAAAAAAATACATAAATAAATTTTAAAAAATAAAAATAAAAAAAATGGGTAGGATTTCACTGCGAAACTACCGCTGAAAAAATAAAAATTATTTAAAAGAAATTAAATTTGTAATAACTTAAGTTAAACCACGGCAGTTGTAAGTGCGGCGTACTGTTGTTTAGCAGAACAACCTATACAGTATATGTGCTTCCAGTCATGGTTTGCGACAATGGGCACTGAACGTAACCCAGCCAGGAGCGAAATCCTAGGGACATTTTTTTGCTGCATTTCCAGGCTAACTTACTGTTTTACCGACTGCGTCCTTCACCTTCTCTTCACGAATTCCCTCCCTCTCCATTATCTCCGTTTCGTCACGGGCCAGATGTGCGCACCCGAACAACCAAATGATATAATACAGCTATACGCTTTAAGTATGATCCATCCACCACCCTCCCCTCCCCTCCACGTCCCTCTTTCTACTTACTATCACGGGGGGGGGGGGGGGGGGGGGGGGGGGGGTGGTAGGCCCGTCAAGGCACTTAGTGTGCAAATAAACCAGGTGCATTGATCGAGATTGTAGACCAGGAATAAACAAATACTCACTCGACTTTCAAAACAATCGGTAATGACCGATGCTTTGAAAATGTATACGGCGATAGTACAGTTCTATACCAACACTTTCCACGCTCAAGCCAGAAAATTGAGAATAAAGTGTTGAACGGTCCCTCCATGTTTGCGCTCCCAGTGAATGTAAATATGTGATGGCTGGCTTTCGTGGCCAACATGTATGACAGGATGCTTTCACATCGCAGTCTTCTTTTACAGAGCCTGACCATCACAGATGATACAGTGCTTGAAGAGCACAATGAGGATCCAGCCCTTGTGCAGATGCGATTGATAGACGATGGTGGTGAGTATCAGTGTACTTGTATTATTTTAACGTGTCGGCTTAATGAACGAAAAATAATTAGGAGTTTGGTACACACTCGCACACATACATGTTCTTGTATTCGCTCACAAACATGCATGCGTGCGCGCACACAGACACATAGACACACACAGTGCAAGTATTTTAGATTATCTGCAATGCAGAGCAGGCTACGACTATTGATCCGTTCTTCATTTAGATTATATTCCTCTGAACGTCCTCATTGTGCAGCCTTCCTGAAAAAAACTGGCTGGCAGTAACGCAGCGTGCATGTTTATCGTGGAATGTTCGAATTTGCCTAGTATATAATATCTGTATGGCTGGCTGTATCCCTGTTTTTATGGCCCCGCTAAAGTAAGGAGCTTCTCTTCATAATGGCAGTGGTGAAACCACTGTATATAATGTGGGATAACACAGGTGTGTGCAAGGTAATAGCACCTCATACAAGGATACCCCTGTCATTTCCCTCAGGCCGCCACCGTGTTAGATACCTCGTGAACGTACGGTATTGGGTACGTACACGCATGACTAACAGGTACATGCAGTGGCGGCAGGCTTCGTTTCTCCATCATTATACAAACGGAACAACTGGAAGTAATGTAATGTCTGTTCTGTAACACTGTACGTGCATCAGGGTTCTAGCTCTGACTTGTTCTGCGCTGAGAATGAAAATGCCAGGCGGATCAATAGCAACCCTTCCCTTTGTCTCTTCAAGCTGAGAGAATGGGAGAAAAAAAAAAAAGGGGGGGTTGGGGGGGGGGGGGGTTGGGGGGGGGGGGGTGGCCGGAGATAAGAGTAGACAAGAAGCGCGCGAAATGCCGCGTGCGTGGCATCCACGCCAGTGCTCTCAGGGCTGGCACCGCACTTCATAGTACGTCTTGCAGACGGCTAATGAATCTCTTATTTATCTCGAGCCAAAATGTAGACTGGTTGCATTTTGCTCCGTCCTTGTGCCTTGTTGAGCACACATTCGATCAATATCCCACCGCCACCACCTCCAGCGCAAACTCCTCGGTCACGTCCGCAGCGCCTGGTCGTGTTTTCAGTGTAACTCCCTCCCTCTCCCTGTATCTCGAGCTGCTGGCATCAAATAACAACACCGATGTGGGCTTTTAAAATTTGTCAGGTGAATTGAGGATCCGGGTTATTATTAGGAATAATTGGAATCTTATGTCGAGGACACGCCCTGCAGATGCTGTGTTGTTGGCGTCCCGCTGAATGATCAGACGATTACTTGCAGATCAAAAATTTATCAGCTTGGCAGTGCGTTTGTAGTACGTAAGGTGGGTGGGTCTGCCTGAGTGAGGAGTGGACCAGAGTTTTATATTCACAAACCAGATAGTGAGACTAGCACTGGTAGAATTGTTTGTCTGTCCAGCGCTGAGTAATTCCCCTTGGTATGTGACGAGTTTTATATTGCATATACGTTTGTCATTGAAAGCCATCTGCTCCAGGGTGGGCTTTTAAAAGTACAACTGGTTCTCATGCCTCATCTAAGATTTTCTGTTCTTTTTATCCGCAATTAGGCACACTTAGAAGAGGTTTTCTACCTAGTACATGCCAGTGGAGAAAGCCATCTGCTCCAGGGTGGGCTTTGATTGTTAAAGTACAACTTGTTCTCAAATTCTCTTGCCTCATCTAAGATTTTCTGTTCTTTTTATCGGCAATTAGGCACACTTAGAAGAGGTTTTCTACCTAGTACATGCCGGTGGAACTGTCCTATACATGTACAAAAGTGTACTATGTGTAGCTTGACTGCAAGAAGAGTAGTAAAGTCTTTAATTTTAGGACATTTAAACTTTATAATCAAAGGTTAGCCCTTTTGTGCAGCATTACTATCAGATATACAAATAACTTTTATAAAGGAGATATTTGCTAACTATTAACCCTTTATTGCTAAAAGTATGTCGCTTGAATGTAATATGTGAGGATTCGGTCGTGATTGGTTGCTAGCACTTGTGCTTTTATAAAGATCTCTCATTCACCGTATTTTGTATGGTTGTACAATAGCAGTTGCAGATTATTGGAAATGACAGTGAAATGCCTGCGGGAAGGTAGGAATATAAAATACATTGCAGTTTTATGATTTTATGCGGTCTGATATGACAACTCGTAAAGGGTAGGGGGGGGGGGGGGGTCTCGCGGTTCCCTTTACCTTCACACCACCACCCTACTCCCCTCAATTGTGTTTTCTCAGTGGTTGGTTTGGGACAACAAAAGGCGACCAGAGCACATTCAGCATACATGCATAATCAGGCCCCTTGAAGTATGGACCGCGGTCCTGGCCGTCAGCCATGATGTACTGCTGTATGAGCCCGAAGCCAAGTTACAGAGCAGATAACCTCCTGGTGACATGTCTCATTGTAGACTACCTCGCCAAGCATTGATTAGGGACTGTGCTGTAGTGTACTCACTTGGCCGCATGCCTCGTGCAGCTGCTGGCAGGCGAATTGCTCCCTCACGATATTGACCAGGGAGCAAAATAGGGCTGCCTTTGTAGGTTTTCTTGCCCGCTTCGTACGGTTTTGTGTATTTTAGTGCTGTTGTGTGTCTTCAGTAATCCAAAAGAGAACGAACTTCGCTAATAATTTTTATTAATGTGTTGTGCTACTAGAGCCAAGCCGTCAAGCACTAGACGCGTCACTCGCCTTCCCTGGCCCACCTTTGACCTTGGTGGTGGAGTGTTTTCCTGTTGCGCTAGATGTATTGCTGTCAGAGAGCTCTAAATGCGTGACTGGAAATATCCCCCTGTGTAGATAGAGGGCAGCAGTGGCGAATGAAGGCGGGCTTGACTGTCTGAACACACACAGGAAGGTGCGGTGTTGATGACGTGAACGTGTTTGGGGTTTTCTGAGGAGGAAAAAAAAAAAAATACTGCGTGAGTCACACCGAAAGGCTTGTCATGTTGTCTGCTTTGAATTATCTTGTGTTCCATTTTGTCTCATGCATAGATCGCAAGTCATGCATAGATCGCAAGTTTGGGCACTTATGTACACACATAATCTCTGTCTGGAATTGTTTAAGTAGATTCCATTTGGTTGCTAATGTATGTGTTGGTAACGAGAATGGAATGTGATCCAGTTTTTTACACTACAAACGTTCTGTCTGTTGTACCAGTTGTGGATTCAATTCTTCGTGGCGTTGAAGTTGGTATCGCGCCCAGAAGACGTCCCCGCAACGTTCAGCCAAACAAGGAGCAAGCGCCGGTAAGTAACATTTTACGCATTTATCTCTTTGTTCCCTTTAGTCGCACGAAGCACACATACAGTGTAGCCATTCAGTCTAAGTTGTATTGATTTTTTTCACATGTCTTTGTGCTCCCTGACGCCAAGCACATTAATTTGAAAGAAGTGTGATCATTCTAACTGAAAATGTTCTTTGTTGAGTGGAATACAACAGTCCATACCCTGTCGGCAAAGACAGTTTAGTCACTCCTTTTAGAATATTTCGATAATGGTTACAGTAGGTCATCTTAATGTGCTGCGCCCAAAGGACTATTATTTAACCAGCCACATTTCAGACACACGCAGAGCTCGACTGGTCTCAAAACGTAATAATCTTTCAAGGAACACGACCCTTTTTTTCCTGAATTTGGTAAATAGTAGCTGTATGATTTGATCGATTTAAATGGTTCAAGGAGGCCACGAACAGCAATAGGGGATGGGGAAAATAATTTTGTATGTGGATTCTTACTCTCTGCAGTAGTGACTTGCTCAGGAAAGCTAGGTAGAACAATATCCAGTGTTTACCAATTCAAAATTCTGTGTTCAAGTTATTTGTCTGTATTAACTGTGTTCATGAGATTTGACATTCGTTGGTTTTTCTCATTGCTTGCTTCACCAAGTTGATAATTTTGAATGATGATCAACTTTAACATAAAAGCCAAATACTTCAATGTGGCTCCCCCTGTGCTAATTTACAGACAGTTTCAGAGGTTGGTTCATATTGAAAGTGGCTTCAATTCTAATGCATATTTGTGTTATTATGAATAGGAGCGCGAGGGCTGACATTTGGTGAAATTTATGTATCGCAGTATGTCATTTAATTATTCAAGTTTTTTTTTGTTAAAACCAAAAAAATCTGCATCAGTGCTTCAAATGAGGTTTTGTCCGATTCTCTGTGGCCTTTTGGTCCGTCGATATCATCAGGGATGGCTTGAAATTATTATCCACTGTGAGGCCCGTGCTCTAGTATCTGGGTGTTAAACACGAGCAAAGACTAGGAATAGATTACAGGGCGCCTGACGAGTGCGTTTTGATAATAATAAATATGATTTGTCCGAGAAAGACCACAGCCGCACGCACGGTACATATTCAATAGTACAGTACAAGATATGAGACGGTGACAGTAGGTCAGACGTAGCTATGGACGGAAGTGACTTGTTCACTGCAAACTCACAGATAAATAGATTTTAAAACATGTTTTTACTATCCAAAGTCTTTTCAAACACAGCTGATCGGTTTGAAAGAAAGTCGTTGTTGAGGTCTAGATGAAAGGAACTACTCGTAAACTGGCAGGTTTAGGCTCAGCTTCAAACTAAAAGTACACAGGCATGGTCTCTTTTTTTTTTAATTGTCAGTTGCATTCTCGAAATAATCAGCAGTGTTTAAAACGACTATGAATAGTTATATATGTATTTATTTCGATTTATTTATCAACGAGTTTACACGTCACTTAGGTCCACAGCTAATTTTGACCTACTTTGTCGTAGTTTCATAACATGTATTCAGCGCCGTGGGCTCACTCAGAGAACTCGTATGTATACATGATTGTGTGATCAACTCGCACATGTCGGGCGCCTATGATAGATTAACAGACTGCGACACGAGTAGCCAGCGGTGGTCCCTCAGGGTGATAAGACCGCGCTGACAGGGCGAACTGGAGCTATCCATCAGAGCCCGGCAAAGATTAAACACTGTCCGCCATAATACCGACTTTCTTTTAGGATCTATATACACGCAGCGAACAGCCATAGTCACACTTGTCAGTGTGACATGCGTACATCGTGAATCACTGACGTCGACGATACAAAGGCGCTTGGCTGGCGTTACCGCGCACAAACCCAGCCAGACATGACATGACATGACATTTTAATGGTATTGTACAGAGCAAACGGGGTTCACTTGAAGGCTAGTATAATGGTGGATGTAATGTAATTTTAAAGGTCTAGATCTTAGATGGCAGTCAGGACTGAGTCGACAAGTTTGTGACAGTACGTGTTTTGAAGCAGATAGGGGCCGCAGCCAAGTGATATCGGCCTACGTCACACGCGCGCCTGGAGTAAATAACTGGTCCAATATTTGTATCTGTGGCAGAGCAGTTAAACTCAAACGGGGGAATGCGCTATAAGTCAGTATTAGCTGTACATGTATCTGCAATGCAGTTATTGCTTTACAAGCGTGTATGTGTGTGTGTATATGTACAAATAGGGACTACTATCAGTGATGGTGGTGGGTTTTTTACTTCTCTATATATTATAGATATGTTGGTTGCAGGGGTTTGCTACGTGGACGCTTGTCGGCCTTAGAGGTCACAGTAACCATTGTACCCCAAAGGCGGAAAGGCTTGAGTTGCTCTGACCGCTTGAAGGCCTACAAGGGTCAGTGTAGCAGACCAATGCTAACAATAACATATTTGTTTTCGTTCCTCCACTATTTTCGTTCAAGAAATCAAGCCGATGATAGGCCACTGAAAAATGATTCCTCCTGCAATTAGTAATCTTCTGACCTGAATCACACAAGACATGATTGCTGTCAATAATATATACATTATAGACTTATGACATAATATAAGATCTTTCGTGAGGTTGCCCACCAGCATTGTCTACAAATAGAGTAATACAATGAAAGAGGCAAGTTCCAAAACTTTAGAATTCTTCAATGAAAATTAATAGTCCCATCAGACAGTGGTGTGCTTTCGATTCCTCAAAGGTTCTTTCTTTAGTGATCTGTTACGCATGTTGCACATTGTGTACTACAAATAACTCCAGCAGTGTGCTATTGTTTAACACTAAGTAACTCTGTACTTTAGAAGAGGTTGATGCTCTTGGAACAAAACTGGTATCTGCTATGCGTCACAAAGAGGGCTACAAGAAGTTCACCATTAGTTGCTGCAAGGGTTTTTATAGCAACATCACATGGTATGGTTTGCTCTAAAGGGATTGGTCGTGTGTCGTAGGAATGAACACACACACGCACACGCACACACACACACACACACACACACACACACACACGTGTGTGCGTGTGCTTGTTTATGGTTTTGTACCTTGAGGCACAATAGCCAGCCATCAGTAAGATTCAAACTCGCAGACCAGCAAACTTTTTTGAGGGGCAAATGTCGGACTGTCACATCAGGAAATACGTCACCGTTAACATTTTAAGTTATACACATTCCAATTTAAATACTTCTATATATTGACATCCGAAGTCTGTTGTAACATGAAGATAGTATACAACACTGCAAAAGAAATGTATACACAAAATTTAAAGAGACAACGACAGTGATGAGATAAAGGTAAAGAAAGAGGTCTTTGTGTCTGTGATTGCACTCTTGACCTTTTGAAAAGAGACGAAAAAGGAGCCCATATACACGAAACTGGACGAGATAACACACTAATGCAAGAAACAGCACACGGACAAGAAGCATAAATTCTGACTAGTTTTGCATTTTCGCAAGGATCAATGCCTCACGCTGGCTTTTCATGATTGAACTGCCAGCCATGTTGCGTTGTACCTGTTCTTGTCTATGACCAATCCGAGAAACATTCATCCGCTTATAGTACAACAGACGAGTTAATAAACGATTAATCTATTTACATTGATTATAATTTAGCGATATGATTAAGAAATTTCATGTGGTAAGAAGTCACTGATGGGAACTACTTCAATTCACTAAAAGAGATTACCTAACCGTTGTTTTATTGGCCCCATGGAGTGGGGGGTTGGGTTGCCGGATTCCATATATTGTTTTTTTAGTCATCAGAAATTGGTCAGGTGGCCAGCGGTGAGCTTCCAATTCCAAAGAATCGGTCGCAGTCCATTAGAGGGTAAAAGGTTGACGTAAGTCGACATCAGATCTGTTTGGTAAGTGAGCATGCGTCTTCCCCAAGATCTGTCCGCCCCCTCCCTTACCCCCCCCCCCTCCACCCCCCTTCACCACCCCACCCCACACACCAGGTCAGGTTACATATTCAAATTGGGCAGTTCAGGCAGTGCAAGGACCGGTGTTTTTAAAAATAATTTTTGCCTTATTTGAAAATTTGTAGTAGGGCTGAATGTTGGAATTTGCTGGAAATGTCTGGTTAAATGAGAGGAGACATGTTTGGTGCTTTGATACATGCCAACCTGAGCTTATCCAGTGGACAGTTGTGGGCCTATGTTGAGTTGCCATTGACGTAGTGATTTGAGGGGCACGCTGATTTCAGCTGTGCTTGGGTGTGGGGTTGGTAAGGAATCGGGTTCATAGCCAAGAAATGAGACAGTCAATGTGCTGTTTTTGTTGGTATTTTGTGCATGGCAAATGTGCAGCTGGTGGGGCAGTAGGGTTATTTAGGGGATTGAAATATTAGGGGATGACTGGGACTGACTAAGGCTGAGACTGGACAGTACGGAAACGGCACTGTGTTCCGTGGCCACCAGGTCTAAATATCGTTTGCTGGGGCTGGCAAAGGAGCCAGGAGTGCCTATGTGTTGGTAGAGAGTGGTGGTGTACTTGTGATTTAGCTGAATTCTGATTTTTCTCGTATAACCTGGTGGTGTGCGTCGTCCTCCAACTCCAATATCCAAAGATTTTGTTGAAGCTTAGATATAGAGCTTTGTAAACAAGCATGCCAGCTGCAAGCCTGTGGTGACACGGCAACAGTATAGCATTATTTAATGTTTTATGGTAAAAGGCCTACAGCCGTCCAAGGGAAGCACATTTCACGCGACCTATTCATTGTTGATTTGCTAATTACCGATATATTTATGGCGCTTACATTTATATAATCTGCGAAGAAAAGTGTGTGTAGCTACTACCGAGCCTCCAACACAGAATCATTAATAGAAATTTAACAAACTGTAACGTGCTTGAAGGCTTTCACAGTAAAAGCAACAAGTACATCACCGGGTTAATACACGTTAAACCCCAGTTCCAGCTTACAAATACCCCGCCACTCTCACGCACTACCAACTCACACAGGCACCTGGGGGGGGGGGGGGGGGGGAGCTGCTGATAGTAACCACACACACACACAAACACACACACCACCCTACCCCCTCCCGGCCTTTGGTAGTTCAGGTTAACCACGTTAGTTGTAGACCGCGGTAAAAAAAAAAAAAAAAAAAAAAAAAAAAATTTAGACGCCCAGAGCTTCCACGTACATTGTAGTCCATACCGATCAATAGTGCCTGCAAAGCGCGTCATTATTTACATACGGATAAATTGGACATCGCGCATGAATGATCGATCACACACAACTCAGTGCTCGGCTGCCTACAGCGACAGATTTATCCCCATTTCGGTGCAGAATAATAAGCTTTGGCAGCGCGCCAAAAACACTGCGTGGCTTCGTGTTTCTAGCAGGATTATTTATGTCGGTGTGGACAATAAAACCTCGCCAACTTCTTAAGCTAAGATTGTGGTTTGCCTTGGTTATGATTGTATACATACATGTAGTTGCTGCTGCTCTCTCTCTCTCTCTCTCCCCTCCCCCCCCACCCCCCCCCCCCCCCCCCCCCCTTCTCTCCCTACTGTCTGCACTGCCTGTAGCTCTTGATATTGGATGTGTGTTGCTAAATGGTCTTAGCTTTATTTAGGCCCGTGTGTTAGGTTTATTTAATGTATTTGACCGGCTGGCGACATACATTCAATGTTCTGTTTATTTTTTTTTTTCACAAGCAGTGCAGGCACGTCCTGAGAAAGCCTTGTTGCTGTCGGGACGCTAAGCAATGTACAATCAATCAATCAATCTCTCTCTCTCTCTCACACACAGTGGCACACGCACCTTATTTGTGGAAGACATTTGTGTGACTTGTGTGTAGCATTCACCATGTCTAAGCTCATGGCTGTCTTTAGGACATGCCGAAGGTTTTAATTTCCATGGTGCCTAATAATGCCGATTGACTGTAATGCCATACGCTTTATGTTGCCGGTGCACAATACCCGAAGTTCATTTTTACCTTTTCAGCGTAAGGTGGAGAGTTACAGTTCCCAGCGACGACCATGTGTCACACAACAGATGACATGCATCACGTTCATTCAAACTGGTATTGGTCCAAAAACCAGTACATCATAGCCTCAATGTTTTCGAAAAGAAAGAAAAGTGTAAGAAAATTTTTTTTTTTTTTTTTTTTGTATTTGGCATTTGATCGAAATTTAGAGAAAAATGATTCAAGTGACCGAAAATAACATGACCCAAGTGCTCAAGCACTTTATAAGAACAAAAGAGAAAATACATGCACAAACAAAGCGGCACACTTAATTGCATTTACTTTCTTGGCCAGAAGGTTTTAATTCCAACAAAGCATCGTTTTTTGTTAGCATAAGGATGTGTCAACCACTTAGATGTGAATCCATTGCTATTTTCATACATGGCGAAGCAGCAGGAAATTTGTGTGTGGGAGGGGGGGGGGGGAGGGGCGGGGTGAGGAGGGGAAGGGGGTGGTGGTGGAAGAGATCGCTTCAAACATTCGAAGACGATGGCAAGGCAACTTCCATCCAGCAAAAGGGGAATCCCTAGACGACGGAACAATCTGCTCAGTAATATCTGTTACTGTTTGAATTTCATACATTTATTTGCATATGGTACGGGAAAAATAGAAGTATTGAGATCAACTCGAGGCAACAAGCTTGTAAATATTTTTCACAATTCTCGAGAGACTGATTTACTTGAACCTACAAGGGACAAATTACTTTTGCATAATACCATATTGGGAACTTTTGTCATGTGTGGCATGCTTCAATCAAACATTAAACCCGCTGCTTGAAAATGGTCACGACTTATATTTGAATATATTTTCCCGAGGATTTGTATTGTCCTAAGCTCATGTTTGTGATGCCAGAAGTCCCATACTAAGAAATGCTACTGGTCGACAAACAATAAACATTTAAACAAACACAGTGCCGTTTTGTTTTTTTATATATTTTTTTATTTTATGGACCACCGTAAATTAGACCTGGGGTTCATTTTAAGCGTGTATATTTGTTAATTTTCAATGGTTTCTCGGCAGTATTCAATCAACTCCTAGATTGCATACAAGAAACCTGCACAGTTAAGTTCAGTATCATCTGGAAACATTTTGGGAACCTTTTTGGGGTGCATAAATATTCACTCGAAAATGTGTAAATGTGCAGCACAAATGAGAAAATTGTAGCTAGGCATGTAGTTTATTTTCAATACATGTACACGTTTTTAAATTACACTACATGGCGGTGGCCATTCAAAGAGGTCTGCATGCTTTGATTACATTCAGCAGCAATGCCATCGGTTCTCAATGTTCCAGAAAAAATAAATCGGTTTCACTCGATGATTGTGCTTCATGTATTTAGAATCACCTGAGCTTGTAGCGCTACGCTGTTGCTTTCTCGGCATCGTATTTCAGTTCATGGAAATGTCTCAAAGTACTAGAAGACCTTTCCTGTGGCGAAATCTGAAAGACTGACAAGGGAAAGGGAGAGGAGGTGCGGCTGCGTTGTCAGCTCTTTTGTCACGCGGCCGGGACAGGTGCTGTATGCAAAGGGTCCATCCAACATCCGTCCTGACAACAGCCTATTCTGGCAGATTATGTACATGACTTAGTCCACTTCGTTCTGTGTGGGGCCGCAATACATGTATGCGAGCATACGTTTTATTTTCCCCTCCTGCCGAAATCCACTCTGTCGCAGTTATTTTCACTACACTGTTTTATAACGTCAAGAGGAGATGGTCCATTGAAAATAAGTTCAGTGCATTCTCACGGATCCTTTATTGTTGAACTTGTTGTTTTACAAGTGGTATGTAGACAAAAGACCATGTCGATCCACTTAGATCATTTTCATTTCACTATCCGCGCATTGTTATTCACACCAAAGAATATAGAGGCTATGCTCTATAGTCTTTGTCCACACCATACTTCCTTTTAAATTAAGGCACCGGCACTGCGTACAGTACCAGTGGCTGCGCATATACAAGAGGGTTAAATTCCTTCATCATGCTTGCGCGCAATTTTCTTTGCTCCTGTAAATCTGAAGTGGACTTTTTTTTTTGACCGAGCCCAGGTACAAGTAGTAACTGTGACAGCATAGCAGTTGGCGAAAGTAGGGCAGAGCAAATGGCCGATGGTTACATCACACAGTAGCGCAGACGACCTTGCTTCTCACTTCTAAAGCCGAACTGCTCAATTTAGAAACGTTTTGTAGTATTATGATCCGCGGGAGACGGATCGACCAAGACAGCTGAAGTAATTACATTTGGTGCCAGAATTATTGAACCACTTTTTTTGTTTGAGCTGTCACACTGAGTCGATCTGAAGCTTTTCCCGCCAACTGCACGATATGAGAGTTACATGTACCACTTTCATTGTCTGTGCAACTAGAAACATAAGGGGTTTTCCAGTACTGAACTCCTTTTTCCACAGCGGTTTCACAGAGAAGGGCGCTGTGACAAGTGCGCGAGTGACAAAGGGGTTTCGGTCACTTGTGTTTGCTCACTTGAAGTTAGTTGACGTGCGCATAATCTGTGGATGGTGACGTCAGTGCTCTTTCCAGCGAAGGCGGTTGCCGATATGCGAGTACTTTAAAAATGATCCATTGGCAAACCTCTACCCACAGGATTTATCTCCAGCTTCGTGACCTTGCCCTTCCGCCACTCCTCTATTCTCCAAACGACCCCCCCCCCCCCCCCCCTTTTCTCTCCTCCTCCCACTTTTGCGTTCAGTGTGCTCCTTCCCGCCTGGGGCATGTTAAACATGGCGCCCTGTGCAGAATATCCTTCCTGACAGGATATCAGGCAGGGATCAGCTTTGGGGCTGTTCTCACGTGTTGCTAAATTTACATTTCCAGTCGGGCGAGACCCTTGCCAACTAGAAACTATACTAGGCTGATGAACATACAGTTTTGGAGAAATGCGCATCAGAGGGCCGCCTCACACATTATAATTACATGTAGTATTATGTACAGTACGGCAGATATGTCCTCTTGAGCAATCGGGAGCAAGGAGTATTGACGCTTCAACACCGCCACTTGCCCTCACACGCAAGGCCTCCTCCATTGATTATCACTAGAGGATTTCATGAATAATGAAATATACATGAAGTCTACACTTAGCACACTTGTTCCCCTTGATATCTTTTTTTCCCCTGTGCAGTCGTTTGTTTTGCTGTCTGTTCATCGTCTGGTTGTAATAATATTTATGGGATAAGTATGGTGCTGGTAAACGCCGTGTAGTCAAAAAGGTAGATCGCATAATTGTGTGCTAAAATGTCTGGAGCAAAATGCATTGATTGTTGTGCTGTTTAGTGACTTCGAACGGGGACTTGGTCCTTGTGCCTTTTGTATCTTCTCGGTCCGTTAGTTTTATCATGGTTGTCCGACATGTAGCGGATTTAGGACCGTTGAACAGGGCTGCTTCTTCAGCGTGGCGTTCCAGATTAGACCTGTAAGAGTTGGAGAGAGTGGACTGCTTGCTTCAAGCAGTTTATGTAACCTCGAGAAAGGCAACCCCTGACCAGTAACGGTCTACTGATAGAAATCTCTCCTATTAGTCACGGTTTGGTAACACCGAGAGTGCAGGTGTCTCATTTTAAATGTGGAACGTTTAATTTTAAATGGACCGAAATAGAATGTACAGGCCTGTTAAGCGCTTCATGCATGTCTCTTGTTTATGTGCTGTCTGTACATTCTGTTCGCCAATTGGTGTAATTCTAAACTCCGGAAGGCACAATCAAGTGTTTATACATTTATATAGTACATTTTTTTTGCAACATACACGTGCCCTTTCAACACTGTGCTTCTTTGCGATCAGATTTTGTATGTTACAGTTACAAGTGTGTGTGTGTGTGCCCAGCGCTCTTCGTGTACTACACACACACATTGCCATATCTAGCAAGAATGGCGCGTACGGTTTGATAAGCCGAGAGCTAACAGATAAAAGTGTCAGTTGTGCGTCGTGTACTTTCACCGGCCTCTTTCTCCGCGTGCTGACGACGGAACTACGCGAAACCCTCATTACTGCCAACACGGTGCAGGGGTTTTCCGTCTAGTCTGTGGAGTCGACAGGATGTGACAAAATTCCATCAAAACTCCAGGACTCGCTGAATTCGTTCCTTAGTTGCTTTCATGTCAGATGTAGTACTTCTCGCGAGTGCTGTGTGGTAACTTCAGAACAGCAACAGTTTGCTTTGTGTACCTCATAGGCCGTCAGAGCAGGGTCCCTCTCGGCACAGCAATGTGCTTTGGCCAGCCGCCAAGATACTGACAAGTTTGTATAAGCGAAGGAGGATTCATTTCCCAGTGTTTGACATTCCTCCTGGGCCAGTCTGCCAAACAGGCCTGAAGGTCACATGTGGTTGAGAGTTCACCAGACTGTTTCATTGTTTGAGTGCGGCTGCCTGTGGCGCTTTGAATGTTGTGTATCCGTGCGTCTGTGTGCTTGCGCGTGTGCGCCGCTGGTTGTGGTGTTGTGTGCGCTGTGTCGGTTGGCCTGGCTGTGCTGTTGTCATTGTGCCCCTCTGGCTCATGAGAGTCGGGGCCTGTCTCGCTGTATTTTCGCTCTGCTCACCGCTTACACACCACAGCAGTTGTATCGCATATTTTTCTCAGTTCGTGCCGTCGTCATACTCAGCTTGTTCGGATTTGATATTACAGCTGCCCACCACATGCACCCTGTGTACGGTAGGTGAACGTGCTGGGATTTCCTACTGGAATCTTCATGTTGTGTCGTTTTATGGATAAAGAGGAAAAGAACTGGTTATTTGGCATGTCTTGTTCGGCCATACCGTGTGTATTATTCGCAATAGTAACCGACTTTTGAGTTGTGCAGTTGCCTGCGGTTTAGAGTGTCACAGATGATGTGTCACGTGAGTAAATGGTTGTTATACAGTGTCATGAAGATCAAGAATTAAAGTCGGAATGATTGTGTGGTTGATTCTAGACTTCAGGCAGCCGTCGTCAGAGTCAGCAATCCAGTAGCCATTCGGCAAAACAACTTGCAACCAAGACAGTGAGCAAGATCCGCCAGAACGCTTCAACAGCTGTGTTGATTCCAGAACCAGCCACAAACAGTAAGTCAAGTTTGTTATGCCTGTTTAGGTGAGCTCATGACGCGTATGACGCCGCTGGTGTTATTTTGAAGATGTCACCATCCATGTCGGCGGTGTCATATTTTCCATACCTACCCACATACTTGATACTAAAGATGGTCGCCATGTGTTTTAATCACAATCATGACCAGCAGCTCCAGCAAAATTTCGATTATTCATCTTTTAGTTGCGTGTCACAAATCAGATGTATATGTGCCAGTTGTCAGACATATTGCCATCATTTATGATATTACTTACTTGATACTATGTATAAATGTACTTGAACTATTGGAGAAAAGTTACATACTACACATGTACAGCATCTTTGTGTATGATCATCACCTGGCTTTGGACTGATTTCGTTCTTGATACAATATATGATTCATTCTAACTAGGGACGAGGTAGGGAGGGAGAAAATAATCACGACGACAGAGCTGCGTGTTAACGTGTATCAAATATTTTCGTGCATAGTTGTTTTTTTAACCTGAAAGTGTGTTTAAGTTTGGATTTTTAATATTGCCCCATTTACATTGATTTGCTGGTTGTTGTTTTTTTAAATTCATGGTGAGAATGTTCGAAGAAAATCCTATTTGATCAACATAGTTTGCTCGCAGACCCTGCGAGCTAGATTACATGGCCAGCACTTTTTTCGATTTCAATTATTCCTGAGCTATTTTGAAAACGCTCGTAAACCAAGTGGTTTTCAGTTCCCTGCAAATCATTAGTGGTAGCTTTTGCTCCCGATCTGTACTGTCAAGAGTTGCTCGGTCAACATATTGCTATAGAGTAGAGAAAAGCCGGTACAGTGAATTTTACTGTTAAATCACAATCACTTTGCAGGCAGGTTTTCTGGAGCTTAGCACGCATTGACTTTCGGTGACAACTTACGTGTCACTTGTCCAATAAAATGTGTTCGTTTTATTCAGATAGAGAACGTTTACATTTGTTTCTTAGAAACCGAGCAACCAATGATGATGTGACCGATTTATTACCATTAGCCGTTTATTGTTCATTTCCCCGTCATTTACTTGTGGTGCAGCCTGCTGTGGTTACTGTTTCTTCCGAGATACAGACTGAGCGTTCAGTAATAATTTGCTGACGGAATAGGTGGAAAATTGGAGAGTGTAATTGATGGCACGCGTTGATCGCGACTGAAATATTGCAGCCAACACGCGTGATCACTGATGCCTTCTCTAGGGGTGGATTGGATTGGATATGGGGGAAAGTTACGGCAAACAGTCACCTAGGGATCAGTCCATATGACGGCTTGGCAGTGATCGATAACCTTTAGCCGGCGGTCTGTGGTGATTAGTGTGGGTCCGGTTCCCATAACTGTTGTCCTTTCGGCCTGGCCACGCACACCGTAGGCCGTATTCTTTTGCGCTAGTCCCGTGGTGGGTTTTACTTCACCGGCCTGTCACGTCACTGTGTCAGTTTGGCTGTCACTCGTTCGCTCACCGCCCAGCCAGCCTAAATATAACGTTTTAGTTTGCTTCCAGCGTTGTGTTACTAGAGACTGACCAGCGATAGCACAGTGTTAGTTAGTGTATGATTAGTTTGGCTCTTGGCTAGGCACGTAGCTAATTGCGATTTTTTTTTCTTTCCGTCACGGTCGATTTGGTCACAGCAATTTCTGTGGTAGACGATTGAAAAATACTTGACTTCGGCGCTGGTATTTAAAGGGATAACACGCTCGCTAAGCAGAAAGGAAGCCATACAGCTCCAGCGAAGCGCAAGCTAAACGAGAATTTTTTATGAGACAGGTGGCAAAGGAATCCAGCCATTACTTTGTTTCCATCAGTCTCAGACATCGAGCCAGACATAATTCAACCCATCTTTCCCAGTGAAACGTTGGGGGTGGTTGGGAAGAGGGGGGTGGGGGTGGGGAGGGGGGTCATGTTTGCGGTGCAGTGACTCAGTCTGTGTCTATAGCTGCGTGGAGAACAAATGAGGAGTGGTTTTGAATAGGCTATAGGGCACACTACCGCCTGCATTCGTCTACTGTTAGTGAAGTACACATACACTACATGGATGGAGTACATGAAATTAACTTGCAACCAACAGGAAGATATTCCAAGTTTACTTCCAGCATGAGATCAGTCGCAAATTATGTAAATTTTGTCTTCAGAGCAGCCTGTTGTTAAACGTAAACTTTTAACCTTCTCAGTGCCTCGTCTGCTGTATGCAAGGATTTAGGTCAGCGTTTGTCTTGCACACTTTCTCTCCGAATGATTCTTGCGCATTGCCACCATCTGACCAACGCCATTACGATGACGTGTTGTGTCTCTATATTCTCAGACTATTACTTACAAGTTACAGCCGCGAGAGCGGAAAACGACACGATCATGGCAGCTAATCATGGTAGATATGGAAAAGCGTCAAGATAACCTTTGCGATCACGGCAATCAGTCTCAAACTCTCATGCTGCTTATGCATAATTCTAGCAGACGAACTTTATTGACAGCCCGTAGTGCTCTAGATATCGAATGATCACATGTTGTTTTACAAATTACAGAAATGGTTTCTGTTTTCAGCTGGTCACGAGAAGGCGAACAACCGCAGCAGTAAGAGCCAAATCGCTGAGAAGCGCAAGCGAAAATCGGAAGCGCCAGCGGCGGATGTGCCATCACCAAGGTCATCCTCTCCAAACAAACGTGTGAAGGGCGGGGGGAGTGATCCTGAAGGCCCAAGTGAAACTGACAACGCCGTGTTTAGTGCAGGCGGCAGCTGTCTAGAGCACGAAGCCAGCAGAGAGCAGGCAAACAACCCTGGCGTCAAGCAGATATCTACCACCACCGCCACTGGGCCGCCTGCCACCAGAGATAAGACGAGTAGATTACAAAGACAGAAAGCGAACAGCAAAGGCAACAACAGTAACACCGCTTATTGTGAAAACACTGACAGCAGCAGCAGTACCAGTACTACCACACCGAGCAGTGCCGAGGGTGTGAGTATAGAGAGTGTTGTGACGGACAGTAGCAGTGCGGCTGGGATCAGCGAAAAAGACGAGAAAGTTCTCGAGGATACAGGTTTAAGCGGCAGCACACATGCACCACCTGCCGTCACATCAGCGCAGGTAACGGAGCCGTCTGTGACCCTTTCGGCTCGTGGCCGTGAATGTAAGTCAGAGGGCAAGGAGACTACACGCAGCAAGAAGGGGTCATTTAGACGGAACGCTGAAGGGGGGGCAAGCACAAACAGTAGCAAAACAGCTCCAGCCAGACATGGCACTGACAGTGTGGTGGAAAACCGACCTAATCGGCTCGTGACAAGTAATGATGGTGATGCCAAACTTTCACTGCTGCCAGGCACGGACACAGAAAAGCCGAACAGTAGTGGAGTAAGCGGCAACACTTCTAATCGGCAGCTGCTCAGACAGGCTGTGAAGAGCGAGGAAGCAGAGGATAATATGCACTACAAAAAGCAGCTGTTGTTACAGGGTGGCAACAACAGTCCCAGCTCCAGTGCTGCCACACAGTCCACTGCCCTGTCGCACAGCATTGATGTCAACCGCCCTGTCACAGACCAGCTCGCTAAGCTGGCCAAGGCGGAGAAGATTGTTTTGGGAGGTGATGGCAAGTCTGATACGGACAGCAGCACAACCACAACAGAGACAGCAGTGACTCCTTCCAACACCGTGTCTTTCGCTGGAGACAACAAAACAGTAAAACCCGACAAAGAAAGTGTCAGAGTGCACAATTTATCGAGTGATCATCACAGAGAAGCCAGTGCATTTACGTGTGTAAAAAGTAATGCTTCACAGTCACAAAGCAATCCACCCGAAGAACGTGCAGAATCGCGAGCAAGTGATAGTTTGGTGTACTCAGGACCATCTGATGATCGTAGACCTGGTTCACGCCTTGACGATTTACGCAGTGTGAAGAGCAGCCCTACATCCAGTCCACTTGTGCTGGACCGCAATGAACCAGTAAATCCGTACCGTGACCCGGAGCTTATGAGCAAAAACACTGTGCGCAGTACTCTGACTGCTGCTACATCACTCCATAAGACAATGAGTGGTCCCACATATCCGACAGTTCCAGGAGCAGTGCCTGCCCCACCTACAGGCCTGACCACTTCCACCACCCTGGCTTCCCACCACAGTTCGATCGCACACTCTATGATCCCCGGGTTACCCTACCACCAGCTCCCTCCAGGAGCCATTTCCCGTCCACCCTTGACGCATGGGTTTCCCCAACTGGATGCTCTAGCTGCTAGGGAACTAGCTGCTGCACAGCAACAGCAGCAGCAGCTTGCTGCCATTCAGCAGTACCAGAATGCACACTTGATGCAGCTGCCCTACCCTCTGCCCAGCAGCGGTCACCGCCTGACCCAGCTAGAGTTACTGTGGCAGCAGAAATTCCCCCAAGCCCCAGTCCCACCAGCCTGGCTTTTGGCCAAACAGTCTGAAGCATTACTGGGAGATGCTCTTCTTCAGCGTGAGCAGCTGGAGCGACTGGAACAAGAACGTCTGGAAAGGGAGCGATTGGAAAAGAGAATGGAGTTGGAGAGGATGGAACGAGATCGCATTGAGAGAGCTGAGCGAGAGAGGAGAGAGAGGAAAGAGAAACTTGAAAGGTAAGAAGCCTTCTTTCACAGTATTACATGAAGGGCGAGGTTTTGTTGTTGCTCTTTTGTTGTTGTGTAGTGCGTACACTACCCACCCACCTACCTGGCTGTGGTAACACTTTTTTAAACATTAAAACTGTTCACAATAGGTGATGTTGATGTGTGTGTAGGTCTCATGTATGCTGTGTAAATAAACTCTTAAAAGAACCATGGAAAATTGTGCTTAGTACCACTACCACAGTACCAGGGTGAAAATGAGATTCTGTTGGTGGTTCTCTGCCTCCTGATAAAGCGTCACCAGCAGGAAATGCTTGGATACTTCCACAGTTATGGCAGCTTAAAGCTTTTTAAGCTGGCAATATCTGACTGTATCGCCTTGAAGTAAGTTTTAGTGACGACATACTACCAGTACCTCAGAATAGAGTGTACTGAACCTGAATTTTGTTGCTACACTCAAAGAGTAGCAAACCCCTTCTACCAATAGCTCATAACGTTGAATTGTATAAATTCATTCAGTTTGGGGACTAGTTGTTCCCGAGATCAGCAATCGAGGGAGACAGCCACCAGCCAGTGTGTGGCCGACTTTTTGATTCTGTCAAAACGCACAACACTATTTAACGAGTGACATGTCAGAAAATCAAGGTCACAGGTCAGATACATTATGCTTTTAGTTATGCACCTGAGCCATAAGGGCTTTGACATTCTTGTTTTGAATGCACACGAAAATGTCTTTTAAAACGCACTCATTTACACGAATGGACAAGGATACATTATTTCACACAACAAGCATGACTACATGCTGCATTTTTAAACAAAAAACGAAGGGGTGAATGCCAGCACTTATGAGGATAAGACATCAAGCAGGTGACTGCTTTTTCCTGCGTATTTTGTACGTTTGTGTTTTGAAAGTTTAGAACATGCTACATGTTAATTACAATTAAAAATTGTGAGTGGGAAAGCCTCTGAGATGGTAATATAAAAATAAAAAAAGGGGGGGGGGGGGGGAGTAAATTTTGTAATGTTTTGACATGAACTGCAGTCCAACCCAAAATTAATTGCTAACAATTTTGATATGCCACTGTCACAACCAATGATTGACCCTTGTCATGTGAACGCAATGCTTGCAGTGCATACACACTGACGAACAGGATTCATATACCCCAGGCTGACATACTTCATGTCAGCTGTCTATTTAAATATATAGCAGGAAAACCATTATCAAACTGTGACAGCACTAAGGAAAGACATTTTAAAGTTGACGTCTATATGACTCACAATAAATGTTTATACATGTTGATATACAATAGCAAGTTTTGTTTATCTTACTGCGTAATAAGAGGCACAGTAGACCTGAATTAAGTAGAGAGAAGAGTGAAAAAAGGTAGAGACAATTACAACATTGAAAACCTTTGCATCAGCAAAATCGAGCAGTCCCCAGGAGCAGATCGCTTGTTTCCTAGAGGTGTCACCCAACGATTATATACCAGTTTCAAAAGATGGATCGCACATGGCGCCAAGCTAATCTGGCACTACCTGTGAGTTATCATGGTCGCTCCATCTCATGGTGTTAGAGCTTTGGGGGCTAAATGAGCTAATAACACAATTGTTTTATAACAGATTTTCTTATTGTGCATAATACTTCAGGTTTCGTTTTAACAATTACCCATTCTCTGAGATCCGTGCATCTGTTTTAGGTACACAAAATTGTCTTGGCAGTGGCGTCCATACTACTTGTGTGTTACGCTAGTTTAGAAGAGCGTACGAAGGTGCCGCTAGCAAACACCATCACCAAACCAAAGCCTTGATATGACGCCCAGGCAACAGTGTTAGTGCAAAACACCTAATCTATGGCAAACTAACGACGACCTTGCAAGAAGAATGAATGTGTAGGCTGACGAGAACGCCAGACACCGCTGCGTTAATATTCAATGAGGCCGCGCAAGACGGCTGGCTGGCTTTGTGGCCTTTTGTGAGCTGTCGCAAAATGATAACTGCAACGTGCGAATTTCAAGCTTGTGTGCCGTCACCATCATTACTAGCAGCTTAGTTGTGTAGGAGTTGCTGTCTAGTCTAAACTTACAGTTGAGGACAGGATTGTATTGTAACGGTAAGGAGCAAGATCCGACTTGTGGCGCTTTTGTATGCAGGCGTCGTGTCTCTACTACTAGCTTCGTGTGGCGCGCACTGGCTAAACCGTCGTCCATCTTGAATCTATCGAGCTAGCACCGTGCCCAACACTTTTATTCGGGTTTTATTGACTATTGCGTTGTAAATACTAACCGGTTTAAAGATGTACGATGTAGACTTGGTCGAAACGTATAGGGCGGAATTCATAGATACATTATTCAAACATTCTATACTTTTCTATTGAGAAAATAAGGTCAGCGCGTTTCGCTTCCCAGCAGCACGAATGACCTTGACCTACGCGGTATGATGTACCATTTTCATGGCTCGAATCTACGGAAGCACAGACTTTGCATGTTGTGCGTATGCTACGTTAATTTTTTGGTTAGGAACGATAATGCAGGATTTTATTTAACTCCATATTGTCAGTATGCTTGTTTCATTTAGTCATCTAGTACACCAGTCATGATCGCTCTGGCGACGGGGTCACACATCCACAGAAGCTGATTGTTTGATCACTGTTGACTGTGCTGCCGTTTTAACTCAAAAGTGCTGTATGGATAAAAATGTAATCGTACGTTTACCTAGATAAAGCATTGCTCAACGTGAATCGTATTTTAAGGCAAGTTGATCAACAAGACCCTTTGCAGCTGAATTTCTTTATGACAAAAGCTTTGCTTGAGGCAAATGTAACAAGATGGGATGAACCATAACCCACAAAGTTCCTTTCTATATGAGAGCTGTCTTCACTGTCAAGGGTCTCTACCTTTTGTCTTTGACTTGATTCTCATGTTGAAATATCTCCTTCTGAAAAAGCCTCGCAGATGTGCCAATGCATCATAGTGAACTCTAGAAGGGTGCGCACAGTGCATATTATATGCGTCATTGGTTTGTCAAACGTCGTTTGTCATGATGGTTTTTGGGTTTTTGTTTCTACGTAATTTTATATTTAACGTGATATGAGATTCACTTTCGCTTCAAGACTTAGGAAAATGGTGACAAAACTAGAATTTCAGTTTTCACGGTACAATTTCAGTCTCATTCAGGTGTGAAATCAGGTTGACTTTACCTAGCTCATGCTATACTTAATACACCTGAATGCTCTTCTGAAGCGCGTCGATGTGTGCGTGAGTGCATGCGCATGCTTCAAACATCCTCAAGAGGCATAGACGTTCATGCGCCCTCCAGGCACATGACGATCTATGCCTCTTGGAGATGCACGCTTATGTGTGAAAAAGAGAGAGAGAGAATTATGTCATATTTAGAGTATCAGTATCTGCGTGGTGACGGAGTTGCTTCTTTTTCGTCACCAGTACTGACTTTCTCTAGAAGTAAAGTTTTTTTTTTACTGTTTTAATTATTTTCTGAAAAGAATTAATTTTTACTCAAGAAGTTGAAAGGATAGAAAGCTGCCTAACGAACTCATCCAATGTCTTTCTCCAAAATGCAAAAGTTCAAGTAAATATGACAAAAATTACGGACTGTAATCTGGGTCAACCGACTTCCTATAAACGGTTGTTTATGTCTTCAATGAGACGTTCAATTACAATATGCTCAGAGGCTCTCTTGGCCACCCATTTAAGAAAGTATTTCGCCAAGTTTTGAGCTTGTATGTACAGAAATATCGGAGATTTTCTTGTTTACATACATACGCACATACTGTGCTTTGCGCAAAATGTACGTTCAGCAGCAAGGTTAGCGTAACTAGACATGACGTAATTTTTATCTTGTTACTTCAATTGTTAGAGGTTTAACCTGCCCACCTTTGACATCATGGACATTCTATTAAATTCGCCCCACCGCGACCCGTCCTAAAAAGTCCCTTCAATAAATAGAAGGGACTTTTAAAAAGGTTAATAATAGCCAATATCAGCCTTTAGTTTTATAAATGATCTTAGAATGGCTTACAATAATGCTGCACTAAAGGGTTAACTCGACATGTGAAGTTTGAATGTTAAAAGACTTCTCCTAATTGTAAATTGTGCATATTCAGGCAACTCGAGCCAGGGCAGTTACATGTGCCCTCGTATGAATTGTGAATAGATGGGTCTTTGTCAAAGCTAAAAACACACATTGAAATATGTCTACCTATGACTTTTAGAAACCAAAGCCCACCTTGGAGCAGTTCATTTTAAGTGTTTTGATCAAGATAATAGAGAACTATACTCTTTTTTTCTTCCCTGAATCTGTTTATACATGCATAATATTAATAAGATTACATGTGTTGCTTACAAGCAGCAATTACATCATTTTTTAGACTAAAAGAAAACAAAAACTGCTTGTAAGACAACAGGTACAGCAGAAATATAACAGAGTGAGTGTTTTTTAAGGTGACCTTCTCAAGGCAATCAAAGACTAATAGTTTGCAAAAAAGTTGATTATGATGTTGGTATTTTGCTATGTCTTTCAATAATGTTGCACAAAAAGTCTAACTTTCTTTGCCTGCTAATTTTTTTAAAATAATTTTTATAACATTGTCACCACTAATACGTTTGCCATAAATTGATTTCTGGATGATGTGCCTTAATAAGCGGGATGTGTTGTGAGCATCCAAAAAAACTTTTAACCAGTTCAGTCACTAAATAAGAGATACATATTCCAACAAACCACAGAAGCTTTTAACAGCCCTGAAAAGTAATTGGAAATTAGACGTTTATGTCTGATTTTTCAGAACATAATTTATTTGCAAGGTGTTAATGAAATTCAGTTTTGCTATACAGTATCATTTTTTTACCGGCAGTGTTGTACACTAGAGTTACAACATTTGCACTAATTCAGTAATTGGTTAAGCTTATCATTGCACGAGCACAGAACATGGCTCCCTTGACCTTTGGGAAGCACTGTTGTAAGGGCATAGTACGTTTGGTGTGTGTGTACACATGTGCACTACTAGGTATTGCGTTATGTGGCTTGGTGCATTAGACTAGTTGTATAGCCTTATATATATATAACTTCCTAACCATTTCTGGCTGACGGCAACTGTTAATTTAAAACCAATCTCAGTGGGTACATTAAGCATGAGAATCATTTCTTTTTGCAGGTCTTAGCTTTCCACAGTTACTAAGGTTTGAGGTTCGTGTGTTATGACATTCAGAGAAAATCTGTTGAGATATTTTTGGAAATCTTCCTAGTTACTGCTTGAAATACGTGATAACAGTATGTTGTGTTTCTGCAGAGAAAGATTGGAGCGAGAGAAAGCGGAGAAAGAAAAGCTTGAAAGGGAGCGAGTCGAGCGGGAGAGGTTGGAGAGGGAGCGCACTGAAAAGGAGAGACAGGAGCGGGAGAGACTGGAAAGAGAGTGGGAGTGCCAGAGACAAGAGAGAGAAAGAATTCTGAGGGAGGCCGCGGATACCAGTGCTGCAGTTGATCAACACTTCAACGAGTCACTCAGCAGACTAGCAAATCAAAGGGTGAGTGCCAACGAAAACTTAAATAAATTTTCATGTGTAATTTGTTTTGTATAATCCAAACATAAAACGCCAGTCAGCATAAAACAGTGGCCAGAACTGCATTATTTCCTCATACACACTATGAAATCCCACTGAGGAATCCAAAACTGACATCAACCTAACAAGATTTACTCATTCCGAAAAATATCTGTCACTTGTTCAACTACTTAATTTATTTTAATTTCTTTATGTTTCTTTCTCCGTTGGGTACTTCTTTATGTGTTTGGCGCTTGTTTTAAAACATATGAAACAACGGTGAACCGCCAAACACATAAAGAAATTTCAAAGTTTTACGTTATTTATAACTAATAGATCATGGCAAGCATTTGACTTTTTACAAAAAAATTGATCTCACATTGGCAAATCTGCACAGGAAGTGTTAATGGTGTTCTTCTTCATCTTGTTTGGCCCCGTTTTCTGTAGGTACCCTTAGGGTGAAGGATAACAACTTGCCAGATTTTCTCGATCTTGAGATTTGTAGATTCAAATTTTAATTCACCTTAAAAAACTTTAAATGACCAATTATTGGAATATTATTAGAATAGGGATAATATTTTATAGGTTGCTCACTTACCGAACTGACAAGAGTTTATAATGTTACGAGTGCATGTCCCCTATCCTTACCTTGGTACATAAGAACACCGATTAGTTTAGTGTTAGCATGGTCTGCCATGGAAAAAAAGGTCGGGCAATTTGATATGGTTGTGTGTTTTTTTTGTGTGTGTTTTTTTTACGGGCGCGTTTGCTCAGATACTGAGATCACTATTTTCGCCCACACCCACTACCATGGATACAATGGTTCCGATCAAAGTGGGTACGCTAATACAGGTGTGCCTCTTGCCTAATTGCATCTGTGTCTCTCGAGCAGAGGAGGTCGCCAAGCGTTCAGTCAAGTCTACGCCTGAGTAGCTTTTTTTGTGCTGTCACATGACACGTAGCACGTAGGCAGTTGGCGTGACTTCTTAAAAAATGAGGTCAGGGCTTTCTATTCGATTATGAAAATAGGGAACATCTGTAATGTTACTCCACGCGGAAATTTACACCCTAAATGAATTGTAATCAACAGATTGCATCGTAATTGGCCGTATGGTAGAGAATGCCTTGTATTTTTGAGCAGATTGCATTACATCTGTATGAATATGAGAGCATATGTTTATATATTACCTAGGGCTATGATACTTGAATAAGTGACGCGCCCACTTGACACGCCCGGCACTTGACACTAAATTTGCTCTTGTGATTATATATGTGAACAGGCTCAATCTGCTTGTGTATGTGTATTTATATGCGAGAGTTGATCTTCTTTAACACTTTTATAACTAGTACCTTTTTAGCTGTCTTGGATAGCAAAAGTGAGTGTGTAATGGGCTGCCAGGCGTCTGTTGCCCGTGGTAAACTTTAACGTTGGCATTTTCTTGGAGACTATTCAAGCCTCAGATTTCAAACTTGGCCCACGTGTACTTTGTAGAAAACCTTTCTAAACATACCGATTTCACTGATTTTGATGAAAATGCAGGATGTCGAGCTGTTTAATAATCAAAATAACTCTGGAATCCAATTCTAAAAATGTTTGGTGGAGTCATTACACACTCTCTAGTTAATAGATAACTATGTCCACAGATGTCGCAAAAACAAAACAAAACAAAAAAAAAGACGCAGGGGCTGTCCTTTTCTGAGTTAGCAATATTGTTCCGTGTACACCGTGTATTTTCAGGGCACAATGATTCTGCATGTTTGACAGTCCCTTGGAGAAGTCCTCAATACTTTCTCCTAGGGTAGTCTTTAAAGCATTCAATTTGTTAAAGAATGTCTTCAAACTTGACCCAGGAAATTCCAGTTTCTTCCTTGGCACGGAATAACTGCAGGAGGAGTTTGTTGGTGACCGCATTTGCTTGAAGTTTAGGTGGCCTGCCTTTCCCCCCAGAATGGCTAAACACCCGTAAGATGTTTTGATAGCAGTCATCATCTGAAGAAAAAAAACAATTGTGACCATTGTATAGTTTATAGGACTGCTTATTTTTGTAAGAAAGTTCAACAATACTTTTTAAAACAAACTCCCATTCACTCCCCCTTTCTATTCTGTGTCAAACTAGTGCTGTACTAACTACTAGTACTATCATTGCAAGTGATGGTTCGCCACTAGAAACGGTAAAATGTTAGAATAAATTCATCTTTCTAGAACAAAAGTGCTAGTTTCTTCTGAAATAATGCTGTGAATACACATTACACCGACTAGAATTGTACTGACGACAACAGGTGTTGATGAAACAGCTCGAGCAGACGACGGTGACAAAAACGGCAACTCCAACCGGAAGCAGGCCTTCGAATTTTGATCATGATTTTTCACTCAATCGTTTACTAAACCTAGCGCATAAAACACTTAATTTTCAATGATTTACTGATCTTAAATAATAATGGAATGAAGAATAGTGTTCTTATGCTATCATTTTATTCTACAAGCCAAGGGTAAAAAATACAAACTGGTGGGGTCTACTCGACTTGCTCTCTTCCATGTAATGTGATGTCTCCACACACCCAACAATCTGAACTTATGGAATTTTTACCGAAATATATCTTAAATGCACTTTAGAAAAGCAATCATTGGCAATATTAACCTAAGTTCTAATCATCAAAAGAGTGTGGAATGCGAAAACTTACCAAGTTCTTTTGCAGTCGGTCGGGAATGAAACGAGTCGAAGCGAGCGCCATGGCGTGTAGTACTGTGTACTGCACTACGAAGGTTGGTTCAAATATCGGCCAATCGAATGCGTTCTATTTATAGGAGCGTGACACAACCGGTACCCTCGGATTCTGCAGAAAATGAGCTTTCCAACGAACCCACATGTGTCGAATTTTTTACCGAAGACGGTGATATTGCAGATTGAAACTTTCATTTTGAAAACAAAAATCATCAATTAAAAAAAAAATTGTTGTGTTTATTACCATTAAAAAGCCCGTGATCTGCTCTTTCTAATGGTATAAGTTAGTGTGTTCTTCTATTTATAGTACGGATTCGATCGTGTAAGAAACGCGAGTGTGTCTTTTTCAGAGCCGCGGCTGGACGTCGGTCGGCGGCGCGTGGGCGCTCAAAGTACTCGTTTTTCAAGCTCATTCACAAACTTCATATGCCTCATACACATTCAGATTTGTAAGCAAATACAAGAAAACAACTTCCTGAACACGTGGGTATGCATGTTATTGATTTTAACCACCAAACAACATAGATATCACACATGAAAGATAAGTCACATTTGGCTCTGCACTGACCAGCCATATAGACTGCCGGTACCTAATTTCAGTGGCCTCTCTCAAAGGTCAGGGTCACAAGAGGTCCAGAAAGGGATCAAAATAGCCATTTTTCGCTGGTACAAAACTTTAACTAAAGCCAACCTTTTACTACGTTTAGACACTTTAACACTTGCCCATTTCAGTGACCTGTTGGAAAGGTCACGGTCACACTTATGTGGATTGGTCATAACAAAAGGACTTTGCCTTTGTTTGTTTTTTTAATTGTCACAGTAGTGAATTTGCTGTAATTGTTTCCTTTTGTATGCGTATGACATGCATGTCTAGAACTAGAAAAGGTTCTTCAACTTCATAATATAAATAATAATAATAAAGGTAATTTGTATAGCACCTAATCACCAAGGTGCTCTAGGCGCTTTACAATTACAGTAATGAAACAGTGAAGCAAAATACAAAAACAAGCACATGCAACAATAAAATACATTGATTTACAAGGAGCAGAAAACTCTCTCTCTCACACACACACACACGCACACACACACACACACGATGAGCCGGCAGACAAATGGTCTTTACGTATTATATGCAACAGAGAAAAGCTGTGTTTTAAGCTTGGATTTGAAAATGGAAAGAGATGATGAGTGATGCACATCATATTACAAACATGAAGTCTATTGGTAATGGGGTAGACCATCGAAAACCGATGACGTCATTGTGTATGACTTCTATTTGTGGGTGCGGGTGTGGCAGGCCAAGCCAATCTTGGAGCCACACATGCGAGGGCAATGGGGGACACTGGAAGGTAGCTGTGGGGAGAGTCGACGTTGTCTTTCTGCGAGCTCTCGCTCTGCTACTGGTGATCTTTTCATGCCGATTGTGTTCAAACTCAAAGAAAGTGCCGGTTTTACTGGTGGCTGCACACCAGCCAGATCTGTCTTGTGCTTGCGCTTCATATCAAGTTCCTTTACCGGGAAGACGCAGTACTTGAGACTGTCTTTTATGCAGACTTTGAAGCGTTTCTTTGGCCGTCCTTGCTTGCTGTGGCCTTTTGAGAGTGCACCATACAGGAGTTGGCATGGCATGCGAGAATGATCCATGCATATGACATGACCTGTCCAGCGAAGTTGTGTCTTTAAGATCAAGGCTTCAACACTCACTAGGCCAGCATTGTCTAGGACTTCCAGGTTTGTCACCTTGTCTTGCCATTTGATGCCCATGAGTGAGCGCAGTGATCTCATGTGGAAACGTTCAAGCTGCTTTCTGTTAAGGGTCCATGACTCGCAGCCGTAGAGGAGGCTGGGGAGGACTACTGCCTTGTAGACTTTGATCTGGGTGGAGAGCTTGACGTTGTTATACAACTCACGAGTGCACAGATGACCCAGGGCTTGGCTGGCTTTGCTGGTTTTGAACTGCGATTTCCTTGTCGATAGCACCATCAGAAGAGATGATGCTCCCCAGGTACCAGAACTGGTCGACATTTTTCAGGTCGGTGCCTTCAATATATATATACACTTTGGATGGGGTGATCTTGTGCCTGGGGCTGGTTGGTGCAGGACCACGGTCTTGTTGTGACTGATGGTGAGACCAAACAGTCGAGAGACTTTCGAGAACGTGTTGACGATGGTCTGGAGGTCAGACTCTGTGTGCGCAAACAGCGCCTCAAGGATCAGCCTCTCGATGGTCTTAGTCCTGACGTTCAGTCGATTGAGGTCGAAGAGAGAGGTGTTCTATTGGTAGGAACTATAATAACATGACAAAACAATTGATGTGTTTGTGCTCACTGTTACAAATCCCACTTGAGGCACTGGGAAACCAAAGAGATATTTTCAGTTGGAGTTACATGTATTTCAACATCAGAATCAGGCCAGAAACAGTAGATAGCACCCCTTGACAGCAAGAATAGTCTAAGCAGTGTACAGGGATCATTTCAGTTGATCCCAGCAACCACTGTGGGATGCATCCAATCCACCTTCATACAATTGACCTAGGATACGTGCCTCAAACTACTGATGCAAATGAGGTCAGTCACACAAAAGATTCTCGAGCAAGAGGTCAGATATGTGATAAATGCCTTTATAATATGGAATGTGTAAGTGTTCATTATCACATATCGATCAAACTTGGCAGAAGGACAATAAGACGTTTAAATGCATGCTAATTTGCCTTACCACTGGTGAAGGCAGCGCCCCCGTTTATATGCTGTGTCCATGATGCAATAAAATTTAAATGTGGTAGAGGTGTTGGCAGACTCACTAAAATTCAGTGCATCTGGGACACTATGTTTCAGTTATTTAAAGAACATGTAACTGATTCAATATTACTGATCCAATTTTCTGACCCTTCAAAAAGGGTACCCTCTAAAATGACACCTGGAGGTATGCAGACCCTATAAGCTACTGTGAAAACATGAGTTTTTGGTCAAGGGAGGTGAAAAAAGGGCATGAAAATGCTCATGTTGACAAGACGTAGCATTTTGCATGTATTGACATTTGAACATTTGTTTCATATGATCATGGGTGAAAGTTGACTACCAGTACCAGAAATCAAGAATTCTTAAATTCCTGAAATGTGAAAGGTGGGAAGAATTTTGTTTTCATTCATTAAAACTCTTCACATGTTAGTGTAACTTCTCATTTAGCAGTACACATACCAAGAGGAATTACTCGGCGCTGGAGATACACACAGTTAGATCCCCTGTCCCCACTTATCAGGTACCCAATCGCCAGCCCACAGGAAAATACGCAGGTAAACAACAAGACTATCGTACACATCACTTGTAGCAGGAATTTCTTTCAGTCATCACCTAACATTGTTTTATTGTTGTGACGTTTGATTTTCAGGGGGTTATGCTGTGACTCCCTTGACTTCAGGAACAGCTTTCCACAGCACAGAAATCAACCTTTAGGCGTGTAGACATGACCTGTCAGAAAAACCAAGGTCACAGTGCAGTGCAGATCAGTCATGTGTAAGCCATGTGGGCTTTACTGTTTATGTTCCTTATGTATACTAGCATTATTTGGTATATACCGGGGTTTAACGTTCACACCACAAGAGTGATAATGGATGGACACTACTGCCTCTAATCAGTGCACAGGGCTTCACATCATGCACAAATGTAGGCGTGTCACATACAGAGTTCTCGGTCACGTAAGAAAGTCCGCAAAACGTGTATGTCTATATGTTATAACTCTGCGCAGGGGTATGAACAGGTACAAAAGTGGCTGCAAGGGATCTTTCTGTCGGAGGCTTTTGTAGATCTGTTTCCTTGTACAAACTTTGTGTAAAAGTTGCATTATATAATAATAAGCGCATTAAATAGGCGCTTTATCCCAATTGAAAATCAGCTCAAAGCGCCGCCGCGAACTGAACCCAACAAGCACGCTCACGTGAATCACGCGCATTCACTCACACACTTTACGTAAACACAGAACATTCACGTGGTGCTAAGGGCAAGCTCAAGCGAGCTACTGAAGTTTTTGGAAATTCAAAATCGTTTGTATTTGAAATTTGATTAAGTGGGCTGAAACTGATACCAAAGTGGAGGGGGAGGAAGAGCCGGAGTACCCGGAGAAAGAACCCCCGACAGTCCGCCCGAATTAACGGTGACACTTACTAGAGGAGAAAAATCCGACACCGGAACCCGTAATCGAACCTCGCACCTTTAGCATTGGTGGCAGGCGCCTTAACCACTGCGCCACGGACCTTTTTAGGTGGTATTTCATTGTGCTTGTTGACCACCCTTTATAGGATCAGGGAACGAGATTGCTCTGTCTTGTGAGCATGTTGTTCTATCTCTGTTCATATTTTCATCATCTTGAGTTTGATATTTGTACAGTTTATGAACTCTAGGCAAAGGCAGACAAATGTGTCTTCAGAACAGAAAAGCATGAAAAGGTTAATGCTGAAGAGCAACCTTCTAGTTCTAACAAGGCACCTGCAAAGAAGCAGTACATATTGCCAAAAATAAAATTCTCACCAGACTATATTACAATGTATCTGCACTCAGATTGTTGATACTTGGTCTGCGTTTCACTCACTATACAGTGTGCAAGACTGATTTCGTTGTTGCGCATGTTTGGAAAGAAAATAAAAATACAACTGTTTGGGCTGTTTTATGCCAGAAACCTGAGACCACATCATTTTCGTTAGAGACCCAAGTGATTAGGACAGAGGCAGTGACATGCGGACTGTTATTTGCGTTTAAGATGTTCTCAATTTTTACTAATTTTTGGCTCACATGCAAAGCAAAAGTATGTATGTTCTGGGCCAGTGGTCGTCTGTGGTAAACGCTTTTATTTTCTCTGAGACTATTCAAGCCACCGTCTTGAAACTTGGCCCAAGGATACTTTGTGGCAGTGGTCGTCTGTGGTAAACGCTTTTATTTTCTCTGAGACTATTCAAGCCACAGTCTTGAAACTTGGCCCAAGGATACTTTGTGGCAAGACCTTTCTAAACATATTGAGTGACCTCCCTTAAAAGTCAAGGTCACAGGGAATCAGGAAAAATTGCCATATTTTGACAAATTTGAGTTTTTCTCAATTACTATTCACAACTTCAAACCCAAACTTGGCACAAAGATACCTGATGGCAAGATCTTTCTATTTATACTAATTATGTTGACCCATCGGAAAGGTCACCAGTATCACTAGGCAGGCATTGTCATGGAACCCCCAGGGAAAGAGGAAAAGAGGCATATTTTGACAAAAGATGTTTTTCTCTCAAATACTATTTACAACTTCAAACCCAATCTTGGTAATGAGATACCTGATAGTAATACCTTCCTATGCATATTAATTTGGATGACCTCTCAGGAAGGTCATGGGATTAGAAAATAGGTCACAAATAGCCATTTTCTGACCAAAAAAATGTTTTTTCTCAAATGCTATTGACAACTTCCATCCCAGTCCTGGTACAGAGATACCGGATAGTAAACCTTCCTATAATTATATAGAGCGGTCATGCATGTGTGCCTTGATGGCTTTGCCATTCTTTTATAAAGATTTCCAAGCACGGAGTCTTTAGGGGTAAACAGGTCTGGTTTCATGAACTAGCTATTGCTGTTCAACAAATAAAGTGAACAAAGTATTGCTGTTGTAAATTATTTTTATTTTTTGTGAATGATACTCTGAACACCGTTAGTACATGCAACAGTGTAAGCAAATTGTAAAATGGTTGCACTAAGCAAAGAAACCAATTGCAACAACTACATATTCAGTGACACAAATACCAGTGGCCGTTTTTCAGCAGACATGCTGTGCACGCTTATCGTGCTAAAGAGTGAAAATGCATGTGTAAGTAAGATTATGAAGAAGGGACTTTAGAGAACATGCAAGCTTATGAGTATGTAGAAGGGACTTTGGAGATGGTACTGCATTACATCTTGTTTTTCTTTCAGGGAATAGCTCCAGGTATGTGGCCAGCGCCTTCAATAACCAAGGGTACAGGCAAGGGCATGCCAGGGAAAACTGAAGTGGAGAAGGGAGAAGATGAACGAATAAAGAGGGTGAGTTTTTAGATATTTCTAATGTATTAAATGGAACTGTTGCATGAAAAGAAATTTACAAAATTCAGTTCTTGGTTGTACTTTGTGTTTGGGCAGGTTTCACCATTTTTTCCATCAGTATCCCTTTTCCACTGGAAAAAATGTGGATACATTAAGAAAAAACATTACTGATAAAATGATGCGAAGAATCATAATATATCCTACTTTGAGGCTGGGGCTATACTTTGAGCAACGAGACAGTTGATCAGAACATTTACATGATTATCTTTCCAATAAATGTAAATAGGAAATCAATTTCCATACATAGTCTTTCTTCATTTTTGGCTTGCATGCGAAGATGTTTTGGGCCAGTGGTCGTCCGTGGTAAACTTTAATGTTGGCATTTTCTCAGAGGCTATTCAAGCCACCATCTTCAGTCTTAGCCCAAGGATACTATTACTATGTGGCAAGTCCTTTTTAAACATACCAATTTGAGTGACCTCTCAAAGGTCAAGGTCACGGGATCAGGAAATAGGTCAAAAATAGACAAAATTTGTTTTCTCAACTACTATTCACAACTTCAAGGTCAGACATCGTACAAAGATACATGGTGGAGAGACATACTAATTTGGTTGACCGCTCCATTAGGTCAAGAGTCACAAGAGATCGGGAAATAGGTACAAAAAATAGCCATATTTTGACAAAGTATCTTTTCTCTCAAATACTATTCACAATTTCAAACCCAAACTTGGTACAGAGATACCTGATGGTAAGAACTTCCTATGCATACTAATTTGGATGACCCTGCAGAAATGTTAAGGGTTACAAGAGATCAGGAAATAGGTCACAAATAACTTTTTTTTTTACACAGATATTTCTTTCTCAAATATACAGAGAAACCTAATGGTAATACCTTCCTGTGCATGCTAATTTGGACGACACTTTGGAAAGGTTAAGAGTCGCAAGAGATCAGCAAATGATGTTTTTGGTAGAATTGTTGTGGTTTTTTTGGGGTTTTTTTTCATGATTTTTGCAAACTGTTCAACCAAATCTAGCAGAAAGGTAGCTGATGATAAGACTTTTCTATGCATCCTAACTTGGTTCACGACTTAAAAAAGTCAAGGGTCATGGGAGGTTGACAAAAGTGAAAATTGCATAAATACTGAGAAAACATGGAGTTTTATTCACAAACCCAACTCTTCTGTTATGTTAGAACACATGCTTATATCGGTGACCTTTTGGAAAGGTCAGTCACAAAGGTTAGATTAAAAATGCTGATCAGTCATGCACGTGAGCCTTAAGGGCTTTGCCATTGTTGTCCTAATTTTTTGCTTTGCTTGAACACCATCATTCAAAAACAGAAGTGCTTATATGCAATGGAAAACGTGAGTCTATGTAACAAGATGTTTGTGATGAACATTAGCTTTTATATTCACTCTGAGACTGACTATTCAAGTTGCAGACAAACATGACACAGTGATAGTTTGTGCCAAGACTTTTTTAATTCATTTACTTTTTCCAAGGTCTCAAAGTCACAGAAGGTCAATAAATGTGAAAAAATTTACACTTTGATTGTCTCTCACGACTCAGCATGACATACTGCAGGCTGGATTGTCTCTCTGCATGACATACTGCAGGCTGGTTGTCAGGGCATTTTAGGGCACCACTGCCCTGAGTCATTTGCATTGGTCATCCTAGGGGGGGGGGGGGGGGTCATGTCATCATGCAGCCTTCCAAAATCTCAACAGTCTAAACATTCACATGTGTGTCACGCTGAAGGCACAAACCGGCTACTAAACGACTGGACGTTTCTTCTTTTTCTTCTTTTTTTTTTTTTCTCTCAAGATTTCTCTGTCCCAGTTACATTAGGCCTTTAATTTTTTCATCCCTGTCAAAATGTGACCATCAGATATGGTACATTTTCTGTTAACGGAAAGCTTGATTGTGATGGATAGTTGCTGCGACTGTGACATCAGTGTTTCAAAATTGAAAGACGATCCTGATAGTGATATCTCAAAGCCCCTTCTAGACTTTTCCATTTTTTTTATCGATGAGAATTTGGTTGATAAGTTCATCATGATTAATTCACCAGAGATAATTGTAGAGTACATATGTGTTATATAATGCACTAGATGGATTATTAAAGTGTTCATTCAGAAACATGCAGAATTCAAACTTGGTACACAAATAAGTAATGAATTTAATACCTTTACATGTAGCAGGGAGAGCAAAATTACATTTTTCGTGTCGCTTTTCAACACTTCCGGTAGCTGAAGCATTTTTTAATGCATCTGCTCTTAAGCAGACATGTTTTGAGACAGTCCGCACCAGCATGTTTTCTTTCCATATGCATTAAAATAAAAATTTACTGATGGTGCTAACAGGTGCCTCACAGTAGATAATAATTATGTAGACTCATGGTGACCCCCAGTAAAATGTCAAGGGTCATGAACGGTCAGTATGATACTTTTGTTTACAAAATATTGGTCTTCAGAAGCACTTTTGCACACTTCACATTGAAGCCAATTTCCAAAAGAAGTTAGTTGTAAGACTTTTATGCATGTTATTTCATTGACTATTTTTGAAGGCCAAAGGTCAGGGGGTATAAACTATTTACAAAAACTGTATTGATTAAAGTTTCTGCTTATCAGAATTAGAATGTACCAACAATTGAAAACTACTAAGCAATTTTATTGTATTGAAATTAAAATCTAGCCTGTGTTGTGTGCAGGAAATTGAACGTGACCGATACCTGGGCATACTGGATCAGAGGGGTGACCACAAACCACCAGAGGTAGTCAGGGGTAAGGATGGCAAACCAATTTCTGGCTACCCACCCTTCCACTTTGGTGGTGCTGGTTATCCACTGACCACAAGCAGCACACCATCCTCTACCAAACCAGAGGCCATTTTCAGCCTGTATGGATACCAGAACCCATACCAGCATCAGCATTCAACCATCACCACAGAGCAGTTACAGAAAAAAGGTCTGGCACCAGGTGCTGGGCGACCTATGAAGGAGGAGAAGAGTTTGTACGGAAGCCACCCTTCCAATCCCTCTCCTCCTCGGGCAGGTCATCTTACGACACAACACCCAAAAGACATTAAACCCCAGAGTTCTGTCATCGTAGAAAACAAAGTGAAGATGGAGAATCCGGTGACTGCCCATTCTCATCACCTCAGCTCTGCGTCTCTGTCTTCCTCATCATCATCATCCCCTCGACCCCAGCCGCGTCCGGCCCACACACCTGAACAGCGACCAGACCGCCCCATGTCCTCATCCACTAGTCTCCCTCACCACCTCCTGCCACCTTCATCCATTCCCAGCAGCAGTAACTTCATGTCCCAACCACCCACAGCTTTTCGTTCACTCGATCCCAAGGGACTGGCACGATCTCAGAGTCCATATAAGACAAGTCAGCACCCTTCAATGCCTGGTCAGCAACAACAGGTACCTCCCCAGCCACAGCCCATCGACTACTGCAAAACGTCCAGCAAGGGGAAGGGTTCCAGCGGGCCACCTCCTCCCAACAGCGGCAGCAGTTCTTTTCAGCCAGCCGTTGCCCAGCCTCCCGTTTCACTTCCAGCGTCATCCCTGGCATACAGCTACAGTCTGATCCAGCAGGGGCTGGTGCCCAACCCTATGTACAGCCAGGGCACCCTGCCTGCATCCATGCAGATAGCACGCACACAGGCCTGTGCTCCACTCACCCCTGCACCGTCCAACGCTGCTGTGCACAACTCGCACTCGGGAGGCAGCCCTACGGTGCCGCCGCCTTCGTCATCCCAGTCATGCAAGCCCCCCCAGCATAGTCCTTCTGGGGCTGCCAGCAAGCGCAAATCCAACACCGGAAGAGACAATGGCTCTATTCAAAATAAACGCAGTAAGGCAGCAACATCAGCAGCAGCGACAGAAAGTGATGCTAGCAGGCACAGGACTCCCCCATCCATGGTGTCCGTGCCAGTGACCACACCGCAGGTGATGGCCAGTCAGTCTCCGTACACCACCACCAGTAATAGTGTGGCCAGCTTGAGGGCCAGTGTTGCCTCAGCGGCGGCTGGTTCATCATCAAACCCTGCTGTCACTGTTTCACTGTCAGGATTCATGGATAGTTTCAAGTCATTTGTAGAGAACACTGTGCAGAATGCATTCCTTCAAGATGAAAGGACTGCTCGTGAGAAGGAAGAGCGTGAGAGGGCACAGAAGCAGCAAGAACTGAAGCAGCAGATGCAGGGGGCAGTGGACAAAATGGACACCACCCCAGCTCCGGCAGCAACAGTTTTACGGGAAGATGTGTTGTCATCTCCACTGCCACCCTCAGTCGCCCCACCGTCTCTCTCCGGAAGCATGAGCAGCAGCATGGCCTCTATCATGGACACCATCAACCGGGTGGCCAACGGTCAGGTGGACACGGACAGTGACACTCTGAGTGCACCCAGCCCACCCCCATCCCAGACCAGACAAGACGCCAGTCCTCATGGTCGTGGTGGTGGTGGTGGGGCGGCCACGGCACCCAAGCTAAAAAAAGCTTGGCTGCAGAGGCATTCCGATGAAGACAAGAAACCGATGGTGTCACCTTCGCCACTTGTTCTTGCTCAAGAAGATTCTAATTCCAGCCAGTCAAATTCGAGGGAAGTGAAGCATTTCCTGCAGGGTGTTGGTGCCATGGATTCCTCATCAGTTCTTAATGGAGAAGAAACCCCTTCTCCCGCTCCCACACCGAACTTGCCCAATGGCAACATTTCTGATCTCAGAAACACCAATGATGAATCTACCTCGTCCGCTTCAGAAACTGAGTCACAGGTAGGATGTCTTTCAGCTTTTTCATCTAGTCGGCCTATGCCTAACCAAGAACAATATAACTTTACAGTTGCATAGATTGATCAGTATCAATATTTTTCTTTAATTGTATAAAGTCATTGGCCATTTCAGTTTATTCAGTGTTGCCTGTCCACTTAAAACCGTTCAGTGCCGAGAATAATTTGAACACCACCCAACTGCAAGAGGTATTGATCCTCATGAGCCCTTACAGTTGCGGGGGCTCATGAGGTTCTGTACCTCTTGCTGATGCGAATTTGAATCCATGCTTCTTGGACCTCTAGGGTTTTTTAAATCTTTAATTTATGAAGATTGCAGAAACACAGTCTGCATCAGCTGGCAGTGAATGGTTAAACTGTCCAAGTCAGATTATGAAAATATGGTGTGCTTTCTGGTTCAGCGGCTGTTATATCTTTCCGCAATTAAGAAATCTGACAATTGAATATCTCACATACACTCATTCCTGTTAGTGTTCACAAGAAAACAGAAATTTAGTGTCAAGATTTCACATCAGTGCTTGGAAGCTGCAAAACCGTGTTGCTCAACTTAAGCAGGTTTTTTTTCCTACGGATGAGAATAATGTTCATAACACAGATCATTTTTGTAAGATGAAAATAAGATATATATTAAAAATTCATTTTGAAATAAAAAAAGAAAAAAGTAATGAAAGGTTACCTGACATCATCAGAAGTTCTTGACGCCTAAAATGATCTCTCAAATGCTGGGGTTCACGAGAGAGAAACACACGGCACTTTCCCAGCGACATCAGTAACTACACATCTGAAAAGTAAAAGCAGCTATATTTCAGTATGTCATTTTTTCCTGCGGCAATTTTCTCAGATTCATTACTCAATGAATTTAAACAATTTTCAGGACTGAATGTGGCTGAGAATTTAACCGGTATTCCATCGTTACATCAAATTAAAGTCAGAGATGAGTACACTCCTTATTCCTATTTCATCAGTAATGGTCAGCAAAGAAAGAGGAGATGACACATGTAGCACGGACCAACTGACTCATTTTGTGGTTATTCTCCTTAGTTCCTTACAAATGCTGCTACTAATGGAAAATCACAAAGTAAACACAAGTATAACACAATGGAGGCAATCTCGTCTGGGGTTGGCTTTGTTTGCTAAACTTTGCTGATAAAACGGGCTCTCGATGTTTTCTATCCTCAACTGAGACTTTTCTACTCTTGTTTTCACAATCCATGGTGAATATGCACACCTGGCCAAGTTTTAATTTTCAAATGCCACTGGAGCCCCACCCGGGTCTGCCCTGGGGGACTTGGGTGGGGTTAGGTATTTTTTAGTTCCCAGGGTCACCCTGGTCAGCCCCACAGGGTGGGTTTTTCTCTCTATTCTGGGGCATGTGTTTCTGTCTACCCTTTGTCCATTCACCTGTATTTGCCTTTTTAAAACTCTCCCTACTGTCTGCACTGCCTGTAGCTCTTGATATTGGATGTGTGTTGCTAAATGGTCTTAGCTTTATTTATGCCCCATGTTGTAGGTTTATTTAATGTATTTGACCGGCTGGCGACATACATTCAATTTTCTGTTTAGTTTTTTTTCACAAGCAGTGCAGGCACGTCCTGAGAAAGCCTTGTTGCTGTCGGGACGTTAAGCAATGTACAATCAATCAAATGCCACTGGAACACATCATTGGAATTCTATGTTCAGAGGAAAACTGAGGAGAGCAGATAAGTCTTTCATTTAATTACATAAGACTTCAAAAGCTGTTTGCCTCTTTGTTCAGCATTATTGTAAGATGTCCTGAGAACATTTTAATACAAAGTAGGTATTGCTAGCTGTTGATCCTCCGTTGTGGGGAACAGGTTGCTTTCAGTCACCCACAGGTACACACTTAAATGCCGCTTAATCTCTCTCTCTCTCTCTCTCTCTCTCTCTCTCTCTCTCTCTCTCTCTCTCTCTCTCTCTCTCTCTCACACACACACACACACACAGACACACACACACACACACACACACAGACACACACACACACACACACACACACACACACACACACACTTTTGTTTATGACGACACTTCGACTGGCCCGAAGTTCGAGGTATAGAGCAATTGACTACGAAACATGATCAGAAGGTGCTAGTGTGAATATAACTGTGGTTCAAAAAGACCATAGATATTTGAGTTTGACCTACCACTACCAGAGTTTGAAAACATGTTGGACTTATCAGAAGTTCGAAATAACGGAGCAGTCTTCAGTTATAATATTAGTCATAGAAATGCAGCTTTACTGCTTTAGCCATGAGGAAAAATGGTGTGACTAAAAGCCAGGGTTTTGCGACCTGTCGGTGTTTGACTTGGGCATACGGAACTGCTTTTCACAAAAAATTGGTTCTACTTATCCAACTTTGTGTTGACTTGTAGGAGAAACACATTCATCTTATCCACAGTCTGAGTTATCCGTTGGATTAGTCCGTACTAAGACTAAGAGCAGCTTTAGTTGGGGAAATTTCTTTTTGTTCGACTTAAGTGTTGTTGTTTTTTCTTCAGTTATCGACTTAAACTTATGGGACTATATATAAACCCAGATGTGCATTAAAATTTCAGTAATCACCATTTGCACACATTAATTACCAGCAGGTATCTACCAGGAATGAGCAGCTTGTTGCTGTAGTGTAAAACAATACATCCTTTTCCTGAAAACATGTACACCTTTCAGGTGCAGACTGTGAACTTGAGTCACTTTTTAAATATCGGTGAAGTTGCATTTAATTTCATGTTGAAGCAACAGATTTTTTAATTGGGACCACAATGTGCTGAATTTTAAGCATATTATATGTAAATATCCAATGATTTTGTGAACAGCATATTGAGAGTAATCCTTTGAACTGCTATATGAAATTGTTTCAGAAAAGCTTGCCTCAGTTGAATTGGAATAATCAGTTTTGATTCTAAAGTTCTTCACAAGAATCCAGAATTTTTGAAAACCGTAGACTGCAATATTTACCGATTCAATGGTGTGTGAATAAAACGAGTAGAGCTCACGTATAAATTTATAGTGAATTGTACTGTTGCGTGTTTGCACCAGAAGGTTTAAACTTAACTGGAAGTGTTCGGGTTTTGTTTTTTGTTCTATGCGGAGACCATATATTTATATCATGATGTCAACTTTACTAGAGAAGGTAAGTGGTATCCTGTGCGGGCAGAATGAGTTTCTTGTTCAGTATTGTAAATAACGTACGTTACAGACTAAGCCATCGAGTGTGGTTAAAAATTCGCCCACAATTTTTAGTTTGACACGGAACACATTGAAGGCTGGCGGCATATCCTTCACAGGCAAACGGCAGTCAAAGCATTCCGATTAGTGAATAAGTAGGCAACACGCGGAGTGTTCTTCCAAACCGGTTTTGAGCGGCACACTTGACTGTGTTCTACTTTCAGCTGTCGGCGGCCATTACTGAGATAACGATAAGGGGCCGTCTCAAATGAGTCGAAGGTCAGGATATATGTGCTATGATATTGCGTTTTCCGAAGAGGATATCGGACGCAATAAGTAATTAGTTAATTCCCAATCATTAATTACAGGTGCTAGTTGTTTTTATGTTTATAACATGACCTGAACGTCTTTTTTTACGCATGTACTTCACAAATATGTGCGACTGCGAGTGTACGTTTTTGTTTAATTTTTATTTGTACTGTTGATATGATCTCGTGCTGTTTGTGAGTCAAAGCATTCACTTTTTAAGGCCATTCATCACGGAACACATATCATGTGCACTTCTATCCCTTGACAGTGCTTTTTCCTACTCACTTGGTAGCTTCTTCATTCATCACGAGAAAAACAATGACAAGTTGAACTCTGGAATGAGTATAGGTCTCTGTTGCCGTGTTTTCAGGTTGATAGACTGTCACTGGCACTTAGTAGTCCTACACTGATACAGTGTCAGCGTGTATGGTGTGTTCACCGTACATGGATTTTAAAGTCATTATGTTGGGAGCAGAACTTTTTTCTATCGGTGATTCTTTGGAAGGCCAAGGGAGAAAATATATTACTGAACAGTTTGTTAGGTAGGTGGTTATTTCTAGACTATTTGATCTTTTTTCAGTGATGGTGTATAGGACTTGAAAATAAAAGTAAGTGATTTTTGTTGGGGTTGGGTTAAAAAGTTAAAGACAGGGGTTTCTGCTGTTCTAGAATTTGATGGGTCACCAGAAACTAAAATCTGTTGAGTCACTAGAATCATTTTCCTTGGCCTGTGCATATTCTGCTAGAGATCACCATAGACAGCGTTTTTATTTTATGACATTTAATAACATTGCAGAGCTCTGCTGCTAAGAAACGTTCAAAGTCCAAAAAGTCCACCACATCCAAGAAAGTCAAGTCTGAAGATGGAACACCGTCCCCAGCCCCTGCTGAGTCAGAGACAGGAGCTTCAAATTCCCGCAAGAAAAACTCAAACAAGCGATCCAAACCTGACTCCAAGGAGAACACAAAAACCAAAGACAAGGTGATTTTATTTTTAAAAACAGCAACCAAAACAACAAAAATCTTCACCACCTCATTATCACTTGGATGTTATTTTGAATGGGCCCTAATGGTGAATGGTCTAGTGCTAGTTATTATATAAGTACAGTATGTAGGACAACTTGTCAATTGACAAGTCATCAAATGAAAACTTGGTGCTATATTGACAAGTCATCAAATGAAAACTTGGTGCTATGACTACTCATCGAACAAGTCAGTGAAACAACAATTCGTCAAAACCAAAAAAAAATCCTAAGTGACAGCTGGTTAAACACTCAATCTGTGCACAATAAATACTACCAGTACTCGCCTGATAATTATTCTATTCGTTTTGGCTTGTTGTTTTTCTCTTGTTTTTTTACTTGGATACGAGTACTATAACTTTAGGTTAGCCATATTTTTTACACAAGTCCAGCAGTATTTCTTATGCAAGTTTTTGGGGTTTTTTTTCAATCAAAATGATAATTAAATTAAAGATTTTTGGCTCATATGTGAAGCAAAGGTGAGTATGTTCTGGGCCAGTGGTCATCCGGCCACTGTTGTGAGTGGTAAACTTTAACGTTGGCAATTTCTCGGAGACTATTCAAGCTACAGTCTTGAAACTTGGCGCAAGGATACTTTGTGGCAAGACCTTTCTAAACATACCAATTTCATTGACCTCTCACCAAGGTCACCGAATCATGAACTATATCAAAAATAGCTATTTTTGGACATAATTTATTTTTTCTCAAATACTATTCACAACTTCAAATCCAAACTTGGTACAAAGATACCTGATGGTAAGACCTGTATGTGCACACTAATTTGGTTGCTCCCTCGGAAAGGTCAAGGGTCACAAGCTCACGAAATAGGTCCATAATAGCCATACATTGACAAAAGATGCTTTTTGTTTCAATTACTATTCACAACTTCAAACCCAAACTTGCTACAGAGATACCTGATGGTAAGACCTTACTATGCATACTTTTTGGGATGATCCCTCGGAAAGGTCAAGGATGACGAGAGCTCAAGAAATAGGTCCAAAATAGCCATATTTTGACAAAAGATGTTTTTCCTCAAATACTATTCGCAACTTCAAACCCAAACTTGGTACAGAGATACCTGATGGTAAGACATAACTATGCATACTAATTTGGATGACCCCTCGGAAAGGCCAAGGGTCAGAAGAGCTCAGGAAATATATTTTTTTTAAAAGCCATATTTTGACAAATGTTTTTTCTCAATTACTATTTACAACTCCAAATCCAAACTTGCTACAGAGATACCTGATGGTAAGACCTTTCTATGCATACTAAGTTGGATGATCCCTCGGAAAGGTCAAGGATCACGAGAGCTCAAGAAATAGGTCCAAAATAGCCATATTTTGACAAAAGATGTTTTTTTCTCAAATGCTATTCACAACTCCAAACCCAAACTTTGCTACAGAGATACCTGATGGTAAGACCTTTCTATGCATATTAATTTGGATGATCCCTCGGCAAGGTCACGGGTCACAAGAGCTCAGGAATTAGGTCAGAAATAGCCATATTTTGTCAATAAATGTTTTTTCTTAATTAATATTTACAACTTCAAACCCAAACTTGGTACAGAGATACCTGATGGTAAGACCTGTCTACGCATACTAATTTGGATGACCCCTCAGAAAAGGTCATGGGTCGCAAGAGGTCAACAAATGTGTATAAAATGCCAGTAATTGTTATTATCAACATTTTTTGCAAACTTTTCAGTCAAATTTGGCACAAAGGCAGCTGATAATAAGACCTTCCTATGTATCCTAATTTAGTCGACTCATCTCAAGGGTCACGGGGGGGGGGGGGGGGTTGTCTTGTGCTGATCTATCTAATTTGACACAAGATATAAACACTTCACAGCAGACTCCTTGAATGTTTTGGTTCCGGGATGTACCCCCCCCCCCCCCCCCCCGGACAAAATCTTCAGTTTTCTGAGGGAGTGCAATATTTTTAATAAGATTTGAGCATTCATAGACTATGTTAATTCTATTATTTTGACCTTTTTGGGAGTCTGTAGACATTTCCTTTAAAGACCTGTGTGACATTTTACCTTGAAATATTTTAAAGATATATTTACATCTTGTCTTAAGAACTTTCTTTTACTCTGGCTGGCCAGATTTTTACCCATCCCGCTGTGAGATGGCCTTAGTCGCCTGCTCGACATTAAACCCAAATAACTAACCAAATTGACAGATGAGTGAAAATTGATTAAATTTTGAGAAAACATGGATTTTGTTAGAAGCCATACCTTTACTTATTGTCAGACGTGTGGATCGGTAATACATGTGAGCCACAAGGGCTTTGCCTTTCTTGTTTTAAAAATCTGTCTTTGGCTTGTATGATATAAATCACAGATCAGTCATAGCTTAAATAATGTTTTGACAGTCAGTCGCATAGATGTATTGCCTCATTTGATGATGTGTTCGAGGAAGTGTTGCTTGGATGAGATGTTTTTTCACCAAATAGCTTTGATGAATTGCTATTCAAAAAGTAGTTGTAGGCCCACCTTTAGTTTCAGTGTTGAAGTTTAAAAAGTGCTTAGCATGTATAGAAGTATTTCTACATTCAAATACACTTTATAGATTGTGTGAATAGGGTATGTGGGGGTTAAAGATAAAACCCAGCGGATATACAAAATGTACTAAGGCTTGTGAAGCAGGAAATTAGGGGAACACTCTTTCCTAATCTACTGACTGATCTATTGACTAATACTACTGGTAGTATGACCAGGCCTACCCATTATCTGAATTGAATTCATGCCATCTTACGTTGTATTTACACCTGTTTCTATACAGCCGATAGTTCAGGAAAATGCACCGACATCTCCCCCACCATCGTCCTCATCTACAAAAACGCCAGGCCCCGGATCACAACCGCCATCTTTGTCCCCATCCCCTGCCCCTTCCTCCACATCCACCAGCAGCAAAAAGGCTGACGACAAACCAGCCAAGAGTTCCTTGTCCAAGCAGTCGCGTGATAGTGACAGCAACAGCCCTAAGCCGTCCAGCCAGGAACGAGACAGGAGTCCTGAAACTGCCAGCAAGGACAAGAAGAAAACCAGACGCAGCAAGGAGAGCCCTAAGGATTCTGGGGCAAAAAACGGCCAGGGTCAGTATTTTGAAAGTTGCAGTCAAACAGTCCTGTACGCACACCCCTCCATCTGCTGTAGGTATAGACTTTAACATGAAACTTTATGAATACAGCAAGTTGCTGTCATAGTTGCTCCAGTCCTGCAGTCAGCCCAGTCCATCTGCTAGAGACTTAGATTCTCACTAGTGAGAATGTATACTTCTTGCATGCAAGGAGTGGTAAAACTGAAATTCTCATTTGGAGCTAACTCTGTGATTGATTATGCCATGTCAATCTATTTTCACAGTCATTTGTCATCATAGAATATTTATTTTTGGCTTACGTTCAGTGGCAAACGTGAGCCTTCTGAAATTTTCATTTGTCATAGAATATTTATTTTTGGCTTACATTGAGTGGCAAAAGTGAGCCTTCTGAATGGGCCGGTGGTCGTCTGTCTGACACCATCTGTAACATCGGCATTTTCTCGGAGACTATTCAAACCACAGTCTTCAAATTTGGCCCAAGGATATTTTGTGACAAGACCTTTCTAAACTTACCTGTTTCAGTGACCTCTCTCAAAGGTCAAGGTCACAGGAGATCAGGAAATTTTAATATTTTTTTTTTAAGCCCTATTTTGAACCCAAACAAAATTTTCTAAGTACTGTTCACAACTTTATTTCCCAAACATGGTACAAAGATACCTGATGGTAATACCTTTTTATGCATACTAATTTCAATGACCCCACGGAAAGGTCCTCTGTGACAGATAAGGAAACAATTTTTTTAAATAGTCATAATTTGACAAAAGATTTTTTTCTCAGGTACCACTCGCAACTTCAAACCCAAACTTGGTACAGATATATGTGATGGTAAGATCTAAATCTTCCTTTGCATACTAATTTTGACAACCCCTCAGAAAGGCCAAGGGTCACATGAGATCAGGAAAATAGGTCACAAATAGCCATTTTTGACAAAATTCTTTTTTTGGGTAGTGTCCGTGCGCCGGTGTGCTTGATAAACTTTAATGTTGGCATTTTCTCAGAGAGTATTCAAGCCACAGACTTCAAACTTGGCCCAACGATACTTTGTGGCAAGACCTTTCTAAACATACCAATTTCAGTGACCTATCACAAAGGTCAAGGTCACAGGGGATCAGGAAATAGGTCAAAAATAGCCATATTTTGACAAAAGAAGTTTTTTCTCAAATACTATTGACAGCTTCAAACCCAAACTTTTTACAGAGATACCTGATGGTAAGACCTTTCTATGCATACTAATTTGGTTGATCCCTTGGAAAGGTCAAGGTCATGAGAGATCAGGAAATAGGTGGAAAATAGCCAGATTTTGATAAAAGATGTTTTTTTCTCAAATACTATTCACAACTTCAAACTCAAATTTGGTACAGAGATACCTTACAGTAAGACCTATGCATACTTAATTTGGATGACCCCTCGGAAAGGTTAAGGGCACAAGAGGCCGGCAAATGTGTGTAAAATGCCATTTTTTGATAAAATTATCAACATTTTTGCAAATTTTTCAGGCACAAAGGTAGCTGATAAGACCTTCGTATGCATACTAATTTAGTCGACTCATCGCAAAGATCAAGAGTGTAAAAAATGCATTAATTGTTAGAAAACATGAATTTTGTGAACACTTGCTTATTTCAATGATGTCAGAAAGGTCATGGTCACAAAGTTCATATTAATGATATGAATCTGTCATGCACGTGAGCCTCAAGGGCTTTGCTATTCTTGTTTGTATTCATTGTGCTGCTTGTTGTCAACATTAGTGACTGCCATACTTTCCCTTTCTACAAAGACATTAATGTTGGTAAGGGAAAGAATATTATTCCACTGTCGGCAAGATTTCCTTGAATTTTTACACTTTTTTTGTGTGTGTGCTATAGCAAAAGTGAGTCTTTGTAATGGGCTGTCTGGCGTCCATGGTAAACTTTAACATTGGCATTTTGGCCTTTCAAGCCTCAGACTTCAAACTTGGCCCAAGGGTACTTTTGGTAAAACCTTTCTAAACATACCAATTTCAGTGACCTCTCTCAGGGGGTCCAGAAAGTTTTTTTTTTTTAAAAAGCAATATTTTGATACAAATTGTTTTTCCTCAAATACTAGTTTGAACATCAAATCCAAACATGGTACAGAGATGCCTGATGGTAAGACCTTTCTATGCATCAGGGCTCCCAATCCTATGCCGTTCGGCGATAATCTGCCATTGAAGGTAACCTTTCCGCCACACAAATGACAAGATTCTGCCTTAGGAGGGAGGGAAAAATTTTTATCGCTATTCTGCCGTATTCGCATTTTGCTCTTTGCTAAAATCGATGTTACAGGAAGTAGCACAAGCTACCGTTTTAATTTTAAAATGGCGCAGCGCACAATCATACAGCGCGGTACAAAATTCGATGATGACAGCTTCTATATCTGGTGGATCTTAACACGCACATGCCTTTTTCTCTCAAACCCCCCAACCCTTCCCGCTTTTCGATTTCTTCGAACCCTGGCAGCAAGTATGTCTGTCACAATATATAAAACCGCGTACCGCATCTATACCTTCACGGTTTTATTTTCCTCTTTTTTCATGGTGGACCGTTGTGAGCCATGATGCATACTAATTTGGATGAACCCTCGGAAAGTTCAAGGGTCACAGGAGGTCAGCAAATGTGAAAAATGCCAGTTTTTGATAGAATTGTACTTATTCTCCAAGCTTTTGCGAACTTTTCAGTCAGATTTGTCACAAAGGTAGCTGATGAGACCTTTCTATGCGTACTAATTTACTGGTCCCCCACGCAAAGGTCAAGGGTCCAGAAAGGGGTCCAAAAACCTTTTTCTTAAATACTGTTTTCAACTTCAAACCCACACTTGACATAGAGATACCTGATAAGGCCTTTCTATGCATCGTAATTTGGTTGACCCCTCGGAAAGGTCAAGGGTCACATAAAGTTCGCAAGTGTGTGAAAAATACCAATTTTTGATAGAATTTTATTTTTAATTAAAGTTTTTGCAAACTTTTCAATAAAAGGTGGCTTGAAGGTACCTGAGGATAACACCTTTTGTATGCCTAATTTCTGCCCCTCGCAGAGGTCAAGGGTCACGTAGGGTTGACAAATTTGTGAAAAATGCATACATTTTGAGAAAACTTGGATTTTGCTGGTACAAAAGCCTTACTTATGTTTAGACACTTGAACACTTGCTCATTTCAGTCACCTACTTGAAAGGTCAAGGTTACACTTATTATGTGGATTGGTGGAAGGGCTTTCCACAATGGTTTTGACCTTCTTGTTCTGCATGATAATAACCCAAGTATAATTCATGTCGCCTGTGTCAGATAACACTAGAATTTCAGTATCAATGTTCTTTGACCATGCCCCACATTCTAGGATTTAATTTTGGTAAGGTAAGAATATTATCCCACTTTCAACAAGGCATCCTTTTTTTTTTATAATTATATGGTAATAATCTGACTCTGATTACTATTCATGTCATCTGTGTATGAGTTGAAGTGTAGTACATGAATGTGTATATAACCATCCCCTACATTCTGAGATTGAGAGATTGGACATAAATTTAGGCATAGCACTGTAGTTGGGCATTGTTGATGTCACAGTAGAACTTGGTAAAGAAGGGTTGAGGACATAGCTTTGGCTCCTACTAATCTTAGTGAGACCCTTTCCGGAAAACAAAATGCCTGTGTCAGCTGAGTAAATCCAGATATCAAAATGATGTGAAACAAGAATCATACAACAGTGGTATAAATAGGTTAAACCACGAGTGGTAATGATTTATGAGCCTCTGCTTGCTTTTGACAGGCAGGTCTGCCCCTCAGCAGAGCCTCGGAGCCGGAACTTGTGTGTCAAAAACAAGTCTTGGCTGGGAAATCATCCCTTTTGATGGTTTTAATATCGCATGTATTGTATAAGTATGATAGTAGTAATTGAAGGCGCACAACCGCCGTACCTGTTCAAAAATACACTTCTGTAAAAAACGGTTACGAAACGCTACACACAGGTCTAGTTACAGTTTATTTAGACACACGAGAATCCAGTTCAGCACACATCATCCTAATATCAACTAACCTGATAATGACTCTACTCCGTTCTATAAATGCAGTGCTATCAGTACGAGAAATAGCTAAAAAATAGTTTGAAACGCTAACGGCTACACAGAATAAGTAAGTGCCATTACGCCTGGGCTGTTGCTGCCTGTCCAGACTGTTGTTAAAGTTCATTAGGTGTGTCGACAAGACATAACAAACACAAACGGTGCAGAAATGTGTCTTCAGATTTATGCGTAATGGTACTTTAATGTACATGTACAATTACAACTAGTAACAAAAAACATCACTTTCTGGAATTAAGCATTGGTTGCATGCATGATTTTGAGTGAGATTCCATTTTATTGGTGCCTCAACCAGTCCTGCTTGTCAGCTACAGACAACAGTTTCACACGGGTCTTTGAAAGCACCATGGGCTGTTGATCTGTGATCAAGCTGATCTGATTCGGCTGCTCCTCAAATTTTGCATGTGCTTTTGTAGCTAAGCATTTGAGTTTTAAATGTTAATTGCTGTTGTTGCAGGTTCCTCGTTCAATAAGCCCCTGGTGAAGTTTTCATTAGCAACACTGAAGCGCACAGGGACCCCTTTCATTCAGGATGGGCCTTGCAGCGAGGTAACACCCAAACTGTCCAAGTGCCGTGAGTGCAAGATGACGCCAACTCAGCGCAGCAAGAAACTACCTAACATCTTCTGCAGATTCTATGCCTTCAGGAGGTATGTATTCGTATGAGCTTGTGTACATTATTGGCTCTTGTGTTCTAGAAGAGCAAATGCATACTGAGCCATTTGTGTAAATTTTAAAGGCATCTGCTCCAGGCAATGAAGAGTATCTCCTTAATTAGTGTTTTTAGTCGTACATTAATGCTGCACAGAAAGGCTAAGTTAACAGTTGCAGTTCATGACAGACCTTTCTGCTGTTTTCCTTTACACGTAGGCGAGTTTCCCATATGTGCACCAGAGGCAGTGGAAAACCTGTTACTCGCATAGATTATGGAAAAAGACTTTAAAAGTCATGGTTTAGGCTAGACGGCATTGAGATCCGGTTGTATCAACAAATTTCAACGAACATAATTGGTCCTGGAGGAGTTTGCTTTAACATTAGCATTGAAGAAACTAGACTCAAATTCGGCCTACAGTTTAGGTGTGTGTGGTGGCTGTTGACATATTTTTACATAATGGTAGTTTTCTCATGGAAAAAAATGAGAGGACTTTATTATGTTTATTACTTTCAAAAGTATAGTGTCCCAGTATATCAACATCAACAAATATGTGATAAATGACTAATTGTGATACAATTTAGTAATTTCAAGAGTACATTAGCTGACCTTTTTTATGAAACTGAGCACAAACATTGCTTATGATAACACCTAGCAGTTATGCTAATTTGGTTGCCCATTTTTAGTTACACACACACACACACCTGTTGGAGAGTGGAAAGCGCACGCCGGTAACCTTGCACCCCACCACATCCCATTTTTCGGGAGTCTGGAAAGCGAGGTCTGTTTCAGGATAAATATCCCAGCCAAAATCAAAGTTGGAAAACGCCCATCCCTGTGAGGTAACTGATCCGCCCTTGTTAAAAAAAAAGTTACTGTTTCACAGTCACTGACTTGCAACATCTTAAAATGAACTGCTTCAATAGGTGAACTGTGGGTGTTCATTTATCAGATGAAGTTGTGGAGTTAAACAATCAACTTAATGCACAAAACTTGTCCTTGCCACTTTCTCATATTTTTATGTGCATGCCAGTTTTCTTCATTTGGGGAATTTTTAAATACTTCCACACCTTTCCCAGTTGCTTTATTTAGATGCAATATATAATAAATATTTCTTTCTGTTTGCAGGCTTAAGTTTAGTGCCAAGGGAGCAGTTACCATCGCTGGTTTCTCTGAACTGTCTGATGCTGATCCTGATGACATAGAACCCTGGCTGCCTCGCTTTCCCAGTGAGTATTGTCTGCTTTGGCCAATGACATTTGGAATTTCTAACCTTTACCAGTTAGAGGCTACAGATTCTCATGAGCTCTTTCAACTTAAGGGACTTATATAATCAGCCTATTGCTAGTAAGGATCAGCCTTAAATTGTACAAATTACATCTACTCTGTTGGAGGATACCCCAGCAGTTTGTCTGTAGCTGTTCCGTCTAGACAAAGAACTGGCATATGTTGTGTGTACAAGATCAGATACATGTACTAGCAGGGGTGTGGGTGTTCCTCAAAAAACGTTGATATGAAAGTGATTATTACAGTAAAACAAGATTTGTAATTGCTGAAATGAGATAATGTGGAGATGGTTTAAAGTCTATGTTACTTGCACCATCTGAGCTAAATCTTCATGTACAGATGCATACGTGAGTGCATAGTACAGAGATGCCAACCCTTCCGATTTCGCCGTATTTTCTTACGCCAAAATTAATTTCTTAAGATTTTACGGCCAAATAAATTATCTTCCGGCGAAAAAAGCGCTGAAATTGTCCACTAAAACTAAAAGTTACCAATTTCTCGCTGACTTGGTTGCTCTTATACCGCCGGGCCATCGCGTTTCCCTCAAAATAAATAATGAGCCAATCAGAAGTGTCCTCTGATTAGCGCAACCAATCGGAATCTGAAATGTAAATGATCGGAAATAGTGTGATTTCAGTTCAGTAGTTCTTGGGATTTCGGTGTTTTAGTGTGTAAAGATGTGTTTGATATCACACACTATATGATGTAATGGCCTGTTTATCGGCCGGCCGTGTGTGTGTAAAGATGTGTTTGACATCGCACGCTATATATATATATATATATATATATATATATATATATATATATATATATATGACTAAGTGCCAAAAGGTGAGCAAAAAGTGAGTGATCTCTTTTGCGTGAAACTAAAATCTGTTTAAAAAGACATGTGTTGACTTTAACAAGTGCAATGTGTGTGTGAATGATTGAAGATATACTGGCAATAATTTCTGCACCTAAGGTAAAGCCGTTTGGTGAGTATACTGTAAAACGCCAGAATTCACCAATAAAAATCGGCCCGGGAAAGCGGACAATGACATGCTGTCGGTCTGTTTTGATCTCGCGTGTAAAAGCAACAATAACAAACCTGGTGCCAACCATGCCCATATGTTCTGGGAAGATTGATCTTATAATCCGTGTATTTCCCAGATTTGAAGGCAAGCCATGCTTTTGTTTATTGCTCTTGAAAGTAGCCACTGTCGGACGTCAGATTTGTCTCAACAGCAGCATCTTAATTTCCGCAAACTTGTGCTAGCGAAAGGCACGCTGACCCAAACCGGAAATGGTGTCATTGCGTTGTTTCGCTTTCGTTAAATATTTTATATGCTTTAAATTTACTTTTCCGTCACAGTTTTCTAAACTGGCAAAAAAAATTGTGAGCGGCCAGTTTTTGTCGCAAGATCTGACGTTCAACTATTTGACAAGTTTAACAAAGTTGTTTTGGGTTTTTTTGGTCTACGATCGTCCGGTTATGATAGATGCATTATGGGCCACATTCCAGCGTGGTTGTTTTGAATGTCCGGTTTGTCAATGGAGAGCTACAACTCGTGACATTTTGTCGCAACTGTTTTCATAAATCTGACGTTCGATCACTTCATCGAGTGTAATCATAGACAAAATAAAGAGCCAAATGTTTATTGTAAGGGACCATTTTCAAGAGTTTGAATCGCCCGAGACTCCAGCACCGATTTTAGGCAGTAGGTTGGAGAATGAAGATGATTTCTTGTGATAACAAATTTTATGGCTGTAGCAACCTGACGTTCGATCGCGAACACGTGTCGCAAATCTGACCTCCAGTCGATGCAAGTTGGTAAATGAGTTATTTGAATGAACACGGGTCACCGATGTATTTTTGTCGTTTGATGGAGACGTGCAGTTGTTGTGATGCAAACGTAAGATAATGAGATCAAGAAACAGGTGAATTTCATAACATAATAATGCAATGATAAAAAATGTATCGGACGTCAGGCTTGTGCCAACATTTGCTGCTGCAATCCTGACGTTCAACACATATGGATTGTAGAACTTTTGGGGGCAAAGGCACTGTTAAAATGAGCCATTTTGGACAACCAGTTGCATAGCCATTAGGACCTTCTAAATCTGAGGGTCAGAGTTAAAATAGTGCATCAGCCTGTACACAGATAAAACTTATTTGAATATTTGTTTTATTTTTTCGGGCGCAGACTGTTTAGCACATCATGTTTCATCATGTATATTACATCAGAAAGCTGTATGCAGTTTGTTCTTCATATCTGTTTTGTTTGTTAAATATTGTAGCTTGAAACTGGGGGAAAGGCTTTGTGTTTGTGGTTTCTGATAACTGTTCTGGGGATATCTGCTGCAATCCTGATGTTCGACATAAGTTACAAATTCTGGCCCTGACTGCCAATAAATATATTTGGGCAGCAAAGATAGACTCCCATTGTGCTCTAATGTGTGCATGTATTCCTGTGAGTGGTATATAACATGACAAAGTGTGTTTTTCTTGGTTGTAGGATGTTTTAAAAATGTTTTAAAACTTGAATATGGTCGGATGTCAGGTATTGCAACACAAATCATGTTCAGGGATTAGAACATTCTAAGCCAAAAAGCAGTAATTGTTTGGATAGGTCAATTGTGACCACTACTTATTATTTTAACTGTTTAGAAACTGATTTGTGTTTTTTTATCCCACTAATTTAAAGGCACTATGTCGCAATACCTGATGTCCGACATATCCAGACTTACAAATCTTAACAGCCATTTTCTCAAAAACCATTTCAGATATTATTATCTTTTTCTTTTACAAACACATTGCCAATACAGTGTACATCACTTAATACATTTTCTGGTACTTTATGTCACACTTTGATTTTCAACCCAGTTGTCCTCTTTGTGAGAGCACCTTTTGGCACTTAGTCATATATATATGACTTAAGTGCCAAAAGGTGATCTCACAAAGAGGACAACTGGGTTGAAAATCAAAGTGTGACATAAAGTACCAGAAAATGTATTTGGGTGATGTACACTGTATTGGTAATGTGTTTGTAAAAGAAAAAGATAATATCTGAAATGGTTTTTGAGAAAATGGCTGTTAAAAATTTTTTAAGTCTGGATATGTCGGACATCAGGTATTGCGACATAGTGCCTCTAAATTGGTGGGATAAAAAACACAAATCTGTTTCCAAACAGTTAAAATAATAAGTAGTGGTCACAATTGACCTATCCAAACAATTACTGCTCTTTGGCTTAGAATGTTCTAATCCCTGAACATGATTTGTGTTGCAATACCTGACATCCGACCATATTCAAGTTTTAAAATATCCTACAAGCAAGAAAAACACACTTTGTCGTGTTATGTATACCACTCACAGGAATACATGCACACAGAAGAGCACAATGAGAGTCATCTTTGCTGCCCAAATATATTTATTGGCAGTCAGGGCCAGAATTTGTAACGTAGGTCGAACATCAGGATTGCAGCAGACATCCCCGGGATACTTATCAGAAGCCACAAACACAACGCCTTTCCCCCAGTTTCAAGCACATTATTTAACAAACTAAACAGATATGAAGAACAAACTGCATACAACTTTCTGATGTAATATACATGATAAAACATGATGTGCTAAACAGTCTGCGCCTGTAAAAATAAAACAAATATTCAAATAAATTTCATCTGTGTACAGGCTGAGTCCTCGCGCTGGGACCATATGGCGTTGAGGCGCGTCCCCTGGGTGGTGGATAGGGGGTCCCTCGTGAGAGGGGTGCACTGAATGAAATAAGGTGCCGTGAACCAACATGGTCTAAGGGAAGGTGACCCCGACAGAAAACCCCTGGTCCTCCTAGTAAGGGGGTTGGGCGTGGGGGTAGCTTCCCCACCCTGCAAAAAAGGAAATAGCTACAAAAACGCCGACGAAAAGACTAACAGTAATTCCATTCCTGGAGGAGGAAGGTTCTTCTACCAGAAGACTTATGACGTCCTGTGGTGAAAGCCGGAAGTCTTCGGAAGCCACAGGACCGAGCCGCCTCTATCCAGGGATACAACCATGGGCACATGGAACGTCAAGACCATGTACCAGAGCGGCAAGGCCGCCCAGATAGCAGCGGAAATGCAAAAGTACAACCTTTCCCTGCTAGGTATCAGTGAAGCCAGATGGATGCAGTCTGGCCAGAAAAGGCTGTTAAGTGGGGAGATGATTCTGTATTCAGGTCATGAAGAGGAGAATGCCCCCCATACAGAAGGTGTAGCATTCATGCTGTCACCAGTGGCACAGAGAGCGCTGATGGGCTGGGAACCTCTTGGGCCAAGAATTATCACAGCAGCCTTTAGAACCAAGAAAAAGCTCAAGCTGAACGTCATCCAGTGTTATGCGCCCACAAATGACAGTGACGAGGAAGAGAAACAAGAGTTCTACGACCGACTCCAGAGTGCCGTGGACAAATGTGCGGAGCGAGACATCACCATCGTCATGGGCGATTTTAATGCCAAAATAGGGGAGGACAACACCGGATACGAAGAGGTGATGGGGAGACAGGGACTAGGCTCGGAGATGAGTGAGAACGGGGAGAGGTTTGTAGACTTTTGTGCTCTAAACCGACTTGTCATTGGAGGCAGCATCTTCCCACACAGAAGAATACACAAAGCAACTTGGGTCTCACCTGACCATACAACAGAGAACCAAATAGACCATATCTGCATTAGCAAGAAATTTAGAAGATCCCTTCAAGATGTTCGAGTGAGGAGGGGAGCAGATGTCGCCTCCGGATACCAACATGCAGGGTGTGCCCTGCTATGAAACGAAACTGTCAGATATAGTGTTGAAGAAATGTAAGGCAGCAACGAGGACTGCCCTGTCTAAGTGATCCCCAGATTGAAGCTTGTGTTTGTCCAGCATTGCAAGTATGTCATGAAGCTGCTGTGCTTATAAAATCTTTTCCAAGTATGGCACTTTGTCAGTGTTTTTTTATGTCATTAAATGTCATGTGTATTCTGCCTGCCTTTGTGTTTGTGTATAGTTACATTAGTAATGCATCGCTGCGACGCGCATTGACTACTGAAATTGACGCGCATTGACTACTGAAATTGTCATAAAACTACTGAAATTCTACATTTTGACTACTGAAAAAAAATTTGGGGGTTGGCAACTCTGGGCGATTCAAACTCTTGAAAATGGTCCCTTACAATATTTATAAAATAAACATTTGGCTCATAATATTGTCTATAATTACAGTCAAAAGTCAGAAGTGATCGAACGTCAGATTTATGAAAACGGTTGCGACAAAATGTCACGAGTTGTAGCTCTCCATTGACATACCGGACGTTTAAAACAACCACGCTGGAATGTGGCCCATAATGTATCTGTCATAACCGGACGGTCGTAGACCCAAAAAACCAAAACAACTTCGTTAAACTTGTCAAATAGTTGAACGTCAGATTTTGCGACAAAAACTGGCCGCTCACAATTTTTTTGCCAGCTTAGAAAACTGTGACGGAAAAGTAAATTTGAAGCATATCAAATATTCAACGAAAGCGAAACAACGCCATATTTTGACCAAATTTGTGTTTTCACCTGATGATAAGACCTTTTTGGCTTACGTGCGAAGCAAAAGTGAGTACGTTCTGGGCCAGTGGTCATCCGTCAGGCGTCGTCTGTGGTAAACTTTAACGTTGGCATTTTCTCAGAGACTATTCAAGCCACAGTCTTCAAACTTGGCCCAAGGATACTTTGTGGCAAGACCGTTCTAAACATACCATTTTGAGTGAGCGCTCACAAAGGTCAAGGTCACAGGATGAGGAAATTGGCCAGAAACAGCTATATTTTGACATAATTTATTTTTTCTCAAATACTGTTGACAACTTCAAACCCAAATTTGGTCCAGAGATACCTGATGGCAATACCTATCTATGAATACTAATTTGGATGACCCCTCGGAAAGGTCAAAGATCACAAAAGCTCAGGAAATGGGTCCAAAATAGCCATCACAAAATAGCCATACTTTGACAAATGTTCTCAAATACTATTCACAACGTCAAACCCAAATTTGGTACAGAGATACCTGATGGTAAGACCTATCTATGCACACTAATTTGGATTACCCCTTGGAAAAGCCAAGGGTCACGAGGCCGATAAATGTGTGTAAAACGCAATTGTTTTATAAAATTGTAGGTGTTATCAACATTTTTGCAAAATTTTCAATCAAATTTGGCACAAAGGTAGCTAATGATAAAACCTTCCTAAGCATACTAATTTAGTCAACTCGTTGCAAAGGTCAAGGCTCACCGGGGGTGGGGGGGAGGGGGGGGGGGGTGATTAAAGTAAAAAATGCTTGCATTTTCAGAAAACATGGATTTTGCTGGTACAAAAGCCAGCCCTTTACTTATTGTCACAAAGGTCACACCTGTAAATAGGTCATACACGTGAGACATAATGGCTTTGCCATTCTTGTTATGCATACACAGTAGGGTGATCCCTGAAAGATCAAGGGTCACAATAGGTCGGCAAATGTAAAAAAGCATTGTCTTTCACAAAATTTTAGTTTTTGTGCACAGAGAAAATTATGTTGATCAATCTTGCATGTTAATCACAAAGGTTTTGCCTTTCTTATTTTCTGTTTGTTAACTAGCCTGGTATACATTTTTTCAGTTGAGGACCCCCAGTTGGACGATGAAATGTCCAAATTCATCCTGGCCAAAGTTGGAGACAAGTTTTGTGAGCTGGTAGAACAAGAGAAAGAGGCCAAGTCCTGGGCTGGTGATGATGGTAAGGTTCAATATGTTCTTTAATCCAAGGTTGTTTTTTTGGTTGTTGTTGGATGAGCTCCATCTCTTACTGTAAGATGCATAGAGACATTAGAATGTGTGCCTCTTGCAGTGGTATGGCTTTTTGTAATCTGAAAGATCGTCTTTCTCTCTGTGAAGCATTCTTCCACACTCTTTTTATTTGCAACACACATGTTCTGTCAACCACAAATTTTCAACTGTTGTTAGAATCGAGATCTGAGTCACTTTGAAAAAAAAAGTATTTCTAACATCTTTTGGTTTTTTCTTCATTTTCATGAACACACTTTTTAAATCCCTATATTATACAAGGGACTTTTAAGAATGGGACACTTGGAGCGAATTTAGTAATTAGCATGTCTCTGACAGATAAAAGAACAAGATAAACGTTACCTTGGTGCGGAACATCCTCTCGGCACAAATGCCATATGTGTGCATATGTATGTAAACATGAATATCTCCAGTGTTTGTGTACGTAAAAGCTGGAAAATTCAGGACATGATTCACTCAAACCATATCAAAGAGAGCCTCTGAGCATATTCAGAGTGGATGCTTTATTACATGGTTAAATGACCATTTATAGAAAGTCAGCGCACCTTTGAATCTTTTTTTTTTATCGGCCCATAAAATCTTCAATCTTAGCTTTGAGAAAGCCTTTGGATGAGTTTGTTAGCCGGTGATGTAGCTGTACAACTCTTTCAGTGAAAATAAATTGAATGCAGAAATAATATCAAAAGCAAACAACCTCTCATTCTATGCAATAATGAGACATCGACATGATGTAAAATTAGCAAATCCCTTCCCCCCCCCCCCCCCCCCCCCCCCCCCCTTCATTCAGCTGCAACCCGTCACACGTGGCTTAAGGGTGTAGGCTACATTGGAGTAACAGTTCCAACAATATTTTAATTCAGCGATGCGATCTCCACACAATGCATTCCCAAATGCACCAACACTGATACAATGTCTCCTTTGAAAATGTCAACACTGGCGACACAAAGTTTCTCATACAACGTACACCACCGTTACGCTGTGTCTCTCACAATGTACACCCTATATGGGCCGCGTACCTACGATAAACTGTGTGTCCCTACAACTGACAATGCATGACAATGTACACACGTGCTTCCCAGCACCATCTTTTGTAGTAAAACGACTTTCCAGAAAAATCTAAGGAATTCACACATTGCAACAAATCAGAACGGAACATGTAACAAACTCATAAATGTTAATATAAAAAAATGAACTTTCTAGAATAACTACAATAGTCTACAAAAATTTGACTGCTCATTTCAGCCCCAAATCCTAGTGTATAATGACGTCACACAAAAGTATGGCACACCGTTCACGACCTTTCACAACACGCAAAGAACGGCTGCTAAATTCACGCGCACAGAGAACAACTATGGCTAAAAATAGAGCAGCTCTACTACTACTATCCTCCATGCGACTTTGCTAGAAGCTTCCGTACTAAACTTGGCGTATCATAACAAAACCAATTCCGCTATCTGCGCGAACAATAGAGAATCTCACTGAAAAGGTACGTGATACGTAACCATGATAGTTCAAATAAATATCGGATCGTTTCCTACGATTAACACATGCATGCTCTCACAGAACAACACAACCACAATCGTAACATTACCCTCCTCTTTAGAATGAAATTTCACAAAAATTTCTTTTCAAATCTCAAAAATATACGGTTGTGGCTGTATTAACCTACACAAAACCACAAATAATAAGAATTTACATCAAAATGAAATCAAATCAACTACTTTAAAATAATCGTCTCACAGTTCCTTTAAACTGTCCTGAGCGAAGACATGTCTCTTTAAACTGTCATGAACACCAAAATGTTTCTTTAAATTGTTATGGGCACAGAAATGTTCTTTTAAACTGCTCTGCTCAAGTAATCCGCTCCAAAGTTCTGCAAACCCTTGATAGACTGTAGTTGAATGTCAAAATTCTGCAAGAACATCGCCCATCTCATAATATATGAGAATTTGTAAACTTTGCAGAGTTTAGATAGTTCAAGGGCTGATGGTCCATTTGGAGAACAAATGGCACACCCAGAAGGTACAGTTCGAATCGCCTTACTCCCCAGATGATGGCCAGGCACTCCTTCCCGATGGTCAAGTAGTTTCTCTCAGCTCTAGTCAACTTTTTGCTGGCGTAGCTCACTACGTGGAGTTTTCCATTATCCTCTTGCATTAAGACTGCACCTACTCCTTCGTTTGAGACGTCTGTTCTCAGGAAGTAAGTTTTCAACTGGTCAGGGAGGTGTAGAACAGGCGTCTCGGTTAGGATGTCTCGAACTGCCTGGAATGCTCGCTCTTGTCTTGGGCCTCCTCCCATTTCACTACGTTAGGTTGTCCTTTCCTCAGCAGGTCAGTCAGGGGATCTGTGACTGCCGCAAAGTTTGTTATGAACTCCCAGTAGTAGTTCGCCAAGCCCATAAATGAGCGGACTTGCGTCTTGGTCGTAGGTCGCGGGGCATCCCTGATTTTCTGCACGTTGTCGTCGTGTAGCCCCTTTAAACCTTCGCTCAATTTGTGTCCGATGAAGTCTATATTGTCGGCCCCAAGAATACACTTGCTTGGACGGATAGTGAAATTTGCATCTGACAGTCTTTGGAGCAGTTCTCGGAGGGCTTTGAGATGATCCCCCAAAGTTTTGGTATGGATCAAAATGTCATCCCAGTAAAAGACCACATTCTGCATATCTTCTAGGATCTTTTTCAGTCCTTTCTTCAGTGTGGCACCACTGTTCACCATACCAAAAGGCATCTTCAGGAACTCCCAATGCTGTCTTGGGGATATCTTTTTCTGCAACCTTGATTTGCCGATACCCTTTGCTTAGGTCAATTTTGGAGAAAAATCGGTTCCCGCTGACCTTCTGGAACAGTTCTTCTGCTGTGGGCATAGGCTCAGGATCGAAGATTGTTAGTTTATTGAGTCTATGGTAGTCCACACACACCGGTTGGATCCATCTGGTTTCTTCACGATGACAACTGGGGACGCATATGGTGACTTGGACTCCCTGATGACTTCCAGACTCAGCATTTCTTTGATATCCTCGAACAACACAACCACAATCGTAAAACACACACACACACACGCACGCACGCACACACACACACACACACACACACACACACACACACACACACACACACACACACACACACACACACACACACACACACACACACTGGAAAGTGTGCAGCGGCATTTTCTGCACAGGCAAAGTCAAACTGAGGTCACACAAATCATAGTGGGAAATTATACCCTGAATTTTAGTTTGGCTACGTCACCATTCATCAAGATTCTGATTCATTGTGCTGTAACAATTGGTGTTTTTAAATCCAGGGAAACACACATTTATAGTAAGGGACAAGTTCACTCAGGGGTCTGTAAATCGGCAACACTTTTTCAATCAGTTATTTCAAGATCATAAACAAGCCAAAGACAATCGATAGTTCTCAAGGCAACAAGGACAGTTCAAGCAGTATACAGAGAAATTTTGTGTTTTCACGACCAATACAGTATGTGTTTGAGGAACAATCATACGGCTGACCCTGGAAAGCACATCAAATAAACTAAAAATGTAAATGAGGCCACTCAAGACTGCAACAACAACATAAAGAATGAGCTACAAAGTAGATAAAAGTAGATCTATAGTATTTGCTCATATATAGAATGGGCTTTGTGGGCATGGTTCAGCCCATCTTGTTTCTAATATACACATAAATACCCGGTACTGTAAGTTGTCATAACCAGCTGTTTACTGTAACTTTGCTGGAAACAGCAGTGCTGCTGTACACTAAATTGGTAGTATAGATTTAGTGATAATGTGCAAGTATGTATGTAGAGGTATAGCTGATGTGATAATTAGAATTTTTTTCCTTTCTTTTCAGCGAAAATAGCTTGGAAGCGTGCAGTGACTGGAGTACGTGAAATGTGTGATGTTTGTGACACCACTCTGTTCAATATGCACTGGGTGTGCCACAAGTGTGGATTTGTTGTCTGTCTAGACTGCTACAAGGCTAAGATAAAGCTGGCTGATGGAAAGAAAGGTAAGCCATCAACAAGTCACTTCGGTTCAAAAATTTCTTGCATACCACAGTAGAGTGGATCTCTGTATTAACCCTATAGCTACCAACTTATTTTCCTACAAATTGCCCTGTGTCCCTAACTTTTTTCATTCAAACCAAGTAAAAAAGGGGGATACATATTTCAAACTGTAAGTATGATGTTAATTCTGCTTCAAAATGTACCAAATTTTGACATGATATTGAAAAATATATACAGTATATCAAACTTTTGTCATTTTAAGTGTCCGTGTACCACAGTCTCTGTTTACCTGTCGTACATCTCAGAAATTCAATTTAGTAAACAACAAAACTGGCTAGAAACATATCAGTGGCAGTCAGGAAGTCTTCACAGGTAACCACTCTACTCATTCCATCATCCTGATCACACACATATTATATCTCACGACGGACTAGCCACAGGTGACAAGTAAGGTAGGTTTCAGAACTGTATTCAATTTCAAAGTTTTTGACATAATTCCATCTGAAGAAAATATGCGAAAAATATTTTTAAATGTCAGAGAAATTCAACATTGGTCTAAACCAACATGTGGCAAGTACTACACAGATCAGAGTCATCTGCCACATTACACGAGTATGTACAGGTAGCTCCACTTCATTGTTGATATCGGACTCAAAATTGGTAAGATCTTCAATGTGCACGGAACTGACACTGATGTCCGTTTCAGAGCCATCTTCTCTGACACTATTTGAATGAATTTCAACCAGTAATGCTGTAAATTCAGGGTCGCTGTTGCTCTCCATGATCAAGTCACATTGTAAGCAAAACAGTCTCAAAAAACACGCAACTTTTGATTCAAAACAAACTCGAAAAGTACCCGCATGTAGCGGAAACGGAAGTAGGCGTATCCCACAATGCATTGATTCTGTTAACCCATATCATACGGAGGCTAAAAGCATTACATTTTTACACTGCCATATGCAAGCTACATTATAGTACTTACAGATAAGGTATAGACCAATGGCCGCTTTAGTTCACTGAAGAGTCAGTGGTGCCAGAATAGCTTGATGCCTAGAGGCGCCAAGCTATTCTGGCACCACCCTTGAACTATTTTAGTCAAATTTATTTCACACATTGGTGTATTCCGAATGATAAGGGTTAAAAGTTGGAATGGGTGTGAAATGAACTGGAACAGAGTCGAAACTGAAAGTAGATATATACAGGTGGTACGTCGTACATGCAGTGATATGTCACAGGCGGAACCGGGCGGAATGGTAGTTAAAAGGTTAAAGCATGCAGAAAATACTATCAATTGTAAAAATGGAAAACTGACCTCTAAATGAACTCAACCCCTCCCTTTTTCTGGGAAGACAAAACTCATCATTGTGAATATTCAAATTAGTTATGCAGCAGACCTTATGTGCAATGGAAAAGGAAAGGTTGGGTTCGTTTAAAGTTCAGTTTTCCCAGATAAAAATTCCTGGTGTATGTGGCGTGCTTATCTTAGATGTGCTTGTTACTTTTATCATTTATCTCCCCAATTGTCCATGTTAAAAAAACAACAGCAGCCTGACCATTTTGTGTGGCATATTACATACGTCTGTTTACTGTACAGTTGGACATAATGAATAATGCCCTTATTACAGTGTATCAGTTTTACATTGTCAGCTGTTTCATAATTGTGACCTGTTCCCACAAAAGGGACCTTAAGTCGCTTTTGGCCGAATGGAGCTACAGGCCAAAAAGGGTGCAGGGGGTCATCTTGGGTCAGTTCAAGTGATCAACTTTAAATGCATGTTTCTCGCTTCATAACAGGTCTACAATAGTAGTTTTTGCATCAAATTAATTTGTATTGCTAGTAGATTGTAATGGTATAAATATCTCAAAACTCAAAATTTCCGACTTATGGTCCCTTTCGTGGGAACAGGTCACAATTTACAGTAACTATTGTCATTTGTTGTGACAGGTGGTGATGATTGCAAATGGCTGACCTGTAGTTCCAACCGCCAGTCTCACGAGGCTGAGAAGCTCATGTTGACCCAGATAATACCCAGCGATGGTAAGGACTTGCTTATTCCTTTTTGGTTCGTCTGCGATAGCAAAAGTGCATCCATGTCATGTACCAGTGATTGTCCCTTTACTGGATGTGGTAATTTATAACAATGGCATTTTCTTGACTATTCAAGCCACAGTCTTCAAACTTGGCCCAAGGATACTTTGTGGCAAATCTTTCAAAACGTACAAACTTAAGTAACCCTGGTGTTGATTAAAATACCTCATGAGTGTAGAATTATCTGTGTGGGTACAAAAGAGAGGCCACATATAAACAGAACAGACATCCCAGACCCTGTCGTTCGCTTTCCTTCGCCCCAGCCACTCACTACCACTCACTCTGTTACCAGGATTAAGCTAGTATAATTGTCTTTTCTGCTCCTTCTTGTTTTGGAACTGATTCATTCTGAGCAGCTGCACACTCGTCATCACATCTTTTGCTTTCTTGGATTTAGAGACTATCAAGCCACAGTTTTCAAGCTTGGCGGAAGGATACTTTGTGTCAAGACCTTACAAACATGCAAATTTGAGTGACTTCACTAAAAGGTCAATCACTCAATGTCAGAAGGATCCGGAAATAGGTTCTTTTAAAAAGGCCAAATTTTGACCACCCTTTTTTTTTCAAATACCATTCGCAGCTAGAAAGCAGACTTGGTGCTGAGATACCTAATGGTAAGAACTTCCTATGAATATGACCTTTCTATGCATACTGACCCTTTTCAGAGGTCAAGTCACAAAAGGTTGATAAAAGGTTAAGAATAGGATATGTCCCAGCATTACCGGTAAATTTAAGAAAATCCATATGTGTATCTCATTAAGTCTTGCAGCCAGCTTCGTTTATCTGCAAGAGCTTTGTGTTTATATTGTCCCCTTCAGCTGTAGGGGCTCAAGAAAATCTGTTCCTCTTGATAGCTCAGTCACTGAGACCTGTTTCGAGCTGTTTCTGGAATAGAATTTTGTTTGCTGGTTGCACATTTATATAAATGGCTATTTGTTTATGTTCATCTTTTATTCGTAGATTTTTTTTTGTTTCGCTTCAGATTTGTTAATGTGCTGAGTGTATATTAATTGCCTTATGTGGCCTTATGAGTGAATTCCTCTGTCTGACAGCATTATGGGAGCTTGGTAGACTTATTCACGACATCCGCCGTAAGTGGTCCATTCCTGCCAAGTGTCCTTGTGGTCAGAACAGCATGGACAGCAAGGCAGCAAACAAGAATGGCATGAATCAGGTACATGTGTGTGTGTTTGTTTGGCTCACGTGCAACAGCAAAAGTGGGTCTGTCTACCGAGCTGTTTGTTTCCATCTGTGCGGCAGTGGTACAGTTTAACTTTGGCATTTTTAGGACACTCGTTAAGCCGTAGACTTTAACCTTTTAACTACCATACCGCCCGGTTCCGCCCGTGACATATCACTCCATGTACGACCGTTCCGCCTGTACATACCTGCTTTCAGTTTCCACTCAATTCCGGTTCATTTCGCACCCATTCCAACTTTTAACAGAATCAATGCATTGTGGCATGACATGTCGCGTGATCCACGAAGGGCAGTTCACCAGGGAGCTCCAGGTCAGAACTGGTGTCAGGCAGGGGTGTCTGCTGTCTCCGTTCCTCTTCCTACTGGCCATAGACTGGGTCATGAAGATGACCACAGAGCACAGACGAAGTGGAATACAGTGGACACTGTGGACACAGCTTGATGACCTCGATTTTGCAGACGACTTGGCATTACTGTCCCACACTCATCAACAAATGCAGGACAAGACCACGAGGCTTGCTGACATCTCGTCCCAAGTGGGCCTCACCATTCACAAACAGAAAACAAAGACAATGAGGCTGAACGCAACCAGGGAAGAACCAGTCTTGCTTCCTGGCACCCCGTTGGAGGAGGTGGAGTCCTTCACCCATCTCGGGAGCATCATAGACAAAAAAGGCGGCACTGATGCAGATGTCAGAGCACGAATCGGTAAAGCCAGAGCAGCCTTTCTCCAGTTGAAAAAATTGTGGAGCTCCAGAGAGCTGTCACAACACACCAAAGTCCGGATTTTCAACTCCAATGTAAAAGCAGTTCTCTTATATGGAGCAGAGACTTGGAGATTGACAAAAACCACAGTCAACAGAGTACAGACCTTCATGAACAGTTGCCTTAGAAGAATTTTGAAAATCCATTGGCCAGAGAAGATCAGCAACGTCAGACTCTGGGAGAGAACAGAGCAGATAACAGCAGAGAATGAAATTGGGCGAAGAAGATGGGGATGGATCGGTCACAGTCTGAGAAAGCCAGCTTCCAGTATCACTAGGCAGGCATTGTCATGGAACCCCCAGGGAAAGAGGAAAAGAGGTAGGCCGAGAAACTCCTGGCGTCGAGACCTCCAAGCAGACATCAAGAGACTGGGAACCACCTGGAGTAGAATCGAAGGAGAAGCACAGGACAGGAGTTGCTGGAGGTCTCTCGTCGACGGCCTATACCTGGGTAGGGGTGACAGGTGTAAGTAAGTAAGTAATGCATTGTGGGATATGCCTACTAACATTTCCGCTACATGTGGGGTGCTTTTCGAGTTTGTTTTGAATCAAAAGTTAGGTGTTTTTCGAGACTGTTTCGCTTACAACGTGACTTGAGCATGGAGAGTGAATGCGACCCTGAATTTACAGCATTACTGGATGATATTTGTTCAAATTCTGTCAGAGAAGATGACTCTGAATCGGACTTCAGCTTCAGTTCAGTGCACATTGAAGATCTTACCAATTCTGAGTCCAATATCAACGATGACAAAGAGTTACCTGTACATACCTGTGTAATGCGGAAGATGACTCTGACCTAGGTAGTACTGGCCCTGTGACGGTTTAGACCTATGTTGAGTTTCTTTGACATTCAAAAATATTTTTCTCATATTTTCTTCAGATGGAATTATGTCAAAAACTTTAAAACTGAATACAGTTCTGAAACCTACCTGACTTGTTTGTCACCTGTGGGTATGTCATGAGATATATGCGCGTGATCAGTATCATGGAATGAGTAGAGTGGTTATCTGTGGAGACTTACTGACTGCCACTGGTATGTTTCTAACCAGTTTTGTTGTTTTCTGGATTGAATTTCTGACACAGGTATGCTTTAGCACCTTTTACTGAGATATATGACAGGTAAACAAAGACTGTGGCACACAGACACTTAAAATGACAAAAGTATTATACTGTATGTATTTTCCAACATCATGTCAAAATTTGGTACATTTTGAAGCAGAATTAACATCATACTTAGTTTGAATTATGTACCCCTTTTTTTACTTGGTTTGAATGAAAAAAGTTAGGGATACAGGGCAATTTGTAGAAAAATAAGTTGGTAGCTTAAAGGTTAAACTTGTCTCAAGGATACTTTGTGGTCAGGCAGATTTCAGTGACCCCTCTGAAGGTCAAGGTACGAGATATATCCATAATAAAAACTCCTTCTTATGCATGTTAATATTTTAGCACCTTTTTGAAAAGTTAAAGGTTACAAAAAGTGGGCAAATGTGTCCAAAAAAATGTGCCATTTTTTGGGGCTCGCGTGCAAAGCAATAGCGAGTATGGTCTGGGCGGCGTCCGTGGTAAACGATAGCGTTGGCATTTTCTCGGAGACTACTCAAGCTACAGTCTTCAAACTTGGCCCAAGGATGCGTTGTGGCAGGACCTTTCTAAACATAACAATTTTAGTGACCTCTCACAAAAGGTCAAGGTCACAGGGGATCAGGAAATATATCGAAAATAGCTATTTTGGGACAAAATTTATTTTTTTCTCTAAAACTATTCGCAACTTCAAACCCAAACGTGGTACAAAGATACCTGATGGTAAGACCTTTTTATGCATACTAATTTGGTTGATCTCTCGGAAAGGTCAAGGATCACAATACCTCGGGGAAATAGGTGAAAAATAGCCATATTTTGAGCAAAGATGTTATTTCTCAAATACTATTCACAACTTTAGACCCATACTTGCTACAGAGATATCTGATGGTAAGACCTGTCTATGCATACTAATTTGGATGACTCCTCGGAAAATGTCATGGGTGACAAGAGGTCGACAAAATATCAATAATTGTACTTATTATCAACATTTTTGCAAACTTTTCAATCAAATTTGACACAAAGGTAGCTGATGATAAGACCTTCCTATGTAAACTAATTTAGTCGACTCGTCGCAAAGGTCAAGGGGGTTTCACAGATGTGTGAAAACTGATTACATTTTGAGAAAACATGGATTGTTAGTGCAGAAGCCATCCCTTATTGTCAGACGTGCGGATCGGTCATACGTGTGAGCTATAATGGCTTTGCCTTTCTTGTTCATAAATTCTCTAGTTTTTGGCGCACTTTTGAAAACTTTCTATCAAACTTGGAACAAGAGGGAATTAATTAATTGTTGATTAATTAATTTTAATTTAATTAATTACGGTATTTATAATGCGCTTATCTTATAATAATTATAACACAACACGCATGCGCACGCTTTAGACAATGACTCATGTACCACAAATAGTGAAAATACATTACGACGGTCAGCTTGGGGTGGGGAGTGTGGTGATGTAGTGCTAGAACTGTTGAAAGAGGTGAGTTTTGAGGGCGGACTGGAAGGAGGAGAGAGAGTGTTTCTGATGGGGAGAGAGTGGGAGAGTGTTCCAGGTGGATGGCCCGTATACTGAGAAGGAGCGGGGGCCGAAAGTGCTGAATTTGGTTCGGGGGATGAGGAGGCGGAGCGGAGGGAGCGGGAAGGAGTGTAGGGGTGAAGTAAGTTGGAGAGATGTTGTCGGCACAGACCTTGAAGAAGATAGAAGTGAGGAAGCAGAAGAAAGCAGTTGTCTACAACAGTCGCACGAGAGCAGCCAAAGTAAGGGCACAGGGGGAATACTGGGAAGCCAACCGCGAGGTGAAGAGGAGTATCAGGGCAGACAAGAGGGCCTACACAGACAGCCTGGCAGCAGAGACAGAAAAGGCAGCAGGCAGCGGCAACATGAAACAGCTCTACGACATTACCAGAAGATTGTCAGGCAGGTATGGCCATACAGAAAGACCAGTAAAAGACTAAGAAGGCAAGCCTATTGCAGACAGAGCAGACCAACTCGACAGATGGGCCGAGTATTTTGAAGAGTTACTGAACAGACCTAGCCCACCCGACCCCCCAGACATCCAGCCAGCAGAGACCGACCCACCCATCAGCTGTGACAGACCCAGCCGGGAAGAGCAGTGGCATTTTTGAAGAACGGCAAAGCAGCAGGCCCAGATGGCATCCCAGCGGAGTCTCTGAAAGCAGACCTAGAGACAACAGTGGAGATGCTGTACCCACTGTTTGGAAAGATCTGGGAAGAGGAGGTGATGCCGGCTGACTGGAAGGAGGGGTACCTAATCAAGCTTCTCAAGAAAGGCGACCTCAGCAAGTGTTCCAACTACAGAGGAATCACCTTGCTGTCAGTACCAGGAAAGGTCTTCAACAGGATCATCCTGGAGAGAATGAAGAGCTCCATTGACCCCCAGCTGAGAGACCAGCAAGCAGGATTCAGGAAGAACCGATCATGTACAGACCAGATCGCCACTCTCCGCATCATCGTGGAACAGTCTCTGGAGTGGAGCTCCACGCTGTGTGTTAACTTTGTGGATTACGAGAAAGCATTTGACAGTGTGGATCGAGAGACTCTGTGGAAACTCCTACGACACTACGGTGTACCCACAAAGCTCATCCGCCTGATCAAGAGCAGCTACGATGGCATGACATGTCGCGTGATCCACGAAGGGCAGTTCACCAGGGAGCTCCAGGCCAGAACTGGTGTCAGGCAGGGGTGTCTGCTGTCTCCGTTCCTCTTCCTACTGGCCATAGACTGGGTCATGAAGATGACCACAGAGCACAGACGAAGTGGACACTGTGGACACAGCTTGACGACCTCGATTTTGCAGACGACTTGGCATTACTGTCCCACACTCATCAAATGCAGGACAAGACCACGAGGCTTGCTGACATCTCGTCCCAAGTGGGCCTCACCATTCACAAACAGAAAACAAAGACAATGAGGCTGAACGCAACCAGGGAAGAACCAGTCTTGCTTGCTGGCACCCTGTGGGAGGAGGTGGAGTCCTTCACCTATCTCGGGAGCATCATAGACAAAAAAGGCGGCACTGATGCAGATGTCAGAGCACGAATCGGTAAAGCCAGAGCAGCCTTTCTCCAGTTGAAAAAAGTGTGGCGTTCCAGAGAGCTGTCACAACACACCAAAGTCCGGACTTTCAACTCCAATGTAAAAGCAGTTCTATATGGAGCAGAGACTTGGAGATTGACAAAAACCACAGTCAACAGAGTACAGACCTTCATGAACAGTTGCCTTAGAAGAATTTTGAAAATCCACTGGCCAGAGAAGATCAGCAACGTCAGACTCTGGGAGAGAACAGAGCAGATAACAGCAGAGAATGAAATTGGGCGAAGAAGATGGGGATGGATCGGTCACAGTCTGAGAAAGCCAGCTTCCAGTATCACTAGGCAGGCATTGTCATGGAACCCCCAGGGAAAGAGGAAAAGAGGTAGGCCGAGAAACTCCTGGCTTCGAGACCTCTAAGCAGACATCAAGAGACTGGGAACCACCTGGAGTAGAATCGAAGGAGAAGCACAGGACAGGAGTTGCTGGAGGTCTCTCGTCGACGGCCTATACCCGGGTAGGGGTGACAGGCGTAAGTAAGTAAAGTAAGTTGGAGAGATAGGTAGGAGCGTAGTTGTTCAGGGATTTGTAGCAGAGAGACAGAATCTTGTATTGGATGCGTTAGGGGATGGGGAGCCAGTGAAGGAGCTTGAGCAGGGGAGTGATGTGGTCGGATTTTTTCTTCCTGAGGACGAGGCGGGCAGCATTGTTCTGGACGCGCTGGAGAGTGAGAGTGGTGGAGTGAGGAAGGCCGGAAAGGAGAGAGTTGCAGTAGTCAATGCGAGATAAAATGAGAGAGCCAGCGAGTTTGGTGGCAGCGTCGGTAGTGAGGTATTTTCTGATCTGACTAATGTGGCGGAGGTGGAAATAACATGCCTGGGCCGTGGCGGAGATGAAGCTGGTCATGGAAAGAGAGGAATCGAGGATGACGCCAAGGTTCTTGACTGAGAGAGGGAGATGGGGGTGCTGTCGAGTTGAAGGTGGAGAGAGGGAGGGAGCTGGGAAAGTTTCTGGCGAGTGCCTACCAGCATGGCTTCCGTTTTGTCGTCGTTCAGTTTGAGCTTGTTTGCTGTCATCCAGTTTTTCACGTCTTCATAGCAGTCACGAGTCAGTAGTGTCTTGAGTGTTGTCAAGTTTGTCTTTGTCTAGTAGTTGTGAGTCGTCAGCGTAGAGGTGGTGGTGTATGTGGTTCGACTGGATGATGTTGGACAGGGGAGAGGTGTAGAGTGTGAAAAGGACCGGGCCCAGGACGGACCCCTGTGGAACGCCGCAGGAGAGCCTGACTGGGTTGGAGGAGACGCCGTCAATGGTGACGGACTGCTGTCTGTCGGAGAGGTAGGAGAGAAACCAGGAGTAGGCAGTCAGTGATGCCGAAGGAGTGGTGGAGGAGGATAGAGTGGTCTGTGGTATCGAAGGCGGCAGAGAGATCGAGTAGCGTAAGAAGGGAGATGTTGCCCGAGTCAGTGGAGAGAAGCAGGTCGTTTAGGATATGTAAAAGGGCTGTTTCAGTGCTGTGATGTTTGCGATAGGCAGACTGGAAGGGACTGAGGAGGTTGTTGTCGGCGAGGTGGAGGTTGAGTTGGTTGAGGACAACCTTCTCAAGAAGCTTGGACAGGAAAGAGAGATTGGAGTCTGGGCGGTAGTTCTTGAGTTAGTTTGGGTCGAGGTTGTGTTTTTTGAGGAGAGGATGTACGATGGCGGACTTGAAGATATCGGGGACGGAGCCATTCTCTAGAGATGTGTTGATGTCGGTAATGAAGGGCAAAAGTTTTGGGAGGCCGTCCCGGTAGCAGGCCTGCCTACCGTCCCGGAGTACCCGTATTTGTCCCGGAAACTTGTTAAAAGTACCTAGCCGTCCCGGGAATACGGTTTTCTCAAAGGCATCTCGGGACAAAAAAAAAAAAAAAAAAAAAATCAAGCAGACGACAGGGACTTTTTGTGCGGTCTCGCGGCGTCTACCGAATGTTACTCTCGCGCTCCCTGAGATTTTTTTAGTCCAGCGCATGCGCACACAGTCATTCACAAATTTCGCATGAGAAAATGGCAACAAAGAGGAAAGCGCAAGATACCACTCTCAGCAAACCGACAAATAAGCGCAGCCAAATCTACATTGCGAAGTATACTGAAAAATGGCCTTTTATTAAGTCTGGAAAAATCGAGACTTACGTGGCTTGTGAAATATGTGCTTGTGAGTTGTGTGTGAAATCTGGCGGCAGCGATGACATCATTCAGCATGTGGAAACAGAAAAGCACAAGGCTAATGAAAAACTTCGAAAGAGCGAGAAACGGAACAGTAAAATCACCGGATTTTTGGCAACAAAATCAAGTGCTAAAGATGAAGCGTTAGATGTAATGCGAGCAGAAACAATGATGGTCGACTTGGTGGTTGACTTGAATTTGCCGATCGCTTCACTTGATAAAATTAACAAAGCCGTCAAGGTAATGTTTCCTGACTCGGCAATCGCGAAGAATTTCCAGTGCGCCCGTTCCAAGGGTACTGCAATAACCATAAGCAAATAATAAGCAAAGAAATTGCTGCCAAAACAACATTCAGTCATGTTGAAAGAATGAAGAGACTACCATTTACCATATACACTGATGGCAGCAACGACAGGAGGGGAAAAACTTTTCCCTTTGGTTGTGCGGACTGTAAATCCTGAGTGTAATATAATTCAGTGCTTGCTATTTTCTCCATAACGCTTGTAGTTGTAAAAAGTTGTTTTATAATACAGTGCTTACTAACGACTGGACTGCAATATCCAGTGTGATTTAAAATAAATACAGTAGCAATGACTGGACTGGACAATACCACTACCAGTGTATTTATTCTGATTGACGCCAGTTGTCAATTTAGTAAAAGACAACTAACATTCAAGGTGAACGTAAGGACTATCTCGATCTCCCACATTATCATCAGATGGTGTTCAGTAGGTAAATCTCATCTTTTGTGTTTTTATAATTTATACTTAGTGTGTATTGATGCAGTTTAAGATGTAATTTTTTTTACATTAATTTTTTTTTTTTTAGCCTTATCACCGCGCAACGATTTGACATTTTTCTCGAGGTTTAGTCGCGATGTGTGTCCCTGGAAAAAAGTCCCTGTCCCTGATTTCTATGAGGTTGGTCCCTGAAAGCCAAAGTTGGGGGTAGGCAGGCCTGCGGTAGAGAGAAGCTGGGAGGGGGTCTAGTTCACATGTTTTGAAAGGCATGGACTTTATGGTCTTGAGGACTTCATCCTGAAAGACGGGGCGGAAGGACGAGATGGGAGTGCCGGAAAAGGATGGGTCAGGAAGGCAAGGCGGAGAAGGCAGAGTGTCGAGTGTGTTGCGCAGAGTTTGGATTTTGTCGGAGAAATAGGAGGGAACATGTACATGTATGAAAAATGCACATGTATGTAGACAGCTCTGCAATCATATTGAGGCAGTTGAAGACTTGCCTATTTTATCGACCTGTGGGAAACGTTTATGTCAAATGTATTGCATATTGGTCCTGTGTGCCAAGAGGGCTTTGCCATTCTTGTTTCTGTACCTTTTAGACTTGCACCTTCAACCATGGTCTGAAAGTTTCAGCAAGAGGCTTAATGTGCCATCATAACAGTATTTACTGACCACATTATACAAGCAAAAAATTGCAGTTATGGAACTGACAGAATATTTACAGAAATAAAAATGTTGATTGACCTAAATGAGCATCATTGTGGGTAGAATTATTATATGTGACCCTTCTTCTACCTCAAAAGACAGGACATGTATAATCAGAACAGACATCCCAGACCCTTCCATTCTCTTTCTTTAGCCCCAGCCTCTCCCTGCCACTCACTCTGTTACCAGGATTAAGCTAGTATTATTGTCTTTTCTATTCCTTCCTGTTTTGAAACTGATCCGTTCTGAGCTGCACACGCATCATCGCATCTTCTGCTTTCCCATGGCTTCCCTCCAAGTTCTCTTGGACGCCCTGACAGGTTTTGTGGTTTACAACAGTGTTGCACGATGTGTGCCCTCCCCCCCCCCCCCCCCCCCCCCCCCATAACTCAACAGCGCTAGCTGACAGTAACTTGCTGAACCAGCTGCAAGAGTTTGGCCGACTAGAATATCTGAATAGCTTAGGATTTAGAATGCCGGTAGCGGTTAGATAATGCTGTGTTAGATTGCTACTCTGCAGGTAGGTGCCAATCTATTCAGTCACAAACCTTACAATTATATTTTGTCCATTTGATCAATTACTTGTAGGCACGTTGAAATGAGTAGTTGTTGGTACAGGTACCTAATTGTTTAATATTAGTGCTCATTTAACCATGTGGAACCTAATATTCTAAGTCATGCTGTTGAGAAGTGAAAGGAATAAGTGGCTGCGTCAGGTGTGTTAGTCATCATTAACACAAACGGTAAGAGGGCACTCGTACCTGCTACCTGGATTTAGCCAACCTACTTGGAACATCCGAGCTACGCCCCTTCTTCACCAGGCATTCCCAAGCTGATGAAATTACTGCCTAGTACATGTATCTCTTTATCTGCCCCTAGGGAGACAGGAGAGGAAAAGACGACATCTGATTGCTCTTGGCACGGTGCCCTAGCCATCCTAGCAGAAACACGTGGCAAATTTTTGTTGGTGTTTACTGACCTGTTCATTCATAGGTTGAGTGTTTTTCTGTTACCCCTGTTCCAGTTCATATCCTTTGCACCCCACCCGGGTCTGCCCTGGGGGACTTGGGTGGGGTTAGGTATTTTTTAGTTCCCAGGGTCACCCTGGTCAGCCCCACAGGGTGGGTTTTTCTCTCTATTCTGGGGCATGCGTTTCTGTCTACCCTTTGTCCATTCACCTGTATTTGCCTTTTTAAAACTCTCCCTACTGTCTGCACTGCCTGTAGCTCTTGATATTGGATGTGTGTTGCTAAATGGTCTTAGCTTTATTTAGGCCCCATGTTGTAGGTTTATTTAACGTATTTGGCCGGCTGGCGACATACATTCAATTTTCTGTTTAGTTTTTTTTTCACAAGCAGTGCAGGCACGTCCTGAGAAAGCCTTGTTGCTGTCGGGACGTTAAGCAATGTACAATCAATCAATCAATCAATCATATCCTTTGCTGAAAGACAAAGTACATTTACATATAATGCATGAGTGTGTAAGTCAAAACTTGTGAAAGGTTCCCAAGGATACTTTGTGGCAAGACCTTTCTAAACTACCAATTTGAGTGACCTATCTCACAGGGGATCAGGAAATAGTGTTTGACAAAATGTTTTTTTTTCTCTAATACTATTCACAACTTCAAACAGAGATGGATGGTAGGACCGTCCTATGCATACTAATTTGGAGGGGTCACAAAAGGTGCGTGAAAAAATGAAGGTATTTTTTTTTCTTTTTTAACTGTTTTTTGGGGTTTTTTTACTGTTGGGGTTTTTTTTTTTTTTTTTTTTTTTTCTTTAAACTGTTTCACTGCCATAGTCAACGTGCCCATAGACTGCCACAGGTGACGATAGTCAACACAGAGGGGCTATGACAAAGGGATTTACCGCAGTGTCGATGACAACATCCTACCCTCCCCTCCCCTCCCCTCACCCCCTCCCCTCCCATTTTACAGTGGTATAACCCAGTGTGTGGTGGGGGGTTCCCTTCAAAATGTTTCGAGCGTACAAAATGGCTGCGAGTTGGGAAATGTGCTTTCACTGCACCCGTGATTTTTGGGCAGCCTTATTTTCAATGATTAAGATAGCAAAAGGCCTGAAAATGATTCTGATGAAGTCCTTGGTGATTCTACTGATGAAGACTAGTCGCCAGAACCAGAAAATTCCGACAAGAGTCCTTGAACAGATTCAGGAAAGCGTGTTTTGCTTTTTCACTGACAATGTTCATGTCGCATGTGCCTTGACCTGAAAAGTAGGTACAGGTGGTGGGAGGGAGGGGGGGGGGGATGTATTGTAATGTAAACATTGGATAGGTTGTCTGTGTAATCAGTCAGTCAAAGTTACAATCATAAATATGATTAAAAACAATTTGTTACAGGGAACAATTGATTATATATAAATTTGGCGGTAAAAGAGTTAAATAGAAATGTTGTATCAGTGTTTTTGCAAAAGGTGGGATCAGACCTTTTTATGCATAATAAATGCTAATCCCTTGCATTTGCAAAGTTCATATGCTCATTTTAGTGACCTATCAGCAAGGTCAAGGGTGCATATGTCAGGACTTGCGTGTGTGTTAAAGGTGTTCCTCTGTTTGCCACAGCGTCCCATGGCACTGCATCAGCAGTGACCAGCCAAACTGTAAGGGACAGCTACAGTGGCTAGTGGGAGTGGTTACATCCCCCCACCCCCCTCCTCCCATCCTTCCTCGCCACCACCTGTACCTACTTTTCAGGTCAACGTGGTCTGGTATTGCCCTTACCATGTCCAGCAACAGGCAGCTGGTTTAATTACCTTGGCATCTGGTCACTATCACAGATTCAGACAAAGCTGTAAGTGTAACGATTTCCTCTGCGGAAGGCCCAAGATGAGAATGAATGATGCAATGAACAATGAACCTTTATTTTCCAACGGTAGAAGTTATTGGTAACAGGACCAGTTTTCAAACTTGCCGTTGCTACATCTACTACATAAATGACATAGACATACAAACATACACATACCACACACTGACGCATGTATGCACTCGCTCACGCACGCACGCCCGCACATACGCACGCACGCTCACACACACACACACACAAACACAAACTTGCACACGCACGCACTTAGACACACACGCACACATATACACACACGCTCTCGGACACGCACTCCAGACATACGTACGCGCATAACGCGTACGCACAAAAATAAATGAGTAAAAATGCAAAGTAAAGCAATACACAGAAAATCATTAAGTACATTAGAATTCATACAGCAAAGGCAAATATGTATATATGTGCTCTCTCTCTCTCTCTCTCTCTCTCTCTCTCTCTCTCTCTCTCTCTCTCTCTCTCTCTCTCTCTCTCTCTCTCTCTCTCTCTGTCTCACACACACACACACACACACACGTGAGCGCGCGCCCAAAAATATCGCGTACACACATATGAAGGCAAAAACATTATACATTGTACATGCAGTATTCAATGTACTCTTGACACTCAGATATTATGGTCCACTGTATATTATATTAAAAAAAAAAACAAAAAAAAACAGACGCTCTCTTTCTCTCTGTGTCTCTCTCACTCTCGCGCGCGCACACACACACACACACACATTCTCACACACACAAACATTCACACACCTGAACACACGCGCAAGTTATCCCTGTACTGTAATGATTAGATTACGTCAGAGATTCTAGGTGTTTGAAGAGGCTGACCCTAAATGAGGTGAGCGTCTTTGCGTTTCTGATTTCTGCAGGAATAGAATTCCAGAATGAACTTCCCGAAAATGACAAACTGGTTTTGAATAAATCAATACGCGGCAGGGGTACTTTGAAATGGTGTTAATGTCTAGATGCTACAGATATCCGTTCTGAGAGAAAAAAAGAACTCAAGTACAGTGGACATGACAGTGTAGAGGCGCATATTCTAGCGAACCTCCCACAGCCTGCAGGGCCTCATGATGGTCTATGCCTCTGACAGATAGGATTTATTCTCCCTTTGTCCAGTGTAACATATTCCTTCTCTCTGGGTGAACTTGAATGTACACCCCCCACAATCTTCACAGGAACACACACACAAGCTCACGCAATCAAAACTATAATGTAAAAGTTTTATCCAGGATCGAAAGCCTGTAAAGATGTGTTTAACATCACACACTATATGATGCAATTTAGCCTGCTTATCGGCCGGCCATGCGCACTTGAGCTACACAAGTCAGTCTGAATTTTTATGTCTAGTTCATGCGTGTTTCAATGAAGTTTTGCTTTGAAATGCCGGTACTTCTCATCGTCAGCGGACCAAACCGTGGAGATAATTATTTTGTGCAGCGTTATGCTTCATAATTACGGAACTAATTACAAATGGAAGTATGCTTTTGCAGCTCTCTTGCATGCATCACAGATTTTTCAGGGTTTTTTTTTTTTTTTTTTTTTTTTGCAGCTGCATCTGTTGTAATTGATTTGTAACTACGTGGTAAATACCGGACTCGCTTATCTTTTGTGTAGTTGATTTGTAACTACATGGTAAACACTGGACTTGCTTAGCCTTTGCCTACACACACACTGACACATATGCACACGCACACACACACACACACACACACACACACACACACACACACACTCAGTCCGACACTGACGCGGAAATATATACTGAACTTGTTCCTAGACAGTGCAAGAGAGAGCACATTATTTCTAACAAGAAAATGCACAAAGGGCATAGATCCTCATGGAACCCGCAGGATGCAGAGGCCTCATGCCATCCTATATCTTATGCTGGCCTCTGTGTGCTGACATTTTCTCATTGGGCGCATGGCCTGGGATTCTGGATGGTCCTCGCGGTGGCGCTATCTATTAATGTGAGGCTAGTAACCAGCACAGATGCTCATAACAGATCCTATTACACTACGCAATTGGCGTCACGGTCTACACTTTGGCAGACCGAGTAGGTTTGCCATGCTTACGCAGCGGCTTTTCCATCCCATTAGATTTCCGTTTCGGGTTCAGAGGGTGGTCGGTTTCAGAGGGTTGTCGGTTACAGGTCATATTATTACATAGTCAAATTTGGCCAGTTCAGGCAGTAAGAGGACCGGTGTTTTTAAAAATAGTTTTTGCGTTGTTTAAAAATTTGTAGTAGGTCTGAATGTTGGAATTTGCTGGAAATGTCCGGTTTTTTTAGGGAATTGAAAAATTAGGGGATGACTGGGACTGACCAAGGCTAAGAGACTGGACAGTACGGAAACAGCACTGTAGTCCGAAAACTCTCCCTACTGTCCGCGCTGCCTGTAGCTCTTGATATTGGATGTGTGTTGCTAAATGGTCTTAGCTTTATTTAGGCCCCATGTCATAGGTTTATTTAACGTATTGGACCGGCTGGCAACATACATTGGTAAGGAACCAGTTTCATAGCCAAGAAATGAGACGGGTGATGTGCTGCTTTTTTTTTTTTTTTTTTTTGTATTTTGTGCATGGCAAATGTGCAGCTGGTGGGCGGTAGTGTTTTTTAGGGAATTGAAAAATTAGGGGATGACTGGGACTGACTAAGGCTAAGAGACTGGACAGTACGGAAACGGCACTGTAGTCCTTGACCTACAGCTGCGGGATTTGAAAGTAACCTTGAGGCGTGCGCGATGAACTTGACTTGGCAGGGGGACAGGATTGGCTTCTCCCTACTGGAAATGGAAATTGCCCGAGTGACAAGCGGCTAGTTCAAATTCAAAATTCTGTGCCCTCTGGACTCTTTGGAGAACACACATATATAACCATTTTATATGCCGTTTTCTTTGCACTGCTTTGTTTGGTGCTTTTTTCTTTTTTTAGGGTGCTGCAAGTATTTACATGTGTAGATTTGACCTGTAAATTATTTATTTAATGAAGAGAAAAAAATGACTGGATACTGTGGGTTTTGCCAGAGAGTGATCGCCCAGCGCCGTTTAGGCCGCACCCCCTCTGACAAGGCAGTGGTGTTACGCCTTTTTGTTTAAGGACTCTGCTGTACTTTTTTCTTTTTTTTTCATGAGCTTATGTAAGTTATTAGTATGTCTCCCTTTGTTCCGTTCACCTGTATTTTCCCGTAATAATTTCTCCCAACTGTGCGCAGCCTCTAGTCCTTGATATTGGTTTGTGTTGCTAAATGGTTTTCTGCACGCAGAGATGATCAGTTATGTCTTTGCTATTAATGCACTTTCGGCTCGCGGGTGATTTTGACGAAATTTGTTTTTAATCATACTATTCACAACTTCAAAACTGGACTTGGTACAAAGATACCTGATGGGATGACCTTCTGCATAATAATTTGGATGTTCAAGGGTCAGAAGAGACCAGGATGTCAAAAATAGTCTTGTTTTTTCTCAAATACAATTCACAACCTCAAAACCAAACTTGGTACAGACAAACAAAATTTCTAAGTACAATTCACAACTTTAAACCCAAACGTGGTACAAAGAAACCTGATGGTAACACCCTCAGAGCATGGAATTTTCCTCATTTTGGCAGATTTCCACTTAAATGAAGCTGCCAATCCGCCAAAGAAAAAAACTCCCCTGAAAAAAAAATCGTAAAGTCACTATTCCAATACCATATTTTGCGATCTTTACGTGGCAGATATCCCCAAATCGCGTATTGAAAATTGAGCGAGGCATTAGCTTTAGCTCGCACAGATTGCTTCCCGTGTTTAATAGTAGTTGTAGTCTGGTTGAAATATGGCGGAGAGAAAAAATACTTAAACGTGGAGACAGAATAGACGATTCTGGAGCCAAGAATATTTGAAGATGGACTTACCTCGAGAAAACCGTAAACGACAAGCTCCTCGCTCAGTACATTCGCAAGTTAGCGGCCTCTGGGCTGGCGTATTGCGAACTGTGCAGAGTTGATATTGACTATGCTGCATGTGGCCGCGTAGCTCTTGATGCTCACGTGTCTACAGTGAAACACGAGAAATCTATGAATGGATTTGGGTTGCAGAAACTTGAGAAAGGCTATGATGTTTCACTGCCAAAAGTGCATTTGGCCCATGCTTCTATTTATGTTTGGAATTGTTTGTTTTGATGTGTTTTGTGTGTCTTCTTTTGTGAAATAGGTCCAAATCGCCATATTTTGATAAAAGATGTTTTTCTCAGATACTATTCACAACTTCAAACCCAAACGTGGTACAGAGATACTTGATGGTAAGACCTATCTATGCATACTAATTTGGATGACCCTCAGAAAGGTCAAGGGTCACAAGAGCTCAGGAAATCGGTTTTAAAAAAAACAACATTTTTTGACAAGAAATGTTCTTTCTCAATTACTATTCACAACTTCAAACCCAAACTTCCTACAGACATACCTGATGGTAAGACCCATCTATGCATACTAATTTGGTTGACCCCTCAGAAAAGGTCAAGGGTCACATGAGGTCGACAAATGTGTATAAAATGCCAATAATTGTAGTTATTATCAACATTTTTGCAAACTTTTCATCAAATTGGGCACAAAGGTAGCTGATGATAAGACCTTCCTATGTATCTTAATTTAGTCGACTCATCGCAAAGGTCAAGGGGGTTTCACAGTTGTGTGAAATCTGATTAAATTTTGAGAAAACATGGATTTTGTTAGTGCAGAAGCCAACCCTTATTGTCAGACGTGTGGATCTGTCATATATGTGAGCCATATTTTTTATATAATTGTAGTTATTACCAACATTTTTGCAAACTTTCAATCAAATTTGGCACAAAGGTAGCTGATTATGACCTTTCTATGTATCCTAATTTAGTTGACTCATCGCAAAGGTCAAGGGGGTTTCACAGACGTGTGAAAACTGATTACATTTTGAGAAAACATGGAGTTTGTTAGTGCAGAAGCCATCCCTTTACTTATTGTCAGACGTGTGGATATGTCATACACGTGAGCCATAAGGGCTTTGCCTTTCTTGTTTCTCAAGTACTATTGACAACTTCAAACCAAAACTTGTTACAGAGATACTTGATGGTAAGACCTTCCTGTGCATACTAATTTATGTGACACCTCAGAAAGATCAAGGGTCACAACAGATTCCAGAAATAGGTCACAAATATACTATTTATTCTAATACAACTTTCAACTTGAACTTGACACGAAGATACCTGATGGTAGCACCTTCCTATGCATGCTAATTTGGATCACCCCTCAGAAAGGTCGGTGGTCATGAAATTAAGACATGCCTGCACTGAGTCTTGTAGCCGTTGGGAGGTTTAAGTAGTGTACAGCCAAGGAGTCCCTTTGTTACACAGTAGTCCCCTCCACCTAATGGTGCACTGAAAGGACATTAGCCCACGTTTGTACATGGGCCTACAAATGGATTGTGAAAAAATAAAGGGTAGGTAAGTCTTCAGGGTAAGACAACATTGAAAACCTATTGTATGAGAGAATTTTTGCAATTAAAGCCTGCTCTGGAAAAGACAACTAGAACCCTGACATTTACACTTTCTACAGTATTGTTTTACTTCAGAAAAAGTGGTAGTATTAGTTGCAAATAATCTTTGTTATTCCCTGTATTTTAAGCGCACTGATTTCTTCCAACAGCAAATGGTGAAGAAGCTGATGAATGGTGTGAGTGACGAGTCTGGCAAGAAGTCCAAGAAGAACTCCGGCCACCATGCTGGAGACGATGAGAAGGGTGAGCAGGAGGAGTACAGCCAGGACTCGCTGGCATTGCTGGCCAATGTTGCTCTGCGTGGTGATGACAAGCCCAATAAGCGCGTGGCCAAGGACAAGTCAGCGGAGGAGGAGCTGCTTGGAGAAGACAAGAAGTCCAGCTGCTCCACACTGCGTGAGCTTCTCACCAAGACCGCCGGCAAGGGCAAAGTGCCCAGCGAGAAAAAGTCCAAGCCCAAGACCAGCGGCAGCACTTTGGATGACATCATCCAGTCTGTGGTAGAGAAAAGTTGTCGTGACATGGACCAGACCACCCAGCCCTTCAAGTTTCTGCACTACATCCCACGCCTTGGACAGTGGAACCGTGAGCTGCCCATCATCACGCACAACCTGACTGAGACCTCTGTCCTCTACCCTGATGTCCCCCACTCCTGGCTGTGCGACGGCCGGCTGCTGCGCCTCCATGACCCGAGGCACAAAGGCAACCTCAAGATTTTCCAGGAGCAGTGGAAACGGGGACAGGTAAATAACTTCTCTTGTCACTTATTTATTTTGGGCAAAAATTATTAAGGGAAAGCCTGCTAAGAGCTTGGACTTTTGTTTGCCCTCTGTTTACTGTGTATCACACAATTATAGTGTTAACCTGTGAAACATTATAACCACCTGTTCTGCGGTAACCAGCAGGCTTTTAACTTTATTCCAAAATGACCATTTTCTTTCATGAGCCTTTTTTTCCCCTGCACAGCCTGTGCTCGTGTCATGTGTAAACAAGCTGGTGAACTCAGAGCTGTGGAAACCAGAGACATTTGTCAAGGAGTTCGGACACCTGGACAATGATCTGGTCAACTGTCGCAACGGCAACCTCATTGTGGGCAACCCCATGAGTGACTTCTGGGAAGGATTTGAATCCATTGAAAGTGAGTTGACATTTGTCATATTTAGCCAAGAAATGTATGACTGTCATCCTAGTTTTGTGGGTTATTGGCTCACGTGTTCGGGGCCAGTGGTCATACGTCTGTTTGCTATCGTCCATGGTAAACTGAAACATTGGCATTTTCTTGGAGACTATTCAAGACAGCCTTCAAACTTGGCACAAGTATACATTGTAGCAAGACCTTTCTAAACATGCCAATTTGAGTGACCTCTCTCAAAGGTCAAGGTCACGGGATCAGGAAATATTTCAAAAATAGCCATATTTTTACCAAATTTACTTTTTCTCGAAATACTATTCACAACTTAAAACCTAAACTTGATACAAAGATACCTTGTGGTAAGACCTTTCTATGCGCATTACTTTGGTTGACCCCTCAGAAAGGCAAGGGTCACAAGATTAGAAAATGGGTCCAAAATATGGTATTTTGACGAAATGTTTTTTTCTCAAGCACAACTTCAAACCCTATCTTGGTACAGAGATACCTGATGGTAGGACCTTCCTATGCATACTAATCTGGATGACCCCTCAGAAAAATCAAGGGTCCCAAGAGATCAGAAAATAGGTCACATATCCATTTTTAGACACAAATAGTTTTTTTTTTTTCACAAACATCGTTTACAGCTTCCATCCCTAACATGGTACAGAGATACCTGATGGTAAGACCTTCCTATGCATGCTAATCTGGATGACCCTTTGGAACATGAAATCATGAAATCAGCAAATGATGGGGGCTGGAAGTTTTATCAGCATTTTTGCAAAACTGTTTAACAAAATTTGGCAGAAATGGAGCTGATAAGACCTTTCTATGCATTTTAATTTGATTGACTACTCACAAAGGTTAGGGGTCATGGACAGTTGACAAAAGTGAAAACTGCATAAATTTTGAGAAAACAGATTTTAATGGTATAAAAGCCAACCCTTTCTGTATATGTTAGAAGTAGAACACTTGCATATTTCATTCACGAGCTGGAAAGGTCAAGGTCACAAAGGTTAGATTAATTATGTGGATCAGTCATGCATGTGAGTTTAAAGGCAATGTCATATTTTGTTGTAAAAAAGATGAATGTACTCGATTTTGAGCAGGTAGGTTGGTCTGTTTTGTCGCAGATGTGCAGTGTGCATGCTTGCAGCCACCATTATTGTTTGCAGTACTGATGACTGGCATACATAAGGGGGCTGAAGTTACTTTCTTGTAAATGTGTTATAACCATCCACCTAAATCAACCATTCCCAGTACAGTGGAGTCCGCTTAACACGAATTTCTGGGGACACGGAAAATCACTTCGTGTTAACCGTATTTCGTGTTAACCGATATGGCCTCAAAATTTATCACGGCCCTCCCGGCAAAAAAAAAAGTGTGTAAGAGATGCGTGCATGAATGAGTACGAGGTTAAAAGTGCACATTATCGTACTTTGATGTGCATACCTTCAGCTCGCTAGAAAAACACAAGGAAACGTGTTCAGCTCACATATTTAATGTAAAATCCATCAGGTAAAATCCATAGTAAGTTACAATCCATCAGGTAAAAGCAACACAGGCTGAATTACAATCCCACATCGGTAAAAGGGTTGTGTTGGTACACGAATGATACAACATGAATACAGTTCAGAAGTGCTAGCCAATGAGAAGACGGATTACAACAGCCGAAGGCTATTCAGCCAATCACAGACTAGAGTTCGCTCTGATCTGTTATGTGTACTCCACAGCGCGAGAGCGACACGTGAATTTGGTTTTCGGTGAATGGAATCTGTGTTCGTGTTAAACAGGTGAACAATAGTGAAATTGCTCTGGTTGGGAACCGAAAACAGCTTCGTGTTAAGTATTTCGTGTTATCAGTGTAATTTTAATACAGAATAAGAAGGCCGTTGGCCGGGAATGCAAAAACGTTTCGTGTTAACCGGAAATTCGTGTTAAGCGAGTTCGTGTTAACTGGACTCCACTGTATTTATATGTACCATAAAAGTCCTTTGGTATTGTGTTTGTTCAGATCGCCTGGTGGATGAGGACAACCAGCCCATCCTTCTCAAGCTAAAGGACTGGCCCCCTGGTGATGACTTCTCTGACTTGCTTCCCTCGCGCTTTCAAGACCTGATGCAGGCTTTGCCCCTGCCAGAGTATACACGGCGCAATGGCAAGCTCAACCTTGCCTCCCGCCTCCCCGACTTCCTGGTGCGACCGGATCTGGGTCCCAAGATGTATAATGCCTATGGGTCAGCCAAGTACCCCAAGGAGGGCACCACCAACCTTCACCTTGACATTTCTGATGCCGTCAATGTCCTTGTGTATGTTGGTGTACCCAGTGATGGACCAGGAGGTCGCAAGGAACATGAAGAAGGTCAGTTAGCTGTCTTGTGAGAGATAGATTTATTACTGCAGAAAGTATGAAAAAAATTACTCTTTCACCACCAAAACCAATGCAAATCACTTCCTGACCGGGCCAGCAAGATCTAAAAGCTGTACCTACCAGCGCCATTCACTTTTAAATCTCAGGAAAGTTTTCAGAGTGGCTACAGTAAAACTGCTTTGGCGCCACTAAGTTTGGTAGGGTTGATATGAAAATGCACACACTTATCAGTTTGCTTTTTCCTAGGAAAAAATCGATGCAGGCAAAACTGCATAAAGGATTAAAGCATAACAAACAGGCATTCAAACAAAAGTTTTCATCTAACTTTATGTAGCAACAGCACCAAATATATATCCATAGCAGATGGAGACAAAGAAAGACCCAATGGAAAGGAACCATAAAGCGTCACACAGTCTATGCACCATCTCATAACTTCTCTCACAGATTCAAAGTCATGTAACGTCACCACTCCAGAATTGTAATTTTGTGTAATCAGGCATGGGAATTGTCCGCGGGATTCTGCGAAAAAGAAGAGATCGTCCGCGAAAATAAAAAGGCGTCTCCGCGAAAAAAACCATTGTGGGTAGCAAAACGAACAGAGCACCGGTTTAACATTGCGGGCAGGATATGACGCGGCAGGCTGTGTCCGTGACCGCACTGGTGGCCGAGTGCGCTGCGCCGTGCAGTAAACCTAGGTGGGCAGACGTGCATTGTATTTGCCGATTTTTTTTTTTTTTTTTTTTTTTTTCGGCCCCTGAAATGAAGGCATCGTGACTCACCCCCCCCCCCCCCCCCTTCCCTCCCCCTCCCTGTCGTTTGATTTTTTGGCACCAGGAAGCAAGGTCTAGCGCCTACCGCCAAAAGTAGCCATATTTTGACAATTTATTTTTCCTCAAATTCTATTCACAACTTCAAACCCAAACCTGATAAAAGATTCCTGGTGGTGATAGCCTTCTGTGCAAGAAGAAAGGTTGACCCAGGGCTTCCGTTTTAGTTCATCTATGATGCATTAAAACTCAAAATCACGTACTGAAAATGTAACTAAGGGGTACTCAGACGCACTAAAGTTCAGTGCATCTGTGTCCGAGATGCATCATCCTTGCACCACCATGCGTAACCTAACAGGTAGGTGAGTCATTCTATTTTTAGTGATGAGTTGGTTCGTTTAGTTGGTCGCGGCTGCGTTCAGAATCCCCCCTACTCCAGGGTCTGCGCGAGTGTAACTGAATGGGCAAACTGTGGTGTCAGCATGTTGTTACAACGTGCGAGCTACATGCTGAATGCGTTAATTGCTGTGACGTCACCATTCATACTATTTATGGGATACCGCATCGTGCGTTTCACTTTCGATCCTGAACGAAGTTGTAAGTGGTGGGAAAAAAACCAAAGAAAGCTGGAGTGCTTCAGATTCTTCAATCCGACACCGTCTGATTGTCACAGTGATAATCGCAGGCGCTTAGAAGAAAGTTGCACTTCGACACTGCCGTCTCCATGGACACTGAAGCGACAGTACCAGAAATGATATCCCTGGGCCATGTGTGGCACAACCGCTGCGATTCGCAGTTTTCAGAGTTCATGGCTGTATGTATTTCCATGGCTAAAGCACGACGGCACACAGATGACATGGGCAATGTGTATGGAGACATACTCAAAAAGCAAGTCCAGAAATTTGAACAGAAATAAGTTTGTCAGTTTTTTTATAGTGGTCGATCCATCTTCTGGTACACAGGTATTAGGCAAAAGCTCTAAAATTGGAGATACACGTCTTTCGGGTTAAATGGGTTGAAACCAACTTTTAAGTACATTAGTTCTCTCTCTCTCTCTCTAATATGTGTAAATATAATTATTATTATTATTATTATCTTTTAATCTATTTTATGTTGTAGATGTTAGCAACGGCAAGTTTGTAAAATGACGATTTGTTTCTGTCAAAACTTTTCACCGTTGATAAATAAAGTTTCATCATCATCATCATCTCTCTCTCTCTCTCTCTCTCTCTCTCTCTCTCTCTCTCTCTCTCTCTCTCTCTCTCTCTCTCTCTCTCTCTCTCTCACACACACACATACACACACACACACACACACACCCTCTCTTTGGTTGTCAATTTGCATTCAGCAGAAAAGGCTATATTCTCTATTACAATACATTATCAAATGATCATACAGATAAATACATTGTATGTGTTTTTCTGTGAGAGGGAGACAGGATTTTGCACGATAGCTCAACAATTAAAAAATCGATATCATGGAAAAGACACACACACACTGTCACAACAAATTTAAAGAGGAGAGAGCGAAATGAGTTTTTTTTTTTTTTTTTTTAAACATACCGATGATGCAGTTTTTGGCTCATGTGAGAAGCAAAAGTGAGTATGTTTTGGGCCATTGGTCATCCGTCTCTCGTCCATCCGCCGTCGTCGTGAACTATAACATTGGCATTTTCTCAGATGCTATTTCAGCCACATTCTTCAAACTTGGCCCAAGGATAATTTGTAGTAAGACCTTTCTAAACATACCAATTTGAGTGACCTTTCACAAAGGTCAAGGTCACATGGGATCAGGAAATAGGACAAAACTAGCTATATTTTGACATAAATTATTTTTTCTCAAATACTATTCACAACTTCAAACCCAAACTTTGTACAAAGATACCTGATACATACTAATTTGGTTGATCCCTTGTAATGGTCAAGGGTCAAAAGAGCTCAGAAAATAGGTGAAAAATAGCCATATTTTGACAAAAGATGTTTTTTCTCAAATACTATTCACAACTTTTAACCCAAAATTGGTACAGAGACACCTGATAGTAAGACCTATCTATGCATACTAATTTGGATGACCCCTTGGCACGGTCAAGGGTCAAGTGGCTGGCAAATGTGTGTAAAATGCTGATATTTTATAAAATTGTAGGCGTTTCCAAATTTTTGCAACCAAATTCGGTACAAAGATAGCTGATGATAAGACCTTCCTATGTATACTAATTTAGTTGACTCCTCACAAAGGTCAAGGGTCACGGGGTTGACAGATGTGTAAAAAATTCTTCCATTTTCAGAAAACGTGGATTTTGCTGCTGCAGAACCCAGCCCTTGTCACAAAGGTCACACATGTAAATCGGTCATACACGTGAGCCATAATGGCTTTGCCTTTCTTGTTTTTAAATAAATTTGCAGACCCTATATTATGCTCAGATGGAGGTCTGTGTACCCTCTAAAATTTATACCTGGGGGTCTACAGACCCTTTAACCTGTTGTGAAAACAGAAGCTCTGGGTTGACCCCTTTTAAAGGTCAAAAGGAAAAAAGCCATATTTGGACAAAAGATGTTTTTTCTCAAATACTATTCTCAACTTCAAACTCAAACTTCGTACAGAGATACCTGATGGTAAGACCTTCCTATGCATGCAAATTTGGATGACCTCTCAGAAAGGTCAATGGTCACAAAAGATCCTGTTGCAAATGGCCATTTTTTGACAAAAATTGTTTTGTTTTTTCTCAAATACTATGTACAACTTACATCGCAAACCAGAGAGATGCCTGATGGTAAGACCTTCCTGTGCATGCTAATTTGGCCGACCCCTCGGAAAGGTCAAGGGATCGGCAGATAATGTCCAAAATGTCTGGGTTTTTTTTAAGTAGAATTTGAGTCTTGTCAGGATTTTTACAAACTGGTTGATGATGATAAGACCTTTTATGCATACTAATTTGGTTCATTACTCACAATGGTCAGGTTATAGGAGATTGACAGAAACTGAAAGTGAAAAAAATGTGTATATTTTGGGACAGTATGGTTTTTGCAGGTGCAAAAGCCAACCCTTTTCAATTATTAGAAAACACTTGAACACCTGCTTATTTCAGTGAACTGTCAGAAAGGTCAAGGCCACAAAGGTTAGATTAATTATGCTGATCGGTCATGCACTTGAACCTTAAGCGCTTTGCAAGTCTTGGTAACACTTTTGATTGCATGAATAATGGTCTCCCTCTCCTCATCTTCTTATTCCTGCTGCAAAACATCTGCCAAAACATAGCTTCTTCACTGTCCAGCTTTGCAATTGTAAGCTTCAATTATGAGTCGGAACTATGCCGAAAATTGTCATTGTGCTGCATAACTAGCTGTGACACTTTTTATCTCGTTGGCAGCCTACTTTTGCATCGCATTTTCCTCAAAAACTTTGGAAATTGCCAACAAAACTCGCACATTCAAACGTGAAGTCAAAGTTTGGACATGTGGCTTGCTAGTACATAAGAACCGAACATGATTTTTTTTTTCACAAGAAGAGCTGTACAGGTCAATAATCTAAGTACCACAAGTCGACAAAAGTCGTAATTGGCGGTGAGCCAGGGGTTGGACAGAAGTTGAAATTGGCAATGAGCCAGGGATGCGACTCAAGTTGAAAATGGCAATGAAAGAGTTGAACTCCATTTAATTTATCCCCTTGTGCATGCAGCCAACATTATTGAACATGGTAACGGTGTCTGCAGACACAAGGGTTAGTTTAAAAGCTACGGATTTGGTAAACTCGTCACATTTTCTGTCTATTCTTCTTGCAGTGACTTGTGCAAGCAGCTTCCAGTTGGCAGGCAGTACTGTAAACAGTACCAGTGGCTGCAAGCAACATGAGTTCAATGGGGTTTAAGGGGAGACACGGTACCGCAAAAACGTCAATTTTGGTGTCCGAAGTGTTTTTGGGTTGACTGGATTTTTGGGTTGTTTGAACCCCCTAGAACCCGGCCACAACCATAAAATATCACAAAATACCTTTTATTTACTGTAAAAAAAATAAATAAAGTGAAGCACCTGCTCAATGTTTCAAGCATTTGCGACGTCTTTTGCTCGAAAACATCCAATGTTTGGACCCTGACAACACCGCTTTGCGAGCGACGAATGCCGCCATGTTTGGGTTCATTCGAACCGGTTCCGTCTCTACTTTCCCATTCACCAACCAGCTAAAGGTTACAAAGGCTCTATAAATAGCTATTGGCGCAAAACCGACGTCACGAACGACCGGAGATTTCCTTATACGAACGTTATGCTAATGAGATAATACTATTTTCGGAAACCGACCAATGAGCAGAGCGCGCCGAGTGTTCTGGATGACTTCGGGTTTTTCCGACCAGGCTCCGAACGGCTTCGGGTCTTTCCGACTGTCCCACAATGCACCATTACGCATGGCGTACAACTCGATCAAAATACGAGAATCGCTCATTCAGATCGCGCATTTTCAACGTGTGCATATATCCAAGACTGAGAAACCTTTTGCTTTTCATTTTCTCATGAGAAATATGTTTCTATATGTGGCTATTCCATTTTTTTGTTGTTTTTTTGTTTTGTTTTTTTATCCCATAGGTGTTTGTTATGGCACAGTACTCCGTTTTGCTTGTCCAATCTTTGGGGACCGTTTTCTCAAAATGTGATTTTTCGACCAAATAAAAGGTTGTATCTTTTGAATGGCTTGACCGATCCATTTCATATTTGGATATGATATTTGTAACATGTGTTGCAATATTTCTGTGCATGGAATATGAGTTTAGTATATTAGTTTGTGTTTGGTGACCATGTGAATTGCTGTTTTCGGTCTCTTGATGACTGCAATTTATAATGATTATTTCTAGTGCTCATTATAAAATTACTGATGTACTGAATGCAATTTCCATGCACAGGTCTATTTAGCACATAAATAGATTTAAAAAACAAAAAGAAGTGAGAGAATATAAGCATTAGTTCAGACACAAGAACATTTTGAAATTAGCTAATTTTGCAAGGTTTTTCCCAGTTTTTGATGCATTAAAGTCACAAAAATATTTTTTTTTGACATTTTTCAAAGTCTATATATAATCCAGCAGTTATTTTACATCATAAAATGACAACAAACAACCAACAGTTTCTGAAACAAAAAAATTCATTATTTGACTACCATGTCTCCCCCTTAATAACTTGGTTTATGATTGATAAAGTTCTGTCTTGTCTTCGGCTGAAACTGTGGTGTGTTTTCTGTGTGCAGCTGCAGTGAGAGCCATAGACGAAGCAGGCTGTGACAGCATCACCAAGCGCCGTGTGCGTGAGGTGCACGAGCTGCCTGGTGCACTGTGGCAGATCTATGACGCCCATGACGCTGACAAAATCAGAGACTTCCTCAACAAGGTCAGTGAAAGTAAACATAGATGTGTGCAGATAAACACTCTGTTATCTCTCTTATGTGCAACAGAGTGAACAGTTTTTCAGTGTACACGAAAACTTAAAATGAAATGTTGCAGCTGAAATACAATCTGACATGTGTAGTCTTTTCTGCTGAATCCAGATAACTCATACTACACACCCACATTTGTGCTTCCTTTCATACTTTGGATCACATGCGATTGCAAAGGTGAATGTGTGTACCAGTTTCAGTGACCTCTCTCAAAGGTCAAGGTCACAGGAGATCAGGGTGTACAGTAAAATAGACTTAATTTGACGTTGTTTGGGTTGTTTTTTTTTTTTTTTTTTTTTTTTTTTTTTTTTTTTTTTGGGGGGGGGGGGGGGGGGGGTTGCAAATGCTATTTTCATCTTTAAACCCAAACTTGGTACATAGATGCCTGATAGTAAGACTTGTCTATGCCTACTCATTTGGATGACCCCTTGGACACAAGAGGCCAAATATGTGAAAAATATTATTTTTAATTTGTGCAAACTCAAATTGGGCATGAAGTTACTGATGAATCCTTTCAGTGCATAGTTCAAGGCTTGCAGTAAAATGCCAACCTTTTACTTATGGTAAGATACTTGATGAATACTTGGTCACGTCAGTGACCTGTAGGAAAGGTCAAGATTACAAAGGTCAAAAGTTTTATGTGGATTGGTCATACATGTTTGTGAGTCATAGGGCTTTTCCAATCTTGAATGTAGTATCTTAAATTATTGCAGTAAAATCTAATGGGATTTGCACATAGTTGTTTGCAGCTGAAATGAGAGATCTATGGTAAACGATCGCCATATCTAAAGGAACTTTGGAAATTGTGCAGAGGCCATAAAGATACCATCTGGATTAAAGTTTTTAACTGGAAGAATTCTGTCATAGTGAATTTACATGAATGTTCATCAAAGCATCTTTATGTTTATTCGTGTGTGTAGGTTGCAAAGGAGAATGGTGAGACAATTGAGCCAGACCATGACTCAATCCATGATCAGAGCTGGTACCTGGATGAGGAGCTGAGGGACAGATTGTACAAGGAGTACGGAGTGCAGGGATATACCATTGTACAGTGTCTTGGTGATGCCATCTTCATCCCCGCCGGCGCACCTCACCAGGTAAACCAATTTTTGGCTCACAGCGAAAGCAAATCGAGTCTATGTACTGGGCCAAAAGTTGTCAGTCCTTTGACCCTGGCAACTATTTAAGCCACATTCTTAGAAACTTGGCCCAAGTATGCTTGTCTTGGTCTTGTCTTGGCAAATATGCCAATGTCGTTGATCTCAAAACGGTCAAGGTCAGAGGGGGTGGGGGTCAGGAAATCTGTCAAAAAAATAGTTGTATTGTACCATTTTCAACTTCAATCCGTAAATTGGTACAGAGAATGGTACGCCTTCCCTATGCATACGTTGTCCATGGTAAACTTTAACTTTGGCATCTTCTTGGAGACTACTCAGGCCTCAGACTTCAATCTACGCCCAAGGGCTCTTTGTGGCAAATCCTTTCTAAATATACCAATTCCAGTATGCTCGCTCAGATGTCAAGGTCACAGTCCAGAAAGTGGTCAGAAATAGCCATACTTTGTCACAAATTGTTTCTCCTCAAATACTATTTTTAACTTAAAACCCAAACTTGATACAGAGCTACCTGATGGTACATTTATACAAATTAATTTGGAACACCCCTTAGAAAGTTCAAGGGTGACAGGAGGTCGGCAAATGTTTTTTATTTTTAACTCTTAATCACCTATAACGCCCGTAAACGCCCTTCGGGTCTTTACCTAAAGCGCCCATAGACGCCCGTCCTCGGTACTAAATTTAGAAGTCATGTGATACGTTGGTGGGCTCTTCTGTGAAGGATGTGAGATTGTATACCGTAGGGGGCAAGGTCAAACTAACTTTAGACACTGGGCATGCGCTCTAAGCCACTGTGTGTGTCGAACTGGGGCAGTTTTACCGCGCACCTGGCTGCTCGCTAACGCACGTGTTTACAGACATGGTGACATACGTTCCATTGAGTGACAGTGACCCAGAGTTTACCGCTATTTCAGAGTAAATTGGCAACAATCCAGTTTCAGTGTCAGAGGGAAGTGACATAAGTGTGTCTATGCTGTCGGTCTGGGATGACGAAGATACCGGAGTATTTCAGCAGTGTTTACCGAGGCGACGACTGCAAGATGGCGGCAGTGATGCTATCTGGCATCAGTGGCCAATTTCTTACCCTGTTTTGCAGCCTTTCACGCGATATGTGGGCCCAACAACTCCGCTTGAGTTGGAAGCAACACCAATTGATTATTTTTATCAGTATTTCCCTGCAGAAATGTTCGAAACTTTCGCCAAATAGACAAACTTGGCGATCAATTTGTAGCAACGTCCGCCGACAAGATACGTGTACTTCGATTACCTGAAGGATTATCAGTGGATTACCTGGTCATGGTGATCACTAATGTAAAATTATCTCACTCCACTATCACACACATTCATATTTTTGCACACTGACACATTTTTCAGTTTTATGTCTTTTTTTTGTCATTTACAGATATCAAAATAATCAAGGTGCATTTTTTCAGTTAATTTACCTGTAATTAATTACAGTGAATATTGTAAACAGGTACCAAATTATACTGCACCACAACATGAAGTATTATCCATCCATATATGAGCTAAGAAAAAAAAATAGGCTTAAATATCTGTCTATTCAAAAAGGTTATAGACGCTTTGGTAAAGCAACCCATTTTCTCAGTAATTTTCTTACTATCTTCTAGGTACAGCAGAATAGACAGTGTATGTTCTTATAGGTGATTAAGAGTTAATGAAAGTTTTTGAAAGGATTGTAGTTTTTATTTTAGTTTTTGCCACCTTTTCAGTCAGACTTGCAACAAAGTTAGCTGATGATCAGACTTTTCTATGAATACTAATTTAGTGGTCCCCTTGCAAAGGTCAAGGGCATGCAGGGTCATCGGTCCAGAAATAAGTAAGAAATGGCTATTGTGACAAAAATGTTTTTCTCAAATACTATTTCAAACCCAAACTTGGTCTAGAGATACCTGATGGTAAGGCCTTTCTATGCATACTAATTTGGATGACCCCTCAAAAAGGTTGACGGTCGCAGGAGGTCGGCAAGTGTTTGAAAAATGCCTGTTTTTGATAGAATTGTAATTTTTGGCTCACATGCGAAGTAAAAGTGAGTGTTCTGGTCCATTGGTCATCTGCCCAGCATCAAAAGGTCACACATAAGTAGATCGGTCATACGCATGATCCATAAGGGCTTTATCTTCCAGCATCAAAAGGTCACACATAAGTAGATCGGTCATACACATGAGCCATAAGGGCTTTGCCTTTCTTGTTATCAAATTTTTCGCAAATTTTTTAATCAAATTTGGCATAAAGGTAGCTGATTATTAACATCTTTCTATGCATACTAATTTAGTCGACCCCACACAAAGGTCAAGGGTCACTGATGGTTGACAAATTTGTGAAGATGCATACATTTCGAGAAAACTCCTATTATGCTGATACAAAAGCCAGCCCTTTACTTATGTTTAGACACTTAAACACTTGCTCATTTCAGTGACATTGGTCATACACCTGAGTCATAAGGGCTTTGCCTTTCTTGTTGTCAGTGTTTTAGCAAACTTTTCAGTCAAAATTGGCATAATGGTAGATGATGATACATTTCTGTACATATTGGTATTAACTCGGACCCCTCGCAAGGGTCATAAGGGGTTGACAAATGTGTGAAAAATGCATAAAACGTGGATTTGCAGGTACAAAGGCAAACCCTCTATTTGTGTTTTGACACTTAACTGCTCATTTCAGTGGTCTGTCAGATAGGTCAAGATTACAAAGGTCAAATTCATTATGTGGATTGATCATGCACATGAGCCACTAGGTCTTTGCCATTCTTGTTCATGTATCAGGGGAGCAAGAACAAAGGCAGACATTATTTATCTGTGAACAATACCCATGGCTGAATGCGCATCTGAGTGAATGCATTATTTCAGCATAGGTTTGAGAATAATTTTTGTTGTATCATTTTTACCACTGAAATAATTTTTGTTATATCATTTTTACAGAACTATTGCTCAAAATGAATGTGTTTTTTGTGTTAGACATGCATCCATCCACTCCCCTAATGAGGTTCACAAATTGGCGTAGTAAAAGAGGGCACATCCAGTGTGAAACAAACATTTTCATCTGTCGGTGTTTGGTCCTGGTTATTTGTTTGATTCAGTTACACGTCTGTATGTCTATTATAGACAAGGTCTAAATGCCCTTGACATCTGTGACAAGATGCATTGTGAACATACTGTTACGATGTTAGTCTCAAGGAGTTGTCATAATCACACTATTTTATGTTTACCTATACAGGTTAGGTGTTTACCAGGCTACAGTTGTTAGATCGAAAGCTTTTGACCTCGATAATCATGAGAGTTTAATTCAGAAGCTTGCTATCAGTTAAGTGCTGGCACCATTGTGTTCCTTACATCATACCTGCACAGCGCACACAATATGTCTATGTGAGTGGGGCAAACTCGCGTGAGGGGGTGATGGCGCAAGGAGTATCACAAGGTTTTATCCTTGGTCCATTATTGTTTCCTGTCTATATCAACGATCTTCCACTACATATATCTGACCCCAGTGTAACCTGCAGTCTCTTTGCAGACGACGGAACTCTTGACATTTCATCATCAGATATATATATAATATTGTATAACTAGATCTCTTCAGAGTAGTTTGAATGATGTTTCACAGTGGTGTCAAAATAGCTCCATGGTACCGAATCCTTCCAAAACTAAATGTATGCTGATTACCACTAGACAAAAACACCAGCTGAACCCCCCTCCAATGAAACTCGCATTTAATGGCCAATCTGTTGAAGTCAGGGAGCAGCACATGCTTGGAATCATCATAGACAAGCTGTGCTGGCAGAATCATATTGCAAATGTTTGGAAAACAATATCTAAAAATGTATACCTACTTTCTAAACTGAGAATTTTCACTGATGAATCCACCAGAAAAAATTCTATTGTACTCGTATTCAGCCACATTTGGATTATGCCTCTACTATCTGGGACAGGAGTAGTGATGCTAACTTTAAAAGACTCAACTTGCTCCACAGAAGGGCCATAAAACTAATTGTTGACAGACCTACAGAAAGCCTTAGTACAGATCACAAATTCAAGTTGCTAGCTGTCTTACCTCTTCACAAACTCCCCCACCCGGGTCTGCCCTGGGGGACTTGGGTGGGGTTAGGTATTTTTTAGTTCCCAGGGTCACCCTGGTCAGCCCCACAGGGTGGGTTTTTCTCTCGATTCTGGGGCATGTGTTTCTGTCTACCCTTTGTCCATTCACCTGTATTTACCTTTTTAAAACTCTCCCTACTGTCTGCGCTGCCTGTAGCTCTTGATATTGGATGTGTGTTGCTAAATGGTCTTAGCTTTATTTAGGCCCCATGTGTTAGGTTTATTTAACGTATTTGACCGGCTGGCGACATACATTCAATGTTCTGTTTATTTTTTTTTTCACAAGCAGTGCAGGCACGTCCTGAGAAAGCCTTGTTGCTGTCGGGACGTTAAGCAATAGAAAAGTAAAGAAAAGTAAGTCTTCACAAACTTTTTATTTAAAATAAACTGGTATTCATGTGCAAAATCACCCTCGCAGAATCTCCTTATCTCACAAATTCCGTTTTGCCCATAGGTCCAGCCGAACACCAGGAAACAATATGCTAGTACCAATGCCCCGCTTGGATATTTACAAGTCATTGTCCTATTCTGGGCCCAAATTATGGGATTCTGTTCTGGCAGATATTAGAGCAGTGCCATCGGTTAGAACATTTTAAACCCAGCTGCTGAAGTATCTCAGGAATACTTGAAATGCTGTAAAGAGTAAACCACGTGACTATGGCTTTTAGTTTCTCACAGGACTATAGCTTTTCCTTTCAGAAGTTGGTGTAGTAAACCTTCAATTCAATACGTACATAGCGTAGACATGTTGAAGCTGTTCTTTTAAGTGCCTATTTTCCCCCTACAGCTATATCGGTGTATTCTCTTTTTACTATTTTTTACCATGTAATTTCTTGTAAATACCTGCTGCACATATGTATACATGCAAACACTGATTTCTGTTTACATTTTTTTTCTTACTTACTTACGCCTGTCACCCCTACCCGGGTATAGGCCGTCGACGAGAGACCTCCAGCGACTCCTGTCCTGTGCTTCTCCTTCGATTCTACTCCAGGTGATTCCCAGTCTCTTGATGTCTGCTTGGAGGTCTCGACGCCAGGAGTTTCTCGGCCTACCTCTTTTCCTCTTTCCCTGGGGGTTCCATGACAATGCCTGCCTAGTGATACTGGAAGCTGGCTTTCTCAGACTGTGACCGATCCATCCCCATCTTCTTCGTCCAATTTCATTCTCTGCTGTTATCTGCTCTGTTCTCTCCCAGAGTCTGACGTTGCTGATCTTCTCTGGCCAGTGGATTTTCAAAATTCTTCTAAGGCAACTGTTCATGAAGGTCTGTACTCTGTTGACTGTGGTTTTTGTCAATCTCCAAGTCTCTGCTCCATATAGGAGAACTGCTTTTACATTGGAGTTGAAAATCCGGACTTTGGTGTGTTGTGACAGCTCTCTGGAACTCCACACTTTTTTCAACTGGAGAAAGGCTGCTCTGGCTTTACCGATTCGTGCTCTGACATCTGCATCAGTGCCGCCTTTAATGTCTATGATGCTCCCGAGATAGGTGAAGGACTCCACCTCCTCCAACGGGGTGCCAGCAAGCAAGACTGGTTCTTCCCTGGTTGCGTTCAGCCTCATTGTCTTTGTTTTCTGTTTGTGAATGGTGAGACCCACTTGGGACGAGATGTCAGCAAGCCTCGTGGTCTTATCCTGCATTTGTTGATGAGTGTGGGACAGTAATGCCAAGTCGTCTGCAAAATCGAGGTCGTCAAGCTGTGTCCACAGTGTCCACTGTATTCCACTTCGTCTGTGCTCTGTGGACATCTTCATGACCCAGTCTATGGCCAGTAGGAAGAGGAACGGAGACAGCAGACACCCCTGCCTGACACCAGTTCTGACCTGGAGCTCCCTGCTGAACTGCCCTTCGTGGATCACGCGACATGTCATGCCATCGTAGCTGCTCTTGATCAGGCGGACGAGCTTTGTGGGTACACCGTAGTGTCGTAGGAGTTTCCACAGAGTCTCTCGGTCCACACTGTCAAATGCTTTCTCATAATCCACAAAGTTGACGTACAGCGGGGAGCTCCACTCCAGAGACTGTTCCACGATGATGCGGAGAGTGGCGATCTGGTCTGAACATGATCGGTTCTTCCTAAATCCTGCTTGCTGGTCTCTCAGCTGGGGGTCAACGGAGCTCTTCATTCTCTCCAGGATGATCCTGTTGAAGACCTTTCCTGGTACTGACAGCAAGGTGATTCCTCTGTAGTTGGAACACTTGCTGAGGTCGCCTTTCTTGGGAAGCTTGATTAGGTACCCCTCCTTCCAGTCAGCCGGCATCACCTCTTCCCAGATCTTTCCAAACAGTGGGTACAGCATCTCCACTGTTGTCTCTAGGTCTGCTTTCAGAGACTCCGCTGGGATGCCATCTGGGCCTGCTGCTTTGCCGTTCTTCAAAAATGCCACTGCTCTTCTGATCTCTTCCCGGCTGGGTCTGTCACAGCTGATGGGTAGGTCGGTCTCTGCCGGCTGGATGTCTGGGGGGTCGGGTGGGCTAGGTCTGTTCAGTATTTTTTTTCTTGTAAATGTATTATTACTTTGTACGTTTCTTCACCCGTTTCTGCCCTTGAGACTTGGACGGGGTTAACTACTTTTTCTTTTTTCTCCAGGTATTGTGTGTGTGCGCGTCTCTGTGAGTGCTTGCGTGTGTGTGTGTGCAAGGACATGCTTGAAAACAGGTCTATGTACCTAATCATTTATCCTTGAGAATAATTCATAATTTCATAAAGATCTTCATGTCTGTTGTGTATCCACGGACCCCACTGTACTAGGAGATTTGTAGTCCTATGCAATAAAAGTGAAAGTTTAAGTGACTAGTAGGGGACTGAGTGCACAGAGCTTGGGCTCAACAGTATGGTTCCGTCATTAACTAATAATAAAAGCTTGACAATCACGTCGGAGGATGTTACGATTGTGGTTGTGTTCTGTGAGAGCATGCATGTGTTAATCGTAGGAAACAATCCGATATTTATTTGAGCTATCATGGTTACGTATCACGTACCTTTTCGGTGAGATTCTCTATTTGCGCAGATAGCGGAATTGGACTTGTTATGATACGCTAAGTTTAGTCTGGAAGCTTCTAGCAAAGTTGCACGGAGAATAGCGGTAGTAGCGCTGCTCTATTTTTAGCCATAGTTGTTCGCTGTGCGCGTGAATTTAGCAGCCATTCTTTGCCTGTTATGAAAGGTCGTGAACGGTGTGCCATACTTTTGTGTGACGTCATTACACACTAGGATTTGGGGTTGAAATGAGCAGTCAAATTTTTTTAGACTATTGTAGCTATTCTAGAAAGTTATTTTTTTATTAATATTTATGAGTTTCAGTTACGTGTTCCGTTCTAATTGGTTACTTACTTATTTACGCCTGTCACCCCTACCCGGGTATAGGCCGTCGATGACAGACCTCCAGCAACTCCTGTCCTGTGCTTCTCCTTCGATTCTACTCCAGGTGGTTCCCAGTCTCTTGATGTCCGCTTGGAGGTCTCGACGCCAGGAGTTTCTCCGCCTACCTCTTTTCCTCTTTCCCTGGGGGTTCCATGACGATGCCTGCCTAGTGATACTGGAAGCTGGCTTTCTCAGGCTGTGACCGATCCATCCCCATCTTCTTTGCCCAATTTCATTGTCTGCTGTTATCTGCTCTGTTCTCTCCCAGAGTCTGACGTTGCTGATCTTCTCTGGCCAGTGGATTTTCAAAATTCTTCTAAGGCAACTGTTCATGAAGGTCTGTACTCTGTTGACTGTGGTTTTTGTCAATCTCCAAGTCTCTGCTCCATATAGGAGAACTGCTTTTACATTGGAGTTGAAAATCCAGACTTTGGTGTGTTGTGACAGCTCTCTGGAACTCCACACTTTTTAACTGGAGAAAGGCTGCTCTGCCGCCTTTAATGTCTATGATGCTCCCGAGATAGGTGAAGGACTCCACCTCCTCCAACGGGATGCCAGCAAGCAAGACTGGTTCTTCCCTGGTTGTGTTCAGCCTCATTGTCTTTGTTTTCTGTTTGTGAATGGTGAGACCCACTTGGGACGAGATGTCAGCAAGCCTCGTGGTCTTGTCCTGCATTTGTTGATGAGTGTGGGACAGTAATGCCAAGTCGTCTGCAAAATCGAGGTCGTCAAGCTGTGTCCACAGTGTCCACTGTATTCCCCTTCGTCTGTGCTCAGTGGTCATCTTCATGACCCAGTCTATGGCCAGTAGGAAGAGGAACGGAGACAGCAGACACCCCTGCCTGACACCAGTTCTGACCTGGAGCTCCCTGGTGAACTGCCCTTCGTGGATCACGCGACATGTCATGCCATCGTAGCTGCTCTTGATCAGGCGGACGAGCTTTCTGGGTACACCGTAGTGTCGTAGGAGTTTCCACAGAGTCTCTCGGTCCACACTGTCAAATGCTTTCTCATAATCCACAAAGTTGACGTACAGCGGGGAGCTCCACTCCAGAGACTGTTCCACGATGATGCAGAGAGTGGCGATCTGGTCTGTACATGATCGGTTCTTCCTGAATCCTGCTTGCTGGTCTCTCAGCTGGGGGTTAACGGAGCTCTTCATTCTCTCTAGGATGATCCTGTTGAAGACCTTTCCTGGTACTGACAGCAAGGTGATTCCTCTGTAGTTGGAACACTTGCTTAGGTCGACTTTCTTGGGAAGCTTGATTAGGTACCCCTCCTTCCAGTCAGCTGGCATCACCTCCTCTTCCCAGATCTTTCCAAACAGTGGGTACAGCATCTCCACTGTTGTCTCTAGGTCTGCTTTCAGAGACTCCGCTGGGATGCCATCTGGCCCTGCTGCTTTGCCATTCTTCAAAAATGCCACTGCTCTTCTGATCTCTTCCCGGCTGGGTCTGTCACAGCTGATGGGTAGGTCGGTCTCTGCCGGCTGGATGTCAGGGGGGTCGGGTGGGCTAGGTCTGTTCAGTAACTCTTCAAAATACTCGGCCCATCTGTCGAGTTGGTCTGCTCTGTCTGCAATAGGCTTGCCTTCTTGGTCTTTTACTGGTCTTTCTGTATGGCCATACTTACCCGACAATCTTCTGGTAATGTCGTAGAGCTGTTTCATGTTGCCGCTGCCTGCTGCCTTTTCTGCCTCTGCTGCCAGGCTGTCTGTGTAGGCCCTCTTGTCTGCCCTGATACTCCTCTTCACCTCGCGGTTGGCTTCCGAGTATTCCTCCTGTGCCCTTACTTTGGCTGCTCTCGTACGACTGTTGTTGACCGCTGCTTTCTTCTGCTTCCTCACTTCTATCTTCTCCAAGGTCTGTGCCGACAGCCAGTCCTTGTGATGGTGTTTCCTGAACCCTACAGTGTCTTTGCAGGTTGAGTTCAGCGCCTCTCTGACTGCCTTCCACTTCTGCTCTGTGGTGACCGCCTCCTCTTCATTTACTAGCTCCTGTAGTGCTTGAAACCGGTTGGACAGCACCAGTTTGAACTCTTCTCTAACTCCAGTTTCTCTCAGGAGGCCTACATTATAGCGCTGTCTTCTTGTTGTCTCTGTGCGGCTTTTCTTTAGCTTGAGCTTCATTCTTAAGGTAAGCAGATGGTGGTCTGAGGCTCCCCTCCTCACTCGAACATCTTGAAGGGATCTTCTAAATTTCTCGCTAATGCAGATATGGTCTATTTGGTTCTCTGTTGTATGGTCAGGTGAGACCCAAGTTGCTTTGTGTATTCTTCTGTGTGGGAAGATGCTGCCTCCAATGACAAGTCGGTTTAGAGCACAGTTCTAATTGGTTGCGTTGTGTGAATTCCTTAGATTTTTCTGGAAAGTCGTTTAATTATAAAAGTTGGTGCTAGGAAGCACGTGTGTACATTGTCATGCATTGTCAGTTGTAGGGACACACAGTTTATCGTAGGTACGTGGCCCGTATAGGGTGTACATTGTGAGAGACGCAACGTAACGGTGGTGTACGTTGTATGAGAAACTTTGTGTTGCCAGTGTTGACATTTTCAGAGGAGACATTGTATCAGTGTTGGTGTATTTGGGAATGCATTGTGTAGAGAACGCATCACTGAATTAAAATATTGTTGGAACTGTTACTCCAGTGTAGCCTACATCCTTAAGCCACGTGTGACGGGTTGCAGCTGAATGAAATTTATTTAAAAGAATCTTACGTGCGTGCGTCTGGTGTGTTTATCATACTACGACTACGACTCCACCACGTAACAGAGGACGTAAATGCAGCCAGTTTTTGTCATGAATTCATAGATTTAATGTTACCCTGCAGGCATGAACCTATGAAAATCTGGGCTTGGTGGAGGACTGCATCGAGCGATATAGTGTCACTGATGGGCACTGCAGTGAATAATTGAGCGCAGACCCTTTTAATGTTGCTACTTTAAGCAGGCTTTGTTTTCTGGCTGTGATTGCCTTTCTTTCCACTCCAAAAAGGTTTTCCTATCATGTCTGGGCTGGGGTGATTTCATTGCTGCACTTGTGTCTAGGAGACAGGATGGGAGGGAGGTGGGTGTAACTGTAATGCTCCGTGTTTTTTCGCGATCACATCATTGTTCGAGCAGAACGTTTTTGGCGTGCCCTTGATGGCCTGCCAGCAGACCTGGATGTACTCTAGTCTGACATGAAAAAGGCACTTTGACTGTAACAGAGATCAAACGGCAATCAATAGATGCATCAGCTTGGGTGAAAATTAACCAGAAAATTTGTAAATTGTGCCAAGAAAGAAATGGACAATGTTCTCCTCAATGTGATGCTGAACAAGTGCCCCCCCCTCCCAGCATGTATGTATATAAATATATAAATGAATCAAGATTATGTCACAATTCTTCAAATTGTGTTATTATCCTAACAAAAAATAATAATAATCAGCAGACTGAAAAAGATTATGCTTACTATTTTACTATTGACGACTTTATCCATTACGCACCGTTTCCACATTCACTAGCACTCGATTCAGAATCACTCCCCTGTCCATCACCACCATTTCCCCCCCCCCCCCCCCCTCCCCTCTTGGTCTCAAGTCTTATGGCAAAAAGCCCAGAAAGTCTTCACCATCGGAATCTTGAGTCCATAAAGTATTCCTGGATGAATGCTTCTAACTTCTCATTGGCCATCTTTTGTCAAAATGAAGCCGTCGGAACAAACTCTCGCATAGAAAATTCAAACCGCTTGAACACATTGAAGGTAGCAAGATGGCCGATGGAAAATGGAAGCAAGCCTCGTTTACAATCACCCATAATCCTTTGCAAAGGCTGTCATAGCAACCCTGTGTGTTTACCATAGACGATTAAGAGCAGACCTCGTGGTGGCGCCCCCACCCGGGTCTGCCCTGGGGGACTTGGGTGGGGTTAGGTATTTTTTAGTTCCCAGGGTCACCCTGGTCAGCCCCACAGGGTGGGTTTTTCTCTCTATACTGGGGCATGTGTTTCTGTCTACCCTTTGTCCATTCACCTGTATTTGCCTTTTTAAAACTCTCCCTACTACCCCACCCGGGTCTGCCCTGGGGGACTTGGGTGGGGTTAGGTATTTTTTAGTTCCCAGGGTCACCCTGGTCAGCCCCACAGGGTGGGTTTTTCTCTCTATTCTGGGGCATGTGTTTCTGTCTACCCTTTGTCCATTCCCCTGTATTTGCCTTTTTAAAACTCTCCCTACTGTCTGCACTGCCTGTAGCTCTTGATATTGGATGTGTGTTGCTAAATGGTCTTAGCTTTATTTAGGCCCCATGTGTTAGGTTTATTTAACGTATTTGACCGGCTGGCGACATACATTCAATGTTCTGTTTCTTTTTTATTTTTTCACAAGCAGTGCAGGCACGTCCTGAGAAAGCCTTGTTGCTGTCGGGACGTTAAGCAATGTACACTCACTCTCCCTACTGTCTGCACTGCCTGTAGCTCTTGATATTGGATGTGTTGCTAAATGGTCTTAGCTTTATTTAGACCCCATGTGTTAGGTTTATTTAATGTATTTGACCGGCTGGCGACATACATTCAATGTTCTGATTAGTTTTTTTTTTCACAAGCAGTGCAGGCACGTCCTGAGAAAGCCTTGTTGCTGTCGGGACGTTAAGCAATGTACAATCAGTCAATCGTGGTGGCGACATGTCGCCATCCGTAAATCAAGCAAGATGGCGACTGGCGACAAATGTCACCACCAGCGCTCTAAAGGTTTAATGCCTCTGTTGAACAGCAGCTTATGAGGTTCAGTCGGCATTCAACAAGTACGCAGTCCTGAACAAATTAATAATTGTCGCAAGATAAGACGGCGCGATCGATATTGCGCATACTAAAAAGGCTCACACGGCGACAGGCAGGGTTATCAGTTTAAATGTCAACGCGAAGGAAACCTTTGAGAGTTTTGCGATCGATTGCCAGGAAACAGCAGATGGTTGTGTGTACACTTGTAATGCTGAACAATGAAGTACCTTGTGTGGTGTTGCTGGCTTGAGAAACGCTTTCAGAAGCATTTTATCAACTTCTCCGATATAGATTGTAATGAGCCTCTAAAGGCAAAGGGACTCATGAGAATGTATTGCTGGCAGAAGTCTCGCCAAGGTTTGAACTGAAGGAGTCAGATCATCCAGGTTTCAACATGGTGTGGTAAACCAACAGGCTATAGAGGCATGTAAACACCAAAGTGGGGTAAACACCATACTGGCTTTGAAGACATGAAATGCATTATTTGTTTGCTAACTCAGTTCTAAACAGTCATGGTGAAGCATGGTGTACTCTGCAGAAAAAAAAGATACCACTTGTTTACAGAAACCCCCCACCCAGGTCTGCCCTGGGGGACTTGGGTGGGGTTAGGTATTTTTTAGTTCCCAGGGTCACCCTGGTCAGCCCCACAGGGTGGGTTTTTCTCTCTATTCTGGGGCATGTGTTTCTGTCTACCCTTTGTCCATTCACCTGTATTTGCCTTTTTAAAACTCTCCCTACTGTCTGCACTGCCTGTAGCTCTTGATATTGGATGTGTGTTGCTAAATGGTCTTAGCTTTATTTAGGCCCCGTGTGTTAGGTTTATTTAATGTATTTGACCGGCTGGCGACATACATTCAATGTTCTGTTTATTTTTTTTTTTCACAAGCAGTGCAGGCACGTCCTGAGAAAGCCTTGTTGCTGTCGGGACGCTAAGCAATGTACAATCAATTGTTTACAGAAAGGTCATGCAAAATATTTCTATTTCATAAATTCATATTGATCCATTATTTTTGGCTCACGTGTGAAGCAAAAGTGAGTATGTTCTGGGCCAGTGGTCGTCCATCCGTCGTCCATGGTAAACTTTAATGTTGGCATTTTCTCGGAGACTATTCAATATTCAAGCCACAGTCTTCAAACTTGGCCGAATGATACTTTGTGGCAAGACCTTTCCAAACATAGCAATTTGAGTGACCTCTCACAAAGGTCAAGGTCACATGGGATCAGGAAATAGGTCAATTTTTTGACCCCACAAAAATTTCTCAAAATACTATTCACAACTTCAAACCCAAACTTGGTACAAAGATACCTTGTGCGAAGACCTTTATATATATGCATACTAATTTGGCTGACCTCTCGGAAAGGCCAAGGGTCACAAGAGATCAGGAAATAGGTTTTTAAAAAAAGCCATTTTTTTACAAAAGATGTTTTTTCTCAAATACTATTCACAACTTAAACCCAAACTTGGTACAGAGATACCTGATAGTAAGACCTATATATGCATACTAATTTGGATGAACCTTAAAGGTCAAGTGTCACAAGAGGCTGGCAAATGAGTGTAAAATGCCAATTTTTGATACAATTGTAGGTATTATCAACATTTTTGCAAATTTTCAATCAACTTTGGCACAAGGGTAGCTGATAAGACCTTGTTTTGCTACTCGTCGCAAAAGGTCAAGGGGGTTGACAGAAAAATGCTTACATTTTGAGAAAACATGCATTTTGCTGGTGCAGAAGCAAGCCCTTGTTGTCACAAAGGTCACACCATATAAATAGGTCATACATGTGAGCCATAATGGCTTTTGTCTTTTTTGTCCCAAGCATGAGGTAAACTGCTGGCATGAATAATCTTATGAATTTTATCAAGTCATTAGGTGTTAACATTTATTATTGTATTCTCTCATGAGGACATTGAACAGGATGTACCATGGTGCTAAAACTTGTATATTATAGTATAGGTCATTTAACAGAGCGCAAGTTTTTCCCAGATTTATCCACCCAAAAAAACCCAAAAAACAACCATTTGCTGTACAGTCGTAGAAATTTGAAGAGACAAGAACAGACCATTTTCATTACCCTAAATAGAGCCCTGACAGATTTCATTCAATATCAAGGGCAAGCTTGCACTGTTTCAGCTTTGAAAACTTGGCCAATTCACATGAAATGGCTTATATCTGGGGCTTATATGTCAAACGACCAATAGTAATATTCATACTAGTTAAATTAGTCCTTAAAACTTGTTTGTGCCAAGGCAGGCTTTTAATTGTATTGTGAAAATTAGCCTATACAGTGGGCCTTTAAGTGTTACCTTCATCAAAGACTTGTTTACTCTAGTTCAGTCGGTCCCTTTGTACATCAGTAATATAAGGCTTACTAACAACGATGTAATATAGGCAACACAACTACTACTTTCTTTGATACTATGAGCCTGGAGGACATTTTGCCAACTTTAAACCTTTTATTGCCTGAAACAGGTTAAATGCAGTTCTGTTGTGGCATGTAGCTGAAGCAGGAAAGGAAAATCTGTTGGCAAGTTTGCATTGAGGTTGAAGTTTCCTGCTGGATTTGATAGACGACAGAGTTGAAAATAACTCCAGAAATAGCGCACACCTGACTGGGGCGTGGGCTTGTCTGCATGAACGCAATTTATCACCTCAGTCCCTCAGAAAAAAACATCCGTCTGCAAGTGGCACAGATGCACATAAGCGCCTCCCCCCCCCCCCCCTCCGCACCTGCTAAGGTTATGAGTAGCTAAGCTATGGCTTTTGCTAGAAAGCTTGGCTTCGGCTAGACCATAGACCAGAGGTTATGAGAGTTTAGTGTAGTGGTTTGTCAGGCTGCTGCAGCTGCTGTCATCGTGTAGGCTGATGAGCAAAGTACTCCTTATGTGCTAAGTACAGGCCTCTACTCGAAATGCTCCAGTCTGGATCACAATAATTATGTCTGAAATGGTTCTCAGGCCTGCAGCAACCAACGTATCGCGTACTGAATCACTGTCTCCACTGCCTACAATTTATGCATTCAAGTTTGAACAAAACACTCATAGCCTATTCCAGACTTGTCTTACTGCCCCCCCCCCCCCCCCCCACTCCCCAACCCCACGTACTTGCAGTGAGGGGTACTGTTTATACTAGTGGCTGCATACCTTAGGGGGTTAGCCAAAGTCAAATTTAAAATACTGGGATTTTCCAACCAGAAATTTGTCTTTGGCTTCACAACATAAAACAAGCTTATGTAAACAAACGATTATAAAACAATGTAGACAGCACATTGTAGATGCATACATACACTTCATGTGACACAATGTACCTTGTGTTTCAGGTGAGGAATCTGCACAGCTGTGTAAAGGTAGCTGAGGATTTTGTGTCACCAGAGCACTTGAACCATTGCTTCCGCCTGACACAGGAGTTCCGACAGTTGTCGGACACACACTCCAACCATGAAGACAAGCTGCAGGTATACTCACCCCGCCTCTTGTGACGGTTCTTGTGTGCTGGACTGTAAATATGATCTGTAAAGTTTTCATGTCCAGTAAATGCATGAACCCTCATGCCAGATATATTTCCTATTTCTTCTTTAGGTCAAATAAAAGCCTACACTGTCGTACAGTGTACTATTTCAGTGTTTGAACATTAGGATACATGTGCACTACTTCAGTTTTGGAGATCAGAGGACTGTGTGCACAAGTAAACTAAAACTGAAGGGCTGCAATGTACTTATGCATGTGTAATATGTTGTCTAGGTACTGGTAGAATTATTGGTCATTATTTGCTTTGCATGTCACCCTGATCATGTGTTGTTTTTGAGTGAGTGAGAAAGTTGATTGCATTCTGTTTTACATCTTTCCAGGTGAAGAACATTATTTACCATGCAGTGAAAGATTCTATCGCTGTTTTGAGAGAACTGGAACCTGAAGACAAAAAATAAGCTTTGCCAAGTTGCAGACCAACGGCCAAGCTATTACAGACCAAGCTTACCTACTTGAAAAAAATGACAAAGCTTTGAACACAGAAATGGATCATGTGGACTGCAGTTTTGTCCTGTTTAACAGAGCACATTGGCACAGATGAACTGTTAGCTGTGCAGGTGAAAATAATGTGACAGCTGTTCATTCCGACCAGGACGTTAATTACTGCGCTAAAGGTCATTCTAACTCTTCAAATGAAAGCTAGATCTGTAAAGTATATGTTGCTGTACTGCACCAAGGTGCATGGATCCGGCAAACTGCGACTCCACGACAGGACCATTCCACACAGGAGTGACTAACTTTGTAGATGAATGAACACATTGAGCCCTGAGGTAGAAATTCTCATATGTGCGTGTTGGCCTCTGAAGACTACATTACAACTTGGTAGACATCAACTGATAGTTAAAGGGTGATAACAGCATATCCTGGAGGCTCTATTCTGGCACCACCCTTACACTGTCTATGTCTTGAAGTTTGTCACAGTTGGATGTGATAAACGCCCAAGAGAGGAGGATGCAAAAATGAAACGATAAGATACAAGTGAATGGGGTGAGTCACTAAACAAACGAGGCATAGGTTTGTATGCCTGAGCATTTGCTTGGGCACACAAGAATCTGCACATCTTGCAGGTGGTATGCTGAAACGTTTTCTGAAGAACTTTTATCCCTCTCCCCCTTTTCCACCCACCCCCCTAATGGATCGTGTGGTTTCGGACTGTGACAGTGCAGAGTATGTACTGTGATCAATAAGAGGTGAGGACCAGAACACTCCTGATGAGAATGTGGGTGCACTGATCATTTGACCAACAGTGGTATATTTGCCAAAGGAAATGGGTCATCATGTCTCCTGCAATTATGCTGGCTGATCCAGTGATTTGTCATTTGCATCCAGTGTAATTCATGCATTCTTAGTTGAGTCCTATTACGATGGGGAGCTTTCAAACTGAAACTGACTCATTTGGGTCAGAGCGTTTGCTCCAGCTCAGACTCTTTCTGTACGATTGTTAACAAAATGTGATACATTGCCTGTACACGTTTTCCAAGTGGGTGAAATATTTCATTGGTCAGATTTTTCTGACTTTCACAGAGTGAGCATGTACTGCTATATCCATAGGAAAATGTGTGGCTATGCACAATAAATATTGTGCTTAAGCTGCTAATTTTTCTGTAATGTGGAAATTGTGGATCACTGGTGTGATATGGCCATACCTGCTTGTACTGGTCTAGATAGGGGGGGAAGAATGTCTTTGTGACCTTCACCTCTCCCTTGCTCTGTCTTGTATTTACGTGTACACAGTGTGTATCCTCCAGTGTCCTTGCTAAGCTTGTTTTGGGTAGTGAAGCTTGGGTGTGCTTGTGTTACAGTTAGTATGAATGTTATGGTTACCTGTGCGTATATTACGCACATGGCTGGAGGGGTGTTTTGGTGGGGGGGGGGGGGGGGGGGGGGGCGATTTTGTTTTTTCTTCAGATGCCTGCATGGTGCAAAATTGTATACCATGACTTCCCGATGAGCAAAAGATCCTTGGGCCTACACTGGCCTTATCAGTAATTGGCCTATGTACAGCAGAGTGCAGGCCAGCCAAGACAAGCCCCAAGGACTTTTTGTTCACTGGTCTGTGTAATAGAATTGTGTTTGTGGGGTGTGAGTTTTTGTAGGTCTGTTTGCTTGCATCTTGTCTGTATAACTGCTTGTGGTATGTACCTCGTGAATTACAGTACTTAGCCAGTTAACCTTGTATGTTGTATATTGTAAAGCAGAAACTGCTATTGATTCAGGCCCAATTTACATTGTTTCTGTTTCCTTTGTTTTGCACATGTAGAGAGGTCTGTGGAAATGATTGTGTGGTCCAGGCCCTCGTTAGCCCATAGATTGTTTGGTTTTGCCAAGCTATGCTTGTATGACTAATAGAACTGAATATTAGATGTAAGGTGTACAAAGCAGACAAAATGGTTATCCTCAGGAACTTACATGTAGTGTATGACAATGATCTTGGCTGCTTGTGAGAATGTATCTAGTGTGACAGCATTGAGTTCAACAAATTCAGATCCGGGTGGATTTGTTTGTAATTTCTCTTCATTCAGTTTGTTACAATGTTACATTAAACTTAAAGACATTAGCCTTGAACTATTATTTAGTGTCACCTTGTGATCGCATTGGTCAGGGAAATGATACGGTTATACCATTATAAGTTCTGTAAACCAAGCTTCTTTCATAATGTCCACGTTTAAATCAGATTTTATCTATGATCTACTGTACATTGTCGTTCATTTCAAATTTCCCTTTGGTATGTAAATTATTTGAGCTATGAATGTGTCAATGTGTACAAGATGTATTTAGTGTTGTTGTTTTCACAGAGAAATGTGTCCCTTTAATGGTTGTTATTCACTTTTGGTGTGGCATCATGTGCAGGGCCCATACATGATAAATGTTCACCTCTCATTGTCACAATCCCAGGACAAGGCAAGCGGTTTAGTTTGTCACATGGTTCATCAGCTCATGATTTGGTTGGGCGCTTCAGTTTATCACTTCATTATCACCAGTTGGACAGACTGACAATATGGGGCCATAATGATTCTGTCAATTCACATAACAGATTTCACAACTTCTAGTTCATCAGCGTTCAAAGTTTTCTGCATTCACAGTTTTTGCTTCATACATTTTCATTACTGCTTTTGTTGATTTTTGCAGCTTCATTTTGTTTTAAGTGTTTTCATTGGGGTTACATTTTTTGCAAATTTGAGATACATGTGCAAGTTGAAAGTTATCCTTGGTTGCTTTTCTTATGTGATTGCTCTTAACAGACATATTTTATGTCAAAGTGTTCAAATAGTTCAGATACCATTGCCGTTCCATGTAGCACACTAATGTGATGAGTATCACAGTCTGTGTGTAGTGTGTACCGTAGCACTTGGAATATACTGTTACAGCTCCATGTCTATCACACTGGCTGCCCGGAAGTAAGGAAGGGCACCAGTTGAGTCATGCGGGGATTTGTGAGTGACGTCCGTCATATGGGACACCCAGAAAACCTCGCTGTGTACATAACCTACCTTCATAGACTATTTTTATAAAAGAAACATGTCTGGCGATTACTTCACAAATGGTCTGTGTGGAGATGCAGAAATGGAAATGTGATGCATAACAGCTAGAAAAATTTTAGCATTGTCCTATCGACCTAAAAATTATAAATTAAAATCCTTGAAACTATTGTTTTCTCTCGTACTCTGTGTGTGTGTGTGTGAGACATCAAAGTGGGCAGTGTAGACTGAAAATCCCTGCTGCTGCCTAAATCTAGTCTCGGTTGTATGTTTAAGGTCTCGGTCTGCTGTTCTAATGACCTTAACCCCAATGCCCAACAGCAGGAGATAGATCCACCATGATACCTAAGGGCAGCACCAGATTATCTTGGTACCATCAGGCCCCAAGCTAATCTGGAAACAATCCTTGAATTATGTTCGATCCATCTCCTGCAGCTGGTACATAGTTTTATGACACCTTCAACATTTGGGAAATGCGGCCGTGGGGTTAAATGGGTTACACACTGAGGAAAAAAAATTTTTTTTTTTTTTTTTTTTTTTTTTTTGCAGAGTTCACCGTGAAATGTACAGTAAACTCTGCAGGTTACTGTACAGTTTCTCTCGCGACCCAATAAAATCCGGCATAGTGCTCACGATTTATTTCACTGTCCGCTGCCCGATGGATTGCTAAATATGGCAGGGTATACTGAAGTGTGAAGTGAAGAAGACCTGGATTGTGCCAACGATACTGGTCTTCTCTCCAGCTGACAAAAAGATGCTCAGGAGAAGACAGACCATCTGCCTCCAGGTGAACATGGGCAAGACCAAAGTGATGAAGCAAACAGCAAGTGTGTGACAAACTCATCACCATCGGTGGAACGGTTCTTCATGAGGTCCAAGAATTTATATAGCTGGTAAGCAAAGTCGCCACAGATGGAGATGCTGAGCAAGACATCAACCACAGACTCGCCAAGGCCAAATAAGCGTTCGCCATGTTGAGGGACATCTGGAGGTCCAAATTGCTGAGTATCGAGACAAAACTACGGATATACAGCAGCAATATCATTCTTGTGCATCCTCCTGTATGGCAGCGAGTGCTGGAAGTTGACCGCAAGAACCAGACACACACTGGAGACTTGAGAACAAGGGTCTTCGGAAAATACTGCATATCTTCGGGCCAAATGAAGAACCACACAGAAAAACAAATGATGTGAGTCTGGCGTTTCTGATCAAGAGGCAGTGATGGAGATGGCTGGCTCCCACCGGGGAGGCTTTACCCAAGACAGCTCTTTGGCAGAAACGCGGATGTCCGAGGGAAATGTGGCGATGGACAGTTGAAAAAGAACTAAATCAATGCCGTCTGACCTGGGATACTGTCGGCAAGCATGCAGTATCCGGGAAGTGGAGGTCTCGGATTGGGGATTGAAACTGTATATATATATATATATATATATATATATATATTATGTAATGCGACCAAAGGCACGAAGAGGAGTTGGTAAGTATACTAAAGTGTGCCGCTATTGTAAAACTGCACACCGTTTGAGCACTGCAATACATGTACCTGTATGTCCGTCCAGCTGGCAGTAGAATAAGGCGTGATTGCAGGTGTGTTGGATTTTACTGGGTCACAGGGTACTGTGAAAAACTGGAACTTGCGGAGTTGACTGCGCAATACATGGGGTCAGCTCTGCCAACAAAATTATTTTTTTGTCTCTCTGCAGTGAAGGTCATAGACTAGCAGAGCATTAAGTCATTCAGCCCGACGGCTGTATTTCCCAAATTTAGGAGGCGTCCTCTTACGAATATGCATCAGTTCAGTGCAGGAGATGGATCGGTCATGATAATTCAAGGGCAGTGCCAGATCAGCTTGACGCCGACAGGCACCAGGCTAATCTGGCACTACCCTTGAATTATCATGGTCGACCCATCTCCTGCTGTAGTGCGTCAGAGCTGAATGGGTTAAACCCCCTTCTGCATGTAGCCACTGGTACAGTGTTTTACTGTGCGAGTGATTGTATTGTTCACAGTACCAGTGCTGCATGCACAGTGCAGTGGTGTTCAACGCCAGACGATCAATTAGATGCATATGTAGCTAAAACTTGCAGGAAAATTTGCAGCAAAAATCACATTGCCTCCTGCAGATGAAAGAAAATAATTTACACCTGATGTTTCGATCAACAACGCTAGGACATGCCTCGTGTCTGGACATTTCTCATGCAATCCCATTCCTAAGCTGATGTATGTTAACCGTTTGCTATTTAACGGTCATGTGATCCTACATAACAGCACGCCGTCCTTTGCCTCACAGTGTGACTGACAATTTAGTGGCAGTTCTATCCCAGTGTCAAACGTCATTTGTCATGACGGTTTTTTTTTTTTTTTTTTTTTTTTTTTTACGTAATTTTATATTTAACGTGATATGAGATTCGCTTTCCCTTCAAGACTTGGGAAAATGGTGACAAAACTAGAATTTCACGGTACAATTTCAGTCTAGCTATAATTTGTGTGAAATCAGGTTGACTTTACCTAGCTACATATACTAAGTACACCTGCATGCTCTTCTGAAATCGCGTCGATGTGTGTGTGTTTGCATGCGCGCGCTGCAAACATCCTCAAAAGGCATAGATGTTCATGCGCCCTCCGGCACTTGAGGATCTATGCCTCTTGGAGATGCGCGCATATGTGTCATTGGTGTGTCAAACGTCATTTGTCATGAAATTTTTTTTTGTTTTTACGTAATTTTATATTTAACGTGATATGAGTTTCGCTTTCGCTTCAAGACTTGCGAAAATGGTGACAAAACTAGAATTTCACGGTACAACATGTTGACTTTACCTAGCTAAATGCTATAATAAGTACATCTGCATGCTCTTCTGAAAGCGCGTCGATGTGTGTGTTTGCGTGTGCGTGAGTGCATGCGCGCGCTCCAAACATCCTCAAGAGGCACAGATGTTCATGCTCCCTCCGGGCACATGAGGATCTATGCCTCTTGGAGATGTGCACACGTGTGACTAAAGAGAGAGAGAGAGAGAATTACATCATATTTCGAGTATCAGTGTCTGCTTGGTGACGGAGTTGCTTCTTTTATGTCACCGGCACTGTCTGACTTTCTCTAGAAGTGAAGTTTTTTTTTTTTTTTTTTTTTAATGTTTTAATTATTTTCTGAAAAGAATTAATTTTTACTAAAGAAGTTGAAAGGATATAAAGCTGGCAAACGAACTCGTCTAATGTCCTCCAAACTAGCTATATGCAAAAGTTCAAGTAAATGACAAAAATTACAGACTCTAATCTGGGTCAACCGACTTCTATAAACGGTTGTTTATGTCTTCAATGAGACATTCAATTACAGTATGCTCGGAGACTGTCTTAGCCACCCACTTAAGAAAGTATTTCGCAAAGTTTCAAGCTTGTGTGTACAGAAATATCTGAGATTCTCTTGTTTACATACATACATACGGCGCTTCGCGCCAAATGTACGTTCAGCAGCGAGTTTAGCTTAACTAGACATGGCGTAATTTTTATCTTGTTGCTTCAACCATTGTTAGAGGTTTAGCCTGCCCGCTTTTGACACCATGGACATGCTATTAAATTCACCCCACCGCGACCCGTCCTAAAAAGTCCCTTCTATAAATAGAAGGGACTTAAAACCCTTTACTTCTAGAGAAAGTCAGACTGTGGCGGTGACGTAAAAGAGGCAACTCCGTCACCAGGCAGACACTGACATAATGCTCTAAATATGACGCCATTCTCTCTCGAGGGCGCGGCTCTCTGCAGCAGATGGTTCGGTCTCCCACTAGAGTTTCTTTGTCTTCCGCCACATTGATTGACCACACCTACACTACAAATGCACCTGCTGTCACACACGTCCACGTGCCGAATGTTGCCATTAGTGATCACTTTCCTACTTGTTTTAATCTTTCAGTTAAACGTGATAGACCCCAGCACAAGCACCACACTACCATCACATACAGGTCTTACACAAAGTTCAACAAAGATGACTTTCTTCATGACCTCTCAATCACGCCCTTTCACCTTATTTATAACACTTATGATCCCAATGAAGCCCTCTCGCTTTGGTACAAGCTATTTCTTTGTGTCCTCGATAAACATGCCCCACTAAGGACTAAACGCGTTAAACACCTTACCCTTCCGCCTTGGTTGTCAAAGGACATCATTCACTCAATGAAAATAAGAGATGACTTAAAACGGCAGAAAAAGTTTGCGGATTTTAAGAAACAACGTAATCTTGTAAAATCCTTAGAAAAGCACAGAAAACGAAAAAGTTGTCGCAGAGGGTAAAGATGCCCGAAGTGCCTGGAATGCAATCAATTTGTTTACAAAGAAGAGGAGTTACATCAATGCTTCTACCTCTCCAGGCATAACTCCAGACGACTTCAATTCCCACTTTTTAAATATTGCTGAGTCCCTTGTACAGTCTTTTTCCAGTGGCACTGATAGTTACAGTTGTTCTGATAAACTGCGCACACACTGTGAGTCTGCAACAGGTGCGTCATTCTCCATACCTCTTATGACAGTGTTTGAAGTAGGTAAATATTATATTTCTACTCTAACAAGTAAATCGTGTGGCCTGGATGGAATAAACAACATGGTACTGAAATTGTCCCTTCCATACACAGCTGACACCTTGACATTTATATTCAACCTTTCTATCAAGCAAGGTATTTTTCCAGATGCCATGAAAGATGCTAAAGTTGTCCCCATTCCCAAATGTACAGATCCCAAAAGTCCAAACGATTTCCGTCCTATTTCAGTGTTATCACTATTATCGAAGCCACTAGAAAGACACGTTCATAAGCACCTACTCCAATTCTTGGAGAATCACCGCCTCCTCGTATCTCTTCAGTCCGGTTTTAGACCTAAACACTCATGTCATACTGCCCTCGTTCACATTGTTGACTCTTGGCTCTCATCAATAAACAATTCCAAATTAAATGGTGCAGTTTTTCTGGACCTAACCAAAGCATTTGATTTAGTCGATCACAACATTCTTTTAAAGAAACGTTCAGTATATAAGCTTGATTCGAACTCTATAGCTTTTTTCTCCTCCTACCTCAGTAACCGCCGACAGAAGGTGTACTCAAACGGAAGGTATTCGAAAGAAGGTATAGATAGGCACGGAGTCCCCCAAAGATCTATCCTAGGGCCTCTTTTATTTTCTTTATTCATCAATGACTTACCTCTTTCCATCTCAAATCCTGAGGTTAAATGCGAACTGTTTGCTGACGATTCAACGCTGCATACATCTGACAAACGTGAAACGACGTTAAATTGTATCCTCCAGCAAAGTCTCGATGAAGTATCAGATTGGTGTACGCAAAATTGCATGCTAATCAGTACTTCTAAAACCAAAAGCAAGTTGATAACAACCCGCCAAAAGCGTCAGCTACATCCTGCCCCTCTGAAACTGTCACTTGGCAATAAACCTATCCAACAAGTATCCAGGCACCGCCTACTGGGAGTTGTAATTGACGACCAGCTGAACTGGTCGCTGCATATCGACAGTTTGTGCAAAACCTTGTCCAAGAATGTATTTCTGCTATCTAAACTTAGACATATTCTTAGTACAAAGTGCTGTACATTGTTCTTTCACGCACACATTAAAAGCCACTGTGACTATGCGTCCTCTTTGTGTGACGAATGCAGTGAACTTCATTTTAAAAAACTAAACTCGCTGTATCGCCGTTCAGTTAAGTTAATTATTCCTAACCCTACTTCCACGGACGAGAAAATAAAATCCCTTGGCCTGCTTACACTGAAAGAACAACTCAAATCCCGGCTTTAACAAATGCGTCCTCGTGCCCAAAATATTTCATTATCAAGCCCCGGAATATCTGCGCATGATATTTAACTTCAGCCCTCGGCATCAACTACATACGAGGAATGACTTGCTTCACTTACCCCGCCCACGGATAGATCTCTACAAGTCAAGCCTTCTATTTTATGGTAGTTCTGTCTGGAACTCATTGCCATTAAACATTAAATCATTTTCCGATAAAACCCATTTTAAACGTGCATTGCACACTCACTTCCAATCAGCGTGACTTCACAGTTTGCCATATAAGAATAATACTGCTGATAACACGTAAACGTCAAATATTTTTCTCTTTCTCCTTACATTTGCTAACTGATCATCTATTGTCTTGTCGGTGTCTCTATACGCTATTGATGCTGCTGATTCTATGACACTGTCTTAGATGAGTATAATATTAATGCTGTGCACGCGTTTCGTTCTCTTGCTTTTTGTATCGGAGGCAGTTACAAATTCTCCATTGTCATTTTTTTTCCCTCCTTTCGATGATCCCCCTATTGTGTTGTTTTTTCCCCGTAGTTTTGCTTCCTCATCTTATTATTATTATTATTATTATTATTTGCATGCTATGTTTCTTTTCCTGTAATGGTCTCTTTTGTTTACAGGACAGCTTGTAAGACAGGCATTGAGTTGCCTAATGGCTTTATCCTGAATAAAAAAAAGATTCATCATCATCATCTCTCTCTCTCACACACACACACACACACACGCAAACATGCGCGCATCTCCAGGAGGAATAGATCCTCATGCGCCCTCTAGGCGCCCTCTTGTGCGCACGCACACGACGCGCTTTCAGAAGAGCATGCAGATGACCCGTGTACTTGGTATATCATGTAGCTAGGTAAAGTCAACCTGCTTTCACACAAATTATAGCAAGACTGAAATTGTACACTGAAGTTCTAGTTTTGTCACCATTTTCTCAAGCCTATGAAGCGAAAGTGAAACTCATATCACGTAAAATATACAATTACGTAAAAAATAAAACTGAAGTTACGTCATGACAAATGAGGTTTGACAAATCAACGACGCGTATGTCCTGCGCCCCTTATAGAACTCACTGACGCATTGGCAGATCTGCGAGACTTTTTCAATAGGAGATAATTCAACATCAGAATCAGGTCAAAGACAAAAGGTAGAGACCATTGACAGCGAGGACAGCTCTCATATATAAGAGACTTTGTGGTTTATGGTTCATCCCATCTTGTTTATATCCGTAGTGCTAACTACTCATGTACGTAGTTCTAGCGATACCCGCCAGATATGGTCTGTGGAGTAATTGCAAGAGGCATAGTCTCATGATCCCGTGAAAATGCAAGGGCCCATGAGAATCTATGCCTCTTGCCGATGGATACAACTAGAAGTGGTCGGCTAAGTAATTACGGGTCCAAGTCGTGAACAAGCATACACATCCCACGTACCGGTAATAGTTATGTCTGGGTGCAGTCAGTTCAAGCGCTCATGAGGCATAGATCTTCGCAAGTCTGCGGTGGTTTATGTAGATCATGCTTGTCTTTGGCTTTAACTCGCAGTCTAGATTAGAGTGCCAGTGGGTTCTTTTGATAATGACCATCACATCTAATCCTACACATTGCAACTTTCAATGTGCACGTTCCGCAATCCATTTTTCATGTTATTTTCATCTCGCAGTCAGGCTACTTCTGTCATTAGTGATAGTCATGGCTCAAACTGATACGTATTTAGCCTTAACCCATATGATACTGAGGCTAGAAGCTTCTAATTTATACACTGCAATATGCAAGCTACATTACAGTACTTACTGTTACAGATAAGGATATAGACCAATGGCTTTAGTTCAAGGGTAGTGCTGGAATAGCCTGGCGCCTGGAGGCGCCAAACGGCTATTCTGGCACCAGGCTACGGCCCTTGAACTAGTTTAGTCACACTTATTTCACACACTGGTGTATTCCGAATGATAAGTTTTTTTTTTTTTTTTTTTTTTTTGACCTTGTGGTCAATCAACAAGCATAATGTGACCATTACACACTCAACTGGATCAGATCGCAGCAATCGAATGAAAGCAGCTTAGTAGGCCTGCGTTCGTCGAAGTGTTAGTCGGTGCATCATACCGTAGATTCTGGCTGCGCAGGCAGTGGATCAACTGTGCAAGCTGAATAGTAGTGCCTGATTCATTTGGCGCCCTGAGGCACCAAGCCGATCAAGCACAACCTTCAGCTATAACAAACGTCTGTCTCTTAATTTTCATAAAGGGTAGTCTAACCCGAAATGTTAATAAATTGTATAACTGTTCTAAGCGTGTTTCTTTCATCGTTGGGCTGTTTTCTGCATTTTAACCGCTTGGTCTGAATTTTGCCTGTCTCGTAAAACACTGACTTGCACGCAACGGTTTTACCGAGTCGTTTGACTATGGAAGTGAAATGGTTACAGATTAGACTTAGAGTACGAAAGCTTTCGGGAGATTATGTAACACCTCATAACTAGTATAAATGACACGAAAGCACCTTTGTATGACTGTGATCCTACGTAAGAGCACACCGTCCATTTGCCTCACTGTGGCTGAGAAAAAAATTAACTCATTTGAGACGCGCCTCCTACGGATACGCGACGAACCGCCGCGTATCCTTAGGCGGCACGTCTCGAATGAGTTAATGGCAGTTGCATATATACAGTCTTACATCGGTGTTTAGATGATAATAAGAATCTCACTCCTCGCGCTGGAACCATATGGCGTTGAGGCTCGTCCCATGGGTCAGGTGGATAGGGGGGTCCCTCGCGAGAGGGGTGCACCGAATGAAATAAGGTGCCGTGAACCAACATGGTCTGAGGGAAGGAGACCCCGACAGAAAACCCCTGGTCCTCCTAGTAAGGGCGTGGGGGTAGCTTCCCCACCCTGCAAATAAAGAAATAGTTACAAAAACGCCGACGAATAGACAAACCACAATTCCTTTCCTGGAGGAGGAAGGTTCTTCTACCAGAAGATTTATGACGTCGTGTGCTGAAAGCCGGAAGTCATCGGAAGCCACAGGACCGAGCCGCCCCTCTCTATCCAGGGACACAATCATGGGCACATGGAATGTCAAGACCATGTACCAGAGCGGGAAGTCCGCCCAGATAGCATCGGAAATGCAAAAGTACAACCTTTCCCTGCTAGGTATCAGTGAAGCCAGATGGACGCAGTCTGGCCAGAAAAGGCTGTTAAGTGGGGAGATGATTCTGTATTCAGGCCATGAAGAGGAGAATGCCCCCCATACAGAAGGTGTAGCATTCATGCTTGTCACCAGTGGCACAGAGAGCGCTGATGGGCTGGGAACCTCTTGGGCAAAGAATTCATCACAGCAGCCTTTAGAACCAGGAAAAAGATCAAGCTGAACGTCATCCAGTGTTATGCGCCCACTGACGACAGTGACGAGGAAGAAAAACAAGAGTTCTACGACCGACTCCAGAGTGCTGTGGACAAATGTGCGGAGCGAGACATCACCATCATCATGGGCGATTTTAATGCCAAAATAGGGGAGGACAACACCGGATACGAAGAGGTGAGGGGGAGACAGGGACTAGGGGAGATGAGTTCGGGGAGAGGTTCGTAGACTTTTGTGCTCTAAACAGACTTGGGATTGTAGACGGCATCTTCCCACACAGAAGAATACACAAAGCAACGTGGGTCTCACCTGACCATACTACAGAGAACCAAATAGACCATATCTGCATTAACAAGAAATTTAGAAGATCCCTTCAAGATGTTCGAGTGAGGAGGGGAGCAGATGTCGCCTCAGACCATCATCTGCTTACCTTAAAAATGAAGCTCAAGTTAAAGAAAAGCAGCACAGGTACAACAAGAAGACAGCGCTATAATGTAGGCCTCATGAGAGAGACTGGAGTGAGAGAAAAGTTCAAACTGGTGCTGTCCAACCGATTTCAAGCGCTACAGGAGCTAGTAAATGAAGAGGAGGCGGTCACCACAGAGCAGCAGTGGAAGGCAGTTAGAGAGGCACTGAACTCAACCTGCAAAGACACTGTAGGGTTCAAGAAACACCATCACAAGGACTGGCTGTCGACTCAGACCTTGAGGAAGATAGGTGAGGAAGCAGAAGAAAGCAGTTGTCAACAACAGTCGCACAAGAGCAGCCAAAGCAAGGGCACACGAGAAATACTCAGAAGCCAACCGCGAGGTGAAGAGGAGTATCAGGGCAGACAAGAGAGCCTACACAGACTGCCTAGCAGCAGAGGCAGAACAGGCAGCGGCAACATGAAACAGCTCTACGACATCACCAGAAGATTGTCTGGCAAGTATGGCCATACAGAAAGACCAGTAAAAGACAAAGAAGGCAAGCCTATTGCAGACAGAGCAGACCAACTCGTCAGATGGGCCGAGTATTTTGAAGAGTTACTGAACAGACCCACCCACCCGACCCCCCAGACATCCAGCCAGCAGAGACTGACCTACCCATCAGCTGTGACAGACCCGTCCGGGAAGAGATAAGAAGAGCAGTGGCATTTTTGAAGAACGGCAAAGCAGCAGGGCCAGATGGCATCCCAGCGGAGGCTCTGACAGCAGACCTAGAAACAACAGTAGAGATGCTGTACCTACTGTTTGGAAAGATCTGGGAAGAGGAGGTGATGCCGGCTGACTGGAAGGAGGGGTACCTAATCAAGCTTCCCAAGAAAGGCGACCTCAGCAAGTGTTCCAACTACAGAGGAATCACCTTGTTGTCAGTACCAGGAAAGGTCTTCAACAGGATCATCCTGGAGAGAATGAAGAGCTCCGTCGACCCCCAGCTGAAAGACCAGCAAGCAGGATTCAGGAAAAACCGATCATGTACAGACCAGATTGCCACTCCCCGAATCATCGTGGAGCAGTCTCTGGAGTAGAGCTCCCCGCTGTACGTCAATTTTGTGGATTACGAGAAAGCATTTGACAGCGTGGACCGAGAGACTTTGTGGAAACTCCTACGACACCACGGTGTACCCACAAAACTCGTCTGCCTGATCAAGAGCAGCTACGATGGCATGACATGTCGCGTGATCCATGAAGGGCAGTTCACCTGGGAGCTCCAGGTCAGAACCGGCGTCGGGCAGGGGTGTTTGCTGTCTCCGTTCCTCTTCCTACTGGCCATAGACTGGGTCATGAAGAGGACCACAGAGCAGAGAAGAAGTGGAATAAATTTTTGGACACTGTGGACACAGCTTGACGACCTCGATTTTGCAGATGACTTGGCTTTACTGTCCCACACTCATCAAAAAATGCAGAACAAGACGACGAGGCTTGCTGACATCTCGTCCCAAGTGGGCCTCACCATCCACAAACAGAAAACAAAGACAATGAGGCTGAAAGCAACCAGGGAAGAACCAGTCTTGCTTGCTGGCAACCCGTTGGAGGAGGTGGAGTGAGTCCTTCACCTATCTCGGGAGCATCATCGACAAAAAAGGTGGCACTGATGCAGATGTCAGAGCATGAATCGGTAAAGCCAGAGCAGCCTTTCTCCAGCTGAAAAAAAGTGTGGAATTCCAGAGAGCTGTCACAACACACCAAAGTCCGGATTTTCAACTTAAACGTAAAAGCAGTTCTCGTATATAGAGCAGAGACTTGGAGGTTGACAAAAACCACAGTCAACAGAGTACAGATCTTCATAAACAGCTACCTTAGAAGAATCTTGAAAATCCGGGCCACTGGCCAGAGAAGATCAGCAACGTCAGACTCTGGGAGAGAACAGAGCAGATAACAGCAGAGAATGAAATTGGACGAAGAAGATGGGGATGGATTGGTCACAGTCTGAGAAAGCCAGTTTCCACTGAGTATCACTAGGCAGGCATTGTCATGGAACCCCCAGGGAAAGAGGAAAAGAGGCAGGCCGAGAAACACCTGGCGTCGAGACCTCCAAGCAGACATCAAGAGACTGGGAACCACCTGGAGTAAAATCGAAGGAGAAGCACAGGACAGGAGTCGCTGGAGGTCTCTCGTCGACGGCCTATACCCTGGGAGGGGTGACAGGCGTAAGTAAGTAAGTAAGAATCTCACTGGAGTATCCTACGAGCGAATTTATAAGTCTATTACTATTATAGTAATAGACTTACGCCGAAAGCAGTTAGGATAAGGTTTGCACGAGAGTGCGATTCTCAGTATCACCTTAACAATAACGCCGATGTAAAAAATATATTTTTTACTCACCCTTTTCTTGGCATAAATCCAATGTCATATGACTGAGTTGGTTTTCGGCACACGCCTAGCCACAACACAGGCACCATTGTGTCTTGGCAAAGTGACATAAATATTCTGGATGTCAGACAAATGTTCCTACATGATGACCTAATAGCGCAATCATAATACTACTATATAGCAATAGACTTATGGCGCAATACATGACACCAGAGTGCCAGTCGTCACTAAGAAGTGGTGTCATTGCACGTGAGCTGAAAGTAGGTCAAGTTTCAATATTGTGTCAGTGCCCGTACGTCAAGTTTTTGTTGACTAGCTTTTCATAGCTTTTCAACAAGACAATTTTGTGCACACGTGGCCGTTCACGCACCAGGGCTGTAGGCACACACGTGTTTAGGCGCAAAGGAGGAGGCCGGTGCCCAAGAAAGTAGAATATGTATCTTGGTAAAAAGTCAACGTCACTTCACACAATTTATAGCAAGACTGACAGAAATTGCTCCGTGAAATTTTATTTTGTCATTATTTTTCTCAAGCCTAGAAAGCAAAGTGAAACTCTTATCACTATAAACTAAAATTACGTCATGACAAATGATTTTTTTTTCAAACCAAGGATGCCTATGCATTGTAACCCCTTATACAGATCACTGAAACATTGGCAAATCTGCGAGGCTTTTTCAGTAGGAGATATTTTTACCATAAGAATCAGTTCAAAGACAACAAGTAGAGACCCTTGACAACGAGGGCAGCTCATATCATGGGACTTTGTGGGTTATGGCTCTCATGTAGAATGGACTTTGTGGGTTATGGTTCATCCTATCTTGTATTCATGTGGCAGGGCACGAGTAAATAACGCTAATTTCTAGCATTCCTGTCACTGAACAACTCGGCCGCTCTGTATAGCCATATATTGTGTACAGTATCGATAGTACTACGAATTATTAGTCCTACGTATCGATTGTTCTACGCTTGTATACATTGTTGGTCGGGCAGTTTGTGTGTGAGACAGAGTGGAGGGTGGGGTGGAGTAGGGCATCAGTTGAACGTTCATTACATTGTGTATCAACTCCTTGTTGGCCTGTGCGTGTTTTACTCATTTATCCCTAACGCACTACAGCAGGAGATGGATCGATAATTCAAGGGTATTGCCAGATCAGGCGGCAAGCTAATTTTGCATTACCCTTGAATTATCATGGTCGATGCATCTCCTGCAACTGGTACGACACCTCCCAAATTTGGGAAATGCGGTCGTGGGGTTAAATTGGTTAACCCATAATAACGCCCTGAAAGACTACGACAGGATGTGAATCGACCATGATATTTCAAGGCTGGTGTCAGAATAGCTTGGCGCCTGTAGGCGCCAAGCTATTCTGATACCAACCTTGAAATATGATGATCGACCTGTCTCCAGAACTGCGATATGGATCTCGGAGGATATCTACAAAATTTTGATAATTTCGTCGTCAGGGTGTAATGAGTTAAGTATACTATCCACCTTCATTTCTCCGAGGGTGAATCTGCTGAATGACCTTGACCCTGTCAGATACGCGTGAAAGTTAGACTGATGTTTTCAGCACCTGTTTGAAGCTTGAAAAATAAAACTCACGCAAAGTCACTGAAGTTGGGCCTCGGTTAAATGCCATGTTCCTATCGAGACGAAGAAAGCAGTGTAACAGAAATTACAATACACTGTAGACCTACAATAAACTGGATATACAACTCCGTATTCCACGTCTACGAAGAAATGCAATACGAGTTAATCAGGCTATCCCGCCCCCCCCCCCCCCCCACCCCCTCCGGCTTATGCATTCCATTCCGTCAACATGTTTTGGAAAAACTGTCTCAGTTGCCTCTTCAGATTTTCTTCTTTCATCTTATGGCTTCGTTACTTTGCCAAATTACAGCAAATGTGGGTCAGACGGCGAGAACCCTTTCCCAAGACTGGCCAAAACTTGAATCGCTTCCAAGCGGAGAATTGCGTGTGTAGTCATCAAACTGTACTACCGGCCGCCATCAGAACATGACCTTCCACAAGCAAGATGCATAGATGCACATGAGCTACTGCAACATGAGACGTTTTGCCTCTTGCTGGAAGACCCTTATCGCAGTGTATCGGCCCCATTTGGTGACATGCCAGATAGGGAAAGGCCTACGACTTGAACCCGTTTAGCCCCCATGCGCGGCAGCAGGAGATGGATTCAGACCATGATAATTCAAGGGTAGTGCCGGATAAGCTTGGCGCCTGATGAGGCGTCAAGCTCACCTGGCACGGCGACGGCCCTTGAATCATCAGTCAATTTATCGCCTGTACGACAGACATTTCACTCATGGTCGCATTTCCAAATGTTCAGTTTTTGTTCAGTTGAGGCGATTCAAGAAATCACTAATCGAACAAACACACAAACCCTCGACAAAAGCTCTACGGATATAGCTAAAGTCGGTATACTGATTTTCTTAGGCGAGCACGCTGCTGAGACTCGAGTACAAGGGCACAACTAAACTGAGCCAGAAACGTATTGAAGCATACTATTTTGGCTGTTGTCCCACTGAGTTTTCAAAGGAGCGGGCTCGGGGTGCAGAGAGAATATTGGGCGGAATGGAGGAGCGGCCTGGGCCGGTGGAGAGTGAGATAGAACGGGTGGTAGCACTTTTGATCACCGGTTTGCATAAGCGCCGGAAGGCCAGTGGATAAATCCAGTTCACTTGTCAACTATGCTGTGTTGACTCTTCCATTTCTATTGACTCTTTCAACGACAACTGAAGCCGAGCTAGCAATGCTTGGCCTTTGTCCCTTGTTATGCCGCAGTAGTCAGCATGTCTACTGCAGTTCACAGTCTGTCAGTATTGCTGCAACACCGAGCAGAATGTGTACCGGCGATGGCGGGTGGTGGTGGGGAGAGTGTGATTAACAGCAGACAGAATTAGTACATTGCTTTCGGCAGGTGAGAGAAAGGGGTGGCGGAATGCGGGCAACGCCGGGCAGACAAGATTTGTGATAGCCGCATTGGTTGAACTGAAAAAGGGGGGGAGGGGTTGCACTAGACAGAGAAAGTGGGGTGAGTAACACCAGATCTGGAGGAGTGAGGGGGGTACCCAGTGCGCAAACGACGTCGGCCGCCGTTGTCCCGCGCACGGACCGACATCGACCTGATGACCTTTTGCGCACTGGGTAACACGCAGACGTGAAGAATGGCGATAGCGGTCGGTCGACTGCATGGTTCATGAGGTTGGCAGAATAACGAATGTGTAGAAAAGTTTACATAGGAGGGCGCCCGGATAAGGTCGGAGGGTAAGGGGGGGGTGTCAGTCAGCAACGTGGAGGGAAACCAAAGCGGAGTTTCCTGCGGCCGGGTCGATATCACTAGGCTGTCTTATCGCGGCCACGGGTCTAAAAGCGTATAGCGACGAAACGGAACCTTCGCGTGATAATTTATATGCAAACTGGCGAACACTGGTCGATCAGCTACACAGCAAACAAGACCGAAGTGGAAGAGCCATAGATCCTTAAAGCCACCTGAAGATGGGGGTGCCGCGCTCAGTGAAGATATATGCAGTCTCTTTCTGACCTAATTTTTACTTGTGACCTTAGACGGAGGAGTAATTGGCGCTCAGACATCGATTCCGACGGCAAGATTCGATTGAGAGCGTGCTCAGCGAGACGTGGTCTGAGTGGGCGAACTGGGCCGTACGGATCAGTAATGGAACGAGAGAGAGAGGCCGCAGGGAGGGGGTTCAAAGGCGCGAGGCGGGGGGGGGGGGGGGGGGGGGGAGGTTGGGCGTGGGGGCAATGATGATGGAGGGGGGATAGAAGTAGGGGAGGGGTTAGGTTTCCTGGGAAGCTAGTTATTGATCTGCCGCCAGCGGCTGTGCAGACGCGGCATGTGTTTGCTCGCCAAGCGCCAAAATACTGCTTGCGTCAGCCTCGCCTGTATCTCCAGGCTGAAAGGATATAGTTCACTTGTGTTTGGTCATTACAATGTTTTGTGAATAGACCCACCCACTCTTTGCTTAAAATGTCACTGAAATCCCGTGCTTCTGGATGCCGCTACGCCAAGGTACGGCAAAACAACCGAGTTCGTTGCTTTTTTTGCTGGACGTGAAACAGCGTCTGGCCGTGTAATGTTTTTAGCCGATTGTGCCAGTACTGGAGAAGCCTGTTAACCCCCCTTATCAGTCGGAATACACCAGTGTGTGAAATATGTGTGACTAAAATAGTTCAAGGGTAGTGCCAGAATAGCTTGGCGCCATTAGGAACGGCCTTGAACTAAAGCCATTGGTCTATATCTATATCTGTAAGTACTATACTATAATGTAGCTTGCATATGGAAGTGCACAAATTTAAAGCTTTTAGCCTCAGTATGATATGGGTTCAGCACTGTTGTCATGGTTATGGGGAATATAAATTAGATTTTCAATACCTTCATTGATATAACCGGATGTGCAGGTTTTCCATTTTTTAAGCCTCACGACTTGCCGACATGAAAGTGGATTAAAGCGTGCGGTCGGCAACATGCTCAGCCGAACCCCGAGAGAATCACAAGACATTACATATGCTTGAAAGTAAAATTGTTGCTTTTCCACCATATTCTTCATATATTGATTTGATTGCTTGTATTAACAGTCTGCTAAACTGCACGGTAGATCTGTCAGTTGTGTGTGAACATTTTGTGCATGTGTGCTGATCCTGTATGACTGGTGTGAGAAACACTTCAATGATGAAAAACATACTAGTATTACTAGTATCAGCAGCAGTTCTCAGGATGTTTCAGACATACTGAAATTTAAGAGTTTTCTGCTTGTGGTTGGTGTGCACACAAAACAAAAGTGTACAGATGATTGCTTGCACCAGAATTTCTTTTAGAAGCTAGATATGCCCACATGAAGGCAGGATCACCCAAATTTTCTAATTGTAAACACATTAAAACTGATGTTGCCAATATAACCAAAATCGGCTCCAGCTCAGTGTTCCTCAGTGTTAGAGTATTGTTCAGTTTGGTGTAAGGGTATAAAAAGGGTGTTTATCCTTTGCAGTAATGTTATTTTTAAATGCCATCACAGAAACAGTCTGAAATTAGCGACTGTAACCGTCTGAGCCTATGCGTGTGGATGTCCTCAATATCTCCTCTACTGAAACGACCTTCACATTGTCAGTCTGCGGTGTACTGACTGCTGTATTACAGCTTGTATCTCCCCGTGCTGTCAGTCTATCTGTCAGAGATTACAGCTCATTGTACATGAGCAATTCCCGTGCTGGTATCACGTCTAGTTATCATTATCAAGTCTGTTTCTGGGTCAGTACCACGGACTGGAGAATACAGCAGGCCGCGGTAACTTGATGAAAAGCTCTGCCGGCGGAGGATGACACAACAGGGATTTGACTCTGAAATGGCGTTTACTGACCTTTGTGTTTCGCCTGACGTCCTTAAAAGCTGTCAGGTGCAACCATATCGAGTAAACTCCATTTAGTCCAATCACTATTGGTTATCCCTCTGTTAACGAAAGGCTCAAAAACTGTCTAGTAAGTCGCATACGTAGTTTCTTAAGTGTTTCAAGTCGGTTACTTTGACCAGCAGCGCCAGTGTGCAGTCCAAACACACATACACACACACACACACGCGCGCGCGCGCGCGCGCGCACACACACACACACACACACACACACACACACACACACACACACACACACACACACACACATGCTGTGACGTTATTCTGACTTCCTCGTTTAGTAATCTAAGAAAGTCACTGATTGACGGTAGGTCACTTACTTATTGTGCTACGTATAGGTGGACGTACAGCCCGGTTGCGGACCATTTGGGTGTCTCGAAGGTCTTACGTATCATTAGCCCTACGTCAGTATAGATAGTCGTACGATTTGTGTCGATAGTCCTATGTATCGACAGTCCTATGACCAACAGCCCTACATATCAACAGTGCTATCGTCGATAGTCCTACGTCAACAACGATAGTCCTATAGTTTAACCCATTACATCCTGAGGCTGAATTTGTACATTTTGCTTATTGTCCTATGAAGACTCTATGGCAGATTTGTAGATAGATCCACCATTTTAGTTCAAGGGATAGCTTGGCGCCTGACTGAGGCAGTAAAATAATCATACTTGTACTAAGACAAAATGTACATAGTATTTCAGTGATGGGGGGGGGGGGGGGGGGGGAACAGATTATGAAAGATATCACATCAAAAACATAAGATATAAAAAGGGGAGGGAGCGCAAAGAGTGTGTGTATGGGGGGGGGGGGGAGGGGGTAGTTCAGGTTGTGGGACTATCGACCAACTATGTCAAATTTGGGATTGCATAGGACTATCAATACCTAGGACTATTTATAACGTAGGACTATCGATACGCATCCGATCAGTTCCTTGCTGTGGGGGGTTCCAACTTTTGTTTGCCGAACCTTTAACCTCAGACGTAAGCCCAGAGGCCAAACCATACTTTCCACTGGCCGAAAAATCGGAAAGAGAGTGTGTGTGTGTGTGGTGGTGTGTGTGTGTGTGTGTGTGTGTGGGGGGGGGGGGGGGGGGGGCTTTCCCCGCAGACCCTCCCTACGAGCAGGGTGTGCGAAACTGTAATCAGTTAACTTTATTGCATCATACCACACAACTGAGGTTTGGCCAGAATGCTGCAAGGTTCACAGGTTGCACGTAGATCAATAGTCGTTGGTATGAGAAAGACCTCTCACCAAAAGACTTGGTTCTCACAGCTGGAATGCGTAATAGTTTTATGTCTGCCGAGGAAGGGAGCTGTCTTGAAGGTGTATAGACTGATATGAAGATAGATAGGGCCAGCAGAGGCAGACAAACAGGTATGACAGATGGATAAAACTTTGTATTTTACTCTAGATAATAATAATAATAATACATGGTATTTATATGGCGCATTTCTCATATTTATAATATAACTCAATGCGCAGGACATAGCCGCAAGCTGACGTAAATCACGCGCATTCCCTCACACACTGTACATAAACACAGAACGTTCACGTGGTGCTAAGGGCATGCTCAAGCGAGCTACTAAAATTTTTGGAAATTTAAATCGTTTTATATATTTTTTTAATTTTTGATTAAGTGGACTGAAATTAATAGTCAAATTCGTGGGGGAGGAAAAAGCCGGAGTACCCGGAGAAAGAACCCCCGACGGTTCGCCCGAATTAATGGTGACACTTACTAGAGGAGAAAAGTCCGACGCCGGAACCGCATAGCGAACCTCGCACCTCTTACTTGGTGGCAAGCGCTTTTACCGCTGCGCCACGGACCGCCCCGATGTGATAGGTAAACAATGGAGGGAAGGCAGGATGGGAGTGGTGTGCTCTGATTTCTTTGCCTTGACAACAATCCGTGCTGCTGAGTTCTGTACCCTCTTGAGCTGATCCAGAAGATACAATGAGATGACAGCCGCACAGGAGTGCATGGCCGTAACTGATCCGAAAGAGTCGGGACAAGGCAAAGGAGCAGCCATCAGTGTTTTAGTAGTAAGAAGATGCCTGATGGAGCTGATGCGACGCAGTTCAATTAATGCAGATCAACAGGTACTGATCCAAAACATGTTGTTTTAGTGAGAGACTGCAACCAATAGTGACGCCAAGATAATTTTTCTCACATGAGAAGAAAAACTGACATCAGTATCTAGGATTGTGATAGACTGCGGTAAGGAAGAAGATATTCTGGTGGAGGAAACTAGCATGGCTTCTGTTTTGTTTAAATTTAGTTTTAGTTTGTTGGCTATTATCCATAATCTAACATCAGAAACTGACTGTTGCACACAATGGACCTGCTTAACACAGTCCGACACATAACTGCATGTCGACAGAGCACGTCGGGTGAGAAATTGAGCGTGCAGCTATGACTACACCGGACACTCCTTCAAGGGTTGCATAATTTTATACATAATGAACAGCACAGGCCTACTCCAAAACTGACACAGAGGGGCTGATACTAAAAGATGACCACAGACAGTAACAGTCTGTGACCGGTTAGACTGAATAGGATTTCAACCAATCAAAAACCTGTCCCTGAATACCAAAGACACGTTCAAGGTGATCATAGAGCAGCGTGCTATGGTCGATTGTATCAAACAGGTTAGACGGATCCAGCAAAACTAAGACTGACAGAAACCTGACATTTGTCTGTCGACCAGTTTGTACGTAGTGCTGCACCCCCCCCCCCCCCCCCCGGCCTTTCTGCACATACACAAACACACGGACGCAATCAGCCTCTCTCGTTTCTCGGCACTGGCATGAGTCGGTCTTATGGCTGGACATTTCCAGCTGAGCAGACTCACACCTACTTACCTACCGTTCCCTTTGGGAGCAAAACAGGGTAGCTCCAACATAGTCATGCTGGACTTGCCGTATTTTGCCTTCAGAGGGCTGTACTGCCATAAACTAAGTTTGTGAGTCTGTGCGTGTGTAGTCTGGGCGTGCGATGTTTGTGTCAAAACGTACTATTTAATATTTTTGTTTAGTCGGGGATTTAGCCATGTTGTTTGTTTGATGTATACTGATTGAGACTGATATTATGTTTTTTTAACTTTGACCTATGCTCGGCAGGCAGACAAATATCCTTTAATGGACAATAAATTTCTTGAATCTGGAATCATTTGCCAAGATCCGGCAAGCAATGCGTTCTCGGGAAAGCTGGATCAACTGTGATAGCCGGAGTTGTTCTTCTCATACCTTGACTTCATAAGTTGAACCAGTTCCTATTGATAATAGTATACTAGTCTGCTCGAGGGTTGTGCCTCATTAGTTTGGCGGCCGGTGAGTCCAGGCGGCGCTACTTGAAGCTAATACTGAATTAAGCACAGTCCTTGAACTACCGATCCGTTCATGATCCCGCAGCCGCCGGGCTGGCGTTCGGAATGCTCGGAAAGACTGAGTAATAATAATAATGCATAGCATTTATATGGCGCATTTCTCATACTTATAATATAACTCAATGCGCAGAATGTAGCCGCGAACTGAACCCAACAAGCACGCACACGTGAATCACACGCATTCACTCACACACTGTACGTAAACACAGAACAGTGAAGTTCACGTGGTGCTAAGGGCAAGCTCAAGCGAGCTACTGACGGTATTTGGAAATCGTTTTGTATTTGAAATTTTATTAAGTTGGCTGAAACTGATACCAAAGTAATCAATGTTTTGGTGCCCAGTAGTGTAGTCTGGCATTGATCTGCCCAGTATCCACCGATGCATGAATAAATATCTGTTTCCATTTATCACACCTCAGTGAATAGGAGGCCAGGGCGGATATTTCTGTATGAAGTGTAATGAATGTGGTTGCGCCTGTGTCATTGTAATATGCGCGTAAAGCTGCTCAGATCAGTGGCGGTGTGAGCTGATGGTGGTCGTTGCCGGTTTTGCCTGATGTGTCCGTGAGGGGCGGGGCGGTGCGCGAGGCGTGTTCGATTGCAAAAGTACATCGTTTTATCGGGCTATGGCATATTAAAATAGCACAGGCATCTAGACAGTCCACATTCGCACCTACTGACGGCGTGGTGGACACACACGGCGCGTCAGTGCACGCACACCGGCACTGAATGACACACGCACCGCCGGCGGGTCAACTCTCGCGGCGGCTTAACTCATTCGGCCCATCACCGAAACTCCCGGGCCCAGATGTTGCCGTTGTCCTCTGAAGACTGCACTGCAGTGCAGGACACAGATCGACCATGATAGTTCAAGGGTGATGCCAGAATAGCCTATGGGCGCCAAGCTATTCTGGCATCACCCTTGAACTATCATGGTCGATCCTTATCATGCTGTGGTGTGTCTGGGGTATAATGAGTTAAGTCAGTTTGCGGTCGCCTATGTCAGTAGGTGAGACACAGTACTATGATACCACATTGACTACGCCGCCAAAGTAATGCGGGATCGATCTAGCACAGGGGTCGCTGTGGCGTCGGTTAGCTAGCCGGCTGGTGAGAAAACCTGAAACCAGCTCAGCTGACTGTCTTGAATTAATGACTCGGGAGGCGGCAGCTCTCGTTCCCATTACAAACAAGCAGTACATTATGTGGCATTTGATATACGCTGGGCCGGTAATACAACGATGGCTGTAAAACATGTTTTGACACGAGGAAGTCGGTCAAGGAAAATAGCGGCGTACGTGTGCCACATGCCGCGTGTTTACTGGCGACAAGGCATGGTTTTGACGATCTCGACTGATGCACTAACTCCTCAGTTAAGCGGCCAAGAGGACTCGGAAATTGTCCGGCAAATTTGTGTAGATATCCTCTGAGGTCTGTATCACAGTTCTAGATGGACATATCGACAATATTTCAAGGTTGGTGTCAGAATAGCTTGGCGCCTCTAGGCGCCAAGCTATTCTGACACCAACCTTGAAATATTATGGTCGATGGCCACATCCTGTCGTAGTCTTCAGTCGGGGTTTTTGGGTTAAATACAGCGAGTTTTCTGAGCGGCAACGGCACGGTGTGTGCATAGGCAGGCCTGACGGGCTCAATAAATGCAACAAGGCCGCTGGTGTATTACACAACAATAAGCCGCTAAAATATTGTGTGCTTTTAACAAAATACACTTTGGTATATCCGCTGGTGTATTACACAACAATAAGCCGCTAAAATATTGTGTGCTTTTAACAAAATACACTTTGGTATATCAGTTTTACATAGACCCACAACTTGACTACTGAATCATGGCCGAGTGAACTTGATGTAAGTTCCTCCGTCTGGGAGCGCCAGCCCCGCTCAGGCATGCGCGCACTCATTCGCTCGTAGTCAGGGGCCGGTTGCATGAGCGAGCTTAGTCCTGCGCCAGCCACTAAGCAAGGTGCGCCGCGTACGCCAGTTCCGACGGATTGTACATCTGCATGGCCGGATGATCGGCGTTGATAACCGAACTGGTATTAACTATAGCACATATTTACTACTACCCGTCAGTTAAGAAGTGACCAAAAGTACGCCAAGATCCTTACAAGCCGGGGGGGGGGGGGGGTGGGGGGGGGGGGCAGGGATTTCGGAACACCACCCCCACCCCCCTTTCAGACCCAAAAGTATTTAAAATGTCCCTTTTTGCACACCCCCCCCCCCCCTACTCCGATATTGTCGAATTTTGACACGCATATACGATATTTGACACACACATTCGGCCCCCCCCCCCCCCTCAAATAGTCACTTGAAGGCTGCATCACATAATATTATTAGGAGATAGATCAACCATTTCAGTTCAAGGTTGGTGCCAGAATAGCTTGGCGCCTGAGGCGCCAAGCTATTCTGGCACCATCCTTGAACTGTCATAGTCAAAAATTAATTTCACGCAGTTGTGAATCAGGATGAAAAGGGTTAACTGGCGGTATGCCTAGGCCACCGCCAAGTTTTGCGGCTCGGTATACTTGCCAGTACTACGAATTTCATCAGTTACAACTTAACTGGTTTCAGTCACGGTGTCGAATTTCGTTGTAACCGTAACCCCTCTCGTGTATGTCAACACGTTTATATTTGTCGGAATAAAAACTAGACTTCTCTTGGCCAAAGTTACCTCATGTGGCGGCGTTAGCTGTAGGACGGATCTAGAATTGTCAGTATTTGCATTAACCCATATCATTCGGAATACACCAGTGTGTGAAATAAGTTCGACTAAAATAGTTCATGGGTAGTGCCAGAATAGCTTGACGCCTCTACTCTAGGCGCCAAGCTATTCTGGCACCACCCTTAAAGCCATTGGTCTATATCCTTATCTGTAAGTACTATAATCTAGCTTGCATATGGCAGTGTACAAATCTGAAGCTTTTAGCCTCAGTATGATATGGGTTTTTAATAAACACAGACGCAGATGAGTGGGTGCAGAGGACTGATCATGAAAGCCTTGATGAATATAACCCATTTAACCCCACGTTCGCATTTCTCAAATTGTGGAGCATGTCACCTAACGACATATATATATATATATGTGTGTGTGTTTTCCTACTGCCAGATTAGCTATGGTGCCAAGCTACCCTTGAATTATCATGGTCGATCCGTTTCCTCGGTCGGTGCAGTGCGTCGGGGCTAAATGGGTTAACCCAGGCACGTTGTGGATCGATCATGCCAGTTCAAGAGTGGTGTGCCAGAATAGCTTGGCGCCTCCGAGCGCCAAGCTGTTCTTGCACACCACCCTTGAACTGTCGTGTATGACAACTCCCGAAATGTTGGCCTTTGGTCGTACGGGGCTCAATGTGTATCAGACTGAGCTGCGGTCCGTTCTCACCAACCCATGCACTGAGGGACATAATAACCAGTAAAGCAGGTGTGTGACTGATACGCTGTCTTCGTCTTACGGTTCCCACACCAGGAAAGGCTAACATCTGTCAAAACAGTGCACCGTGGGTATGCCTGGCTGATGGGCGGCTACATCAAACAGAACTTTACCTCTTCGCGCGAGTACACTGATCTAGCTAACCCTTTTTATTTCCAGCGCCAAATGCACTGGTCGGGTCAGGATTGAACAGCCAGAACAGAAGGCTTCGACATAATTTGTCCCTGACCTTGGCCACAGTTCAACTGAACAACAATTGAGTCTTGACAGATTTTTAGTCCAAGTCAGTCGTTGAGGACGAGGACGTCTGCCAGGTGGCAAAAGCCTGGCTGTATTTTCTTGTATGATGTACTGGGTGGGTCGGTCGGTCACTGTCCACCCGGCCGCGCCGACTGTCACAGCAGCTGGGTGGACTAGTGACGGATGCCTCGGATGCACACTGGTTGTCTTCATCGATTCGCTTAACTGCAGCGAATCCTGGGAGGCAACCAGTGTGCCTCTGATCACTGACTGACGATGATGATACTTTATCCCGTATCCTGAGGCTAAAGCTTCAAATTTGTACACTGCCATATCAGTGCAAGTCACAATATAGTACTTACAGATAAAGATACAGACCGATGGCTTTAGCCTGTGAGTTCAAGGGTGGTGCCAGAATAGCTTGGCGCCTAGAGGCGCCAAGCTATTCTGGCACTACCCTTGAACTATTTTAGTCAAACTTACACGACACTGGTGTATTCCGAATGATATACGCCTTTGTACACGATGTCTGTTTCAAATCGTACATGGCCGCAGAAATAAATATACATGCATTAGCGCCAAATAGGATTGAACACGGATTGACGATCAACCTATTCCCTTCACGGCCGAAAAAATAAAACGTGGTCCAACTGCAAGAGGCATAGAGCCTCATGCGCCCCCGCGACCGCGGGGACTCATGAGGATCTATGCCTAGTCTTGCTGAGACCATTCTAAGAAGTACACATCAGTGTTTCTTCGAAAGGCCGTTGTGGCTTTTGCCCGCTGCCGAATGAACGTGACGAAGATGTCAGAAACAAATATGCGTCAAGTGGAAGTGTAGGGGCTAAATACCGGCTGTGCTCACTGGCCTTGTATGAATACACCAGGCGTTTCAGTACAAATACAGAGCGTGGCATGTACATTACTCAACTTTACACCACGCGGGCGTAGCTGGCTGTACACGGCGATCAGCCTTCCTGATAATAGCTTTTCCCGCAGGGTTGCGTTGTAGGGCCGGCTTAGCTGCACTTATCGGATTTGGAATGGGTGACGTGACCTTGACCTGTTCCAGAGGCCGCATTTCCAGCTATGCTGCGTAATAAATCGTTGAACTTTGAGACTACCGTTCTAACGTCAATAGTTTCCGGCGGCGTCAGAAACTGATGTAGTGTACGCTCGGGGTGAACATGATCTAGTCGCACCGCCTTTCAGCGATAGATGCAGGAGATGGATCGACTGCCGTGACAGCTCGAGGTTAGTGCCTGTTTGGCTTGGCGCCAGTTTGTCCGCCCCAACGGCGCCAGGCTAATCACTATGTACTACTGGGGCTGTCGAGTCGGTGTGACATTTAGTTAATAAACGATTCATTGAGCATTGAGCTGTTATGATGAGCAATCCGCCACTGATAAGCTATGTAGGCACTAGCCTCGAACTGTCACGTGTACGTTCAGCGCCCGCCCGAGCTAACCAGGCACTACGGACCATTGGGATGTCGTGCGGCCGATGAGCGACACCATAAGCCAAGCTTATCAGGCACTAGTCTAGAGCTATCATTGTCGATATCACGCCAAGACTGATCAGTACTAGTCATCTAAAATTGCGCAGTCATAGGTCGATCCACCCCCAGCGACTTGTGTACGTCAGTACTAGCTCCCGGATTCAAAAGCCGCAGTCACATGTATGGTTGTGAGCCGATCGGACACGCACAACGGTGTACTGTTCCCTCTCCCCCGCCACTCCTCACATCAGGAGGATAATTTGAGATTGTGTTTCTGGGTTTGCAGTGCAGTCGGCTGGGCGGTGCGAAGAGGTAAAAAAGCTGAAGCCGTGGACTCAAAATAGACCGCGCCTTTCTTTCTCAACCTCAAAGAAGGAAAAGAATCAGCATGTGAATTCAATGGTAAAAGCACTGAATAAAAAACAACAACTAAGAAGTAACAACTAAGACGTGTGACTGTAAACTGAGAGGAACCCCAGTAGCACAACGTCCCCCGCAGTGGGCCCGCGCACAACTACTGCCGTCGTGGACCCGCGGACCTTTGCTCGGCTTATTGGCGGGGGGGGGGGGGGGGGGGGGGGGGGGTGGGTAGTGTTCAAAATGAAACAACAACAAAAAAGGCAGGTTTTGAAAAGCAAGCTGGTAATGGGAAAGCAAAACGGGGGAAAAAAAAGCGGCCTTCATGTTCTTTTTCAAGAAACAACCGCAAGCCGCAGGCGGAGATGCAATGATGACACGCGAAGCCGAGTCTCTAATGAACACCAGACACGCCAACGCTTCCTGTGACTTGATAAAGACCGGTAGGAAGTGGCCAAAAACACAATCCGCAGTACATGTATGTAATCCATCTGCAAAAAGCATATATTCTCATGATCTCCTGCAGCAGCACGGGCTCTTAAGCTTCGTCACTACTCAATGGGAGAAAGTCTTGAGGTTTGAGTCTTCCTGACCCTTACCTTCCCGCCTTTACTATGCCCTCAACACACACACATCAAAGTTGCACATAAATACGTACATAAACATTTATTGCTTAAAACTTTTTTTTAATTTTTTTTTTATTAAACTAAATAAAATGGTTTCTCGCTTCAAACAACACAATGGTAAATAGTTTGGAATACTGATTTTGACTTGATAAAATGTAAGAAAAGTACATGCATTTTACTGCTGCGGGAGCGTCAAAAATGGCACAAACTGTCACTCTTCGCCTCATCTGAGGCCGGGAGTACATACGTGAAACGTGTCATGGCACTAAACATGAAGGCCCGTAGTGCTGTTCCTTTTCAAGCCAACCACGTGAGTGCACAAACTTACACCTGCCACCCTATCCCATTCAACCCCACGGCCAACTGAATTGCCAAATTTTGGAGGCGTCACCTGACGATCATGTGCAAAGGAGGTAGATCAATCGTGATAATTCAAGGGTAGTTCCAGATTAGCTTGGCGCTTGATGGCGCCAAGCTAATCTGGCAATACCCTTGAATTATCATGGTCGATCCACCCCCTGCTGTTCAGCGAGTTGTGGCTAAATACATTGTACACAAAGTATTGTCATTAGAAACACAAAGTTGTGAACTGAACAAACAAAACAAAAAAAAACAAAAACACAAAAAACAAACTCCGCGGCGGCTCTGCGGGTCGCTGCCACTGATTACGTTTAACTCATTCAACCCCAGACACATCACAGCAAAATAAGATCGACCATGATAGTTCAAGGGTGATGCCAGAATAGCTTGGCGCCCATAGGCGCCAAGCTATTCTGGCATCACCCTTGAACTATCAAGGTCGATCTGTGTCCTGCACTGCAATGCAGTCTTCAGAGGACAACGGCAAAATTTTGGGATTTCGGTGTTGGGGTAGAATGAGTTAACACATTCTGCCCCAGGACTAAAATCCCCACATTTTGAAGTTGCCCTCTGAAGGACTGTATTACTGACAATTCTACAGACAGATCGAGCATGATAGTTCGAGGGTGGTGCCAGAGCAGCTTGGCGCCTATGAGCACCAAGCTATTCTGGCACCACCCTTGAACTATCATACTCGATCCACGTCTAGCTGTGGTCTGTTGGGGCTGAATGAGTTTTGTTTGCCCTACCTCACAAACAGTCTGACAGTGTAATATCAAGCCAATGCAATCTTATTTCACTTTGTGTTTCGGACAATCTGCTCCAAAGCATCGTGTCAGCAGGAAGGAATTGAAAAAAGAATGCAGCAGGCTCTATTGTCCTGGCACAAGTGCAAACCGCCAACAACAACAAAAAAAAAACTCAAAACAAAACACACTGCTAATTAACACTGCACCTGTTGCAATTTTGTCCAACTCACTGGTTAAATAACATGCGACATATGGAAATCTGTAAACAGAGACAGGGTCGACTTGGGCACAGGGATACATGCATACATACTGGTGGGCAAATATCCTGTTGCAATCTACAACAGAGGCTTCCTCCAACCCGCTGCACGTTGTTTGTACTGCGAGCCGACAGGGATCCTTCCTCTTTGTTTGTTGACCTTAAGCCACAACATCCTGCGGTTGAATTTTTCAAATTTGCCTATTGCCCTATGAAGGCTACATTACAGATCAGAAGATAGATCAACCCTATTAGTTCAAGGATGGTGCCAGAATAGCTTGGCGCCTGAGGCGCCAAGCTATTCTGGCACTACCCTTGAACTATCATAGTCAAATTTATTTCAAGCAAACGTGTATCAGGATGAAAAGGGTTAACACCCTTGTGCAGGCCCTCACAGATTACAGTGCCGGCAGCTGCAAATATATACAAGGATGTTTTGCCTGCACAAGGGGATTAAGTTCCTGGACAATCTGCTGTGAAACACGCGGAGCCGACATCTTGGAGCCAATTCAAAACACCACTTTGACACATGTACAGTGTCAGCATGGCAAACAAGCAAAACTTAAATGAAGGAAAAGCCAATTAGAGGTGGAAACTGGCTTGGGGACACTGGGAATTCGCTCAGCACAGGCGAGCATCAGTCACAGTCTCCAGAGACAGTGGGATACATCTATAGTCCCTCATATAACCCTGTTTTATCTGCAAGAGGCACAGATTCTCACGAGCCCCTGCAACTGCAAAAAAATATGTGCCTTTTGCCATTGATTTACATCCCTTGATTTACCATCAACTACATGCAAGAGGCAAAGATTATCATAAACTTTGAAATCAGTGCTGGCAGCTTTGCCCCATTCATACCCCTAGACTGATGAAGCTACATTCTGCTTTAACCCGTTCAGTGCCGTGAAACTCTGAGCACCACCCAACTGCAAGTGGTATAGATCCTCATTAGCCCCCCACAGTTGCGGGGCCTTATGAGGATTTAAGCCTCTTGCTGACACCACTTTGAATCCATGTTCCCAGGAACAAAAACTAGCTTTGGCGCTGAATTAAAAGATTGCAGAAACACAATCTGCATCAACTGGCAGTGAACGGGTTAATCCTCATGTGGATATAGCCACCAGTACTGTTAAACTGGCGAGTCAATCTGTCAGGTCGATAACACTCGTATGGGAATGGCCCTCCAAGTTACTGTTGCTGGAGGTCGCAGACAGGACACTGGGATCTTCCAGCACAGCTGTAACACTCTGTTCCACATTACCCCCAAAGCGGCACAAAGCAGCGATAATGTCACCGGTCTTCATCTGTGGGAATATGGTGGCAATCTGCACAATTTTGTCTGCGAACTGCGCACCACTCTCACTTGGCTGCGCACAGTGTTGCTGAGTGTTATTTTGTCGAGCATTTTTCGAACCAGTCTCGAGCCCCAAATAACCAAAAGTGCTTCCCACACTGTGCCCCTGCTCTGAAGCAGAAGGTGAGGGGAGGGGTGGGATCAATGGTTTAGATCTAATAGGACCTCTGTCTGCCGGAGGCCCTGGCAGGTCTATATCAGGCAGGCTGTCGGAGTCGGATCGATCCAGGTCCCATGAACCTCCATACCCTTCCTGACCCTGCCGTGCTGAGTTTTCAATTTTCGAAATGCATTTAACACCCTTGTGCATGCATCCACCGGTACTGTTTATACAACTGCTGGTTGCATGCACAATATGGTTAACATTCACATTGCTGGTGGCTGCATGCACAAGGGGGTTAGAACTGGGGGTTTCTGTGCATGATCCCCCTCTACCCACCTCTTTGCCAATGTTATACAAATCCCTGTCTGAAGCTGCACTGTTGCTCTGCTTGGCACATGTATCTGGCATAGAATCCTGTTTATCACCAAACCCCACACTAGATAACATGTCCATGTGTCTGAAGGTGGATTTCTCTTTTTGTTTAAGGACACAATAATTATCTTCACCAACGTGTGTCTCAGGATATGTTCTGGAGTGCAACTTGTTAACCCACTTACGCTTGAAGCCACCAGAACTGTTGACAGTGCCGGCGGCTGAATGCCCAAGGAGGTTAAGGTCCACAGTGATGTCAGTGTGACCTGTGAGACAGCTGGAGTTATCTTGGTTCTGACACAGTGTTGATGTGCTGGGTTTACTATTGTCAGGTGCTGGGGCTTTTCTCTTCATCAAGTACACACGTCCCCGAGGGGAACAGGAGTTTATTTTGCAATTCACTGTACCAGCGACACGAGATGTGGACTCTAAACCATAAATATCCTCGATTTTACTGACAGTAGCACGGGAAGCAGGCAGGTCCAAGGGCGGCAACTCTTCCACTTCATCAGCACGAACGTTGACAGAGTTAGAGCTCCTGTTGGACTCTTTATTGGCTTGAGCTTCGGCCTTGGAAGAGAGATTCTGCTGTTGGTCATTTATCACATACACGGGACTCGAGCTGTAGTCAGGAGATGTTTCGTTGTTGAATAACTCGAGGCAGACATCCTTATCTGGATTCTTTAGCAGCAGCCTAGTTGTTTTCCTGGATGAGTATTTCCTATTCTGAAACAGTAAAATTACATATACAGGGGTTTTCTTACTGGCCACCCTGGCCTGTAACTTAGTAATTTGAACCAGCCTAAAAAAATAAAAAAATAAAAAAACACCAAAAAACCCAGCTGGCCCGGAGTCTAGGCGCGCTGATGGAAACTGAAAACTGAGGCTGAAACCGAAGCTGTGAAAATAATTGATCGCAAAAGCAAGTGCCAAGGCCGCTACACACATCTCTGCACATACGCACAGCAGGCAGATCGTGCACAGAGGACAGGCTGTACACAAAATTTACGCAGTGGAATTTCGATGGCAACAGTCGGGCCTGTGACCATGGCATCTAAACATGCCTGATGCCATTTCAACTTGACATTGGCGCCTGGTAATTTCCACCTCTGATGTACATGAACTATAGTCTCAAATACATGCGTACCTACTCTTAAATTTATTGCACTTCTTACTCACTAACGGTTTTCCTGTCGTGCCGATTCAAATCGAGCAAATCTAATCACCAAATTACCAACATTGATCCACCATCTCTAGCAATTTCTACTGAGAACTGTAAAATGTGCTCAATGTATATATTTATCAAACATATTTACCCTTTTGAAAGCACTGGTGGGGATGGATCGGCTATGACAGTTTAAGGGTAGTGCCAGATTAGCTTTGTGCCTGTCATGCCGATCCATCTCTCACAGCAAAGTAAAAAGTTGCACAATTCTTTAGGCATGAACGCGTTTGTAATAATAATTCACATTACTACATAGCACAAACTACACGTTTATTCAACAAATATGAACCATTTTTGTGTATGGCCTACACACCTGGTGCGTGTGTTCACTGTCATCATCAATGAGAATAGGTTCATCCTTTACACTTGGCTTCTGCTGGCCAGGCATCAACTCAGCGACCACCAGAGCATCAAAATCCCCCATCTCTGCCCTGAAACATGGTCACCCAATAAGAACACACTCGTAATTCACATCATACACAACAGTAGTCAGATGATGGACACAAAACAGATGGCTCAATTTAGAGATGCTCTCCGCTATTACATCAGTCAAAAGTTGCTGCACTGCACCACATTGCTCTTCTACACTTGATGTGTGTGTGTATAGGTGTGTTTGTAATATATGTGTAAGATCAAAGAATGATCAGATTATAATTTTTGCTGGTTACACATGGAAGAGACTGAGAAAAGTTTGCATGACAGAAGATGCACACAGGATAATGACACAACAAACCTGAGTTTCAAACTGTTAGTGATTTTGGCCAGGTGTTGAACAGTATCCAGGAGAGACTCGACTAGCATGACCTCCAGTTCTGGATGCTGCTGAAGGTCGCGCAACACACACTGCACACAGACAGATTTCTTTAAAAGTACATGTGCAAGTCTACAGTTACATGTAAATCTCACTGCTGTATTGTTTCTGAGTTTTCATTTCTGTGTTGTTATAACTGTATGTAAAAATATATCAGCAGTACCCATAAAAGGAAATTTAGGATAGGATATTACTTGTCATGAAAAAGAACTCTTCACTTTTAACTGATGAAATGGCATAAAATTTGAATCATCTAAGGTTTGAGAGAGACGGACTGTAACAGTTCAAGAAAGGCAGGCACTATTCCTGCTGTTGTACTCAATCCACATGACAAAACGGGGTTCATTCTGAAAATGTATGCGCGAGTCATTGACCCGCAGAGTACAAATCTGGGTGCACCTTTAGAAACATGTGAAAGGAAGGGGCCGCTGCCTACAGAAACCTGTGGGTCACTGACCCCTTCGCTCAAAATGTTATGGGTCATTTTGGGAAATTATGCGCCAATGACTCTAGGCGCGTTCCAAAAATGAACCCTGCACAAAGATAACACTGAATGTGACACAGCAATATCTTTTGTACATTAACAAACACTAGCTCTGGACAATAAACTTTCTTCCCAGGTCACACTGTCAACCACTAAACACAATGTCAAACAAGTTAAAAGTCCACTACTGCCATGACTGTTCAAACATTTCTGCAACAGATGGTTACAAAACGTCACATATGGGTTCATTTAGACACAGGAGAATCCGGATTAGCACACATCATCTTCATATCAAGTAATCTGACAATGGCTGTGCTCAGCTCACGAGTAATTTTCAGCAAAAAAGAGATTTATGCACCCCCAACGGCTGCCCAGACCTGAATAAACAAGTGTGATTATGCATGTGTGTTTGCTGCGTGTCCCAATGGCCGTAGAAGTTCATTAGGTGTGTCAACAAGGCATAAGAAACATAAATGATGCTGAAATGTATCTTCAGATTTATTATTAATAGTGCTTTAATCTTCACTATTCTTCCCTAAAACCTACATGGCGAGTACATTGGGGGCGTCAGTGCACCATACTTTTAATGTAGGACCATAATGTACAGTTCATCGTGGGTGCGAGTGCACCCATACTTTTTACATATTGTGAGTCATGTAACGTAAGTGTGTGTAAATAAGCCCCACTGACATTTCTCACTTCATGAGATGAGAATGGATGGTTCCAGAATCATGATTAAATGTGAATAAGTAGCATACAGGCTCAAAATTCAAATTGACTTATTGAAGTAGTTTTCAACATTTACTAGCTCATTCCCAGTAGGCTGATGAAGACAGTGAGATGATGTCAAAATTGCATCTGAAAGACTAATTAGATTTTGAGTCTATTATGCTGCTTAGTCAAATATTTACCTTGACCTGATCAAGAGTGGGGTTGCCACACATCCCCACTCCTTGACATCCATCAAGACACTGAGCCACAAAGGTTTCTGGCTTGCCCTCCACCACGTACTGCAGACGAGCATTGATCACATTGTCTGCAAACTCTTTTTTCCATTTGACCATCTTGTTGATCTGACCCCAGAATCGTCCATCCTTCAGGGAAAAGGCTATATCATCTGAAGCAATGCGAGTATAAAATTGTGATACATGTATCATGTTTCAGTATGAGACAAAAAACAGCGGAAAACAAAAACACTGTTGACAGGAAAACAAAAAGTGTACATCATTACCCCTTATCATTCGGAATACACCAGTGTGTGAAATAAGTTTGACTAAAATAGTTCAAGGGTGGTGCCATTGGTCTATATGTTTATCTGCAAGTACTACATATAATGTAGGTTGCATATGGCAGTGTACACATTTGAAGCTTTTAGCCTCAGGATGATATGGGTTACATGTGTGATATTATGTTACAGTAACCCAAAACACCAAAAAGTCAAATGAAACAAAAGCAAATGTTTGCAGTAAATGCCCACTGCATCTTCACTGCTTCACCCAGAAATGATAGTGGGAGATGGATCAGCCATTATAGTTCAAGGGTAACGCCTGAGAAAGGAACAATTAGCTAATCTGGTCCTAACCTTGAACCGTCATAGCTGTCTTCCACAGCAAGTACACAGTCTTCATAGATGCCTCTTAACCTTCTGTGCTTCCGCAGCAGTTTTAGTCGTGATGATTCCTACAGGAATCACCATGACTAAAACCACTACTGACACGCAAAGGGTTCATGATTTTAAATAAAGTCTATAACAGGTGAGAATGTGTTACTGGCATGGGCGATGCAAAAAAGCTGCAGGCGACTTGAAACTCCATAAACATTAGCCCAGCTGGCCATCAAAATTTGGAGCCGAGAAAAACAATTTCATTGAAATCACATCATATGCTTGACAGCTTTCAATTTGATGGGGGAGTGAATTTTATCTCAGGCTACTATTCTTCTAATCTTGGTAGCCTGGCTTTCATCACCCCTGTACAGGATGTATAAAAATGATAGACGTTAGGGCAAAATGAGAGTTTGGGTTTGATGTTTAACCCATTTAGCCCCAAAACATCCTACAGTAGATGGATCAACCATGATAATTCAAGGATAGTGCCAGATTAGCTTGGCGTCATCAGGTGCCAAGCTAATATGGCACTATCCTTGAATTATCATGGTCGATCCATCTCCTGAAACTGGTATATAGGAGTTAGGTAACACCTCCAAAATTTGGGACATGTGGCTAAATGGGTTAAACTCAAACAACCATCATAATTTTCAACTTCAGTGTTACACTATTTTATGTCTTACCTGCTCTCTTTCTCTCTAGTAGGATGGGCAGAGTTCGCTCATGTCCCTCAACTCGCCATACCCAGCTGTAGTCAGCCAGAGGCAGCTTGCACGTCCTGTACATCACCCCTGTCTGCTCTATCATCTCACACAGCTACACAGGAAAACACAATACTGAAATACTGTATGCAGCATACAGACTGAGAAATATAATGCTATTCAATTACTGCTGAAAGAGCAAAACAAAATGCAAACCTAAAAGTCACAATTAAATGTTAATAATGCAGTGTCTGTCATAAAATTGGGATAAAGACATCTACATCAAACACAAAATGCTGGACATCTCTACATATGGTATTCATAAATATCTCTGCATGCTCAGCCAAAGAAGCAGAAAGTCTGATTACCTCCCCTAGACCGCCTCTATCCCCACCACACTCTTGAATGTCCACCAGCAGTAACACACTGTCACAAAAACACACGATGCACATTTATTGCTGTTTTCACTTGAAAACACAAATGACTCACACTGTAGATTTCACACGTCAGAACAATTACACAAGGTCAAAATTCACAAATTTGGTACTTGTACTCGGCACGGATTGAGAGGTAGATTTGAGTGGTGGCAGAATAGCACTATCTGAATAGATTTGCGCCTATAGATCTCAAGCTATTCTGGCACCACCCTTGAACTTTCATGGTCGATCTGTAACCTGTATGTCAAGGATAAAGAAATCCAGATAACTACCTAGGGCACCAGACGTAAACTTCAAAGACAAAAAGTCTTTCATCACATTGATTCCCCACTACAACGTGAGCTCTCTAACAATATACAATTCCTATTCTATCCTCCATTTACCACATCCTCAAATTCACACTGATCTCAGGAGTGGCCCCTAACACTACCAAACAGTAAATGTCTATGTCTATGAATCATAATGCAAACAGTCAAAACGTACCGAGGAAACTGGACTTACCCATCTGTCCCGGAGTCATTGCTGTACATTGCGTCTGTCGGTGTGCTGTGACATGATGATGATGATGATGTTGCTTCTACTGCTGATGGAAGTTTCGGAACAGAATTTTCTCCAACTGATGCTGTTGCCTCTCGTCCTGACATCTTTCTCTTTCTACCTGAAAGGGTTGTGTTGTCGTCAGCAGAAGTGTTTCTTTTTCTGGGCGTTTTTTGTGGGGACTGGTCTTGTGCGGCTGCTGAAAAATAAGAATGGCAAAGCCTTTATGGCTCACATACTTGATCGATCCACATAATTAGTCTGACCTTTGTGACCTTGACGTTTCCCATTGGTCACTGAAATAAGCAAGTGATCATGTGTCTTATTTAACATCAAGCTTTCATACCAGCAAAATCCACGCTGTCACAAAATGTATGCATTTTTCACAAATTTTGCTGGGTCATCAAGATATCGAGATTAATATGCATAGAAAGGTCTTACTATCAGATATCTCTGTAAGAAATTGAAAATAGTTTAATGGTTTTTGAGAAAAATTTGATCGATTTCTAACCCTCTCCCCCCCCCCCCCCCCCCCCCCCCCCCAAATCGCTCTGTGACCTTAATTTTTTTAGAAAAGTCAATAAATTTGAAATGCTTAGAAAGGTCTTGCCACAAAGTATCCTCGGGCTAAGCTTGAAGACTGTGGCTTGAATAGTGTCTGAGAAAATGCCAACGTTAAAGTTTACCGTGACCGACGGATGACAGACGGACAACCACTGGCCCAGAACACAGGCTCACTTTTGCTTCGTACGTGAGCCCAAAAAGTGGGCATGTGATTAAAATCACTTCACCTCCAGTTTCATTTTCATAATCACAACCATCACAATAATCACAACCATGTTAACACATTCAGCCCGACGCACGCATTTCCCAAATTTTGGACATGTTATCTAACAACTATGCACAACTTGCAGGTGATGGATCGACCATGATAATTTAAGGGTAGTGCCAGACTAGCTTGGCACTGACAACGTAACCCATTTAGCCCTAATGCCCTAGAGCAAGAGATGGATCGACCATGATAATTCAAGGGTAGTGCCAGATTAGCTTGGCGCCTGTCGGCGCCAAGCTAATCTGGCACTACCCTTGAATTATCATGGTTGATCCATCTCTTGCTGTAGTGCATCAGGGCTGAATGGGTTAATACATTCACCCTTGGGGTGAATGTATTAACAAATGGTTCTGCAAAGTAAGCTCCAGAGGTGAAGTGATATTAATTGGGGGTGGGGGAGAAGCTCTCACTCGTTTTGGCACTAACATATGGTGGTTTGACTGCCCACAACTAGTGTAGGCAGTAGATGATTTAGCAGATGATTTAAAAAAAAGAAAATACACAATGTGTACATCAGAATTACCTGCAAATCCCATGGCACGCATGCGCAGGCGTAAAGCAGCTTCTCTGCCTGCTGGCATTAGCTGGTAGACGTTTTGTTTGTTGAGTGAACGACGCTTTATCAGGTCTCTCTTGATCAACAACTCCAGCCTCCACCAGGCCTGGCAGAACCCTGAAACACACGGCAATCATTTCTGTGCATTGACACATTAATCTTCAGGCACTGCAGAGGAGATGGATTAGACATGACAGTTATGGGTATTACCAGATCAGCTTGGCACCCAGTAAAAGTGCCAAGCCAATGTGGCACAACCCTTGAAGTATTGCGAACGATCCACCTCCCACAGCTGTTAGTCTTCATACACACCTCATCACACTCTGAGTGCAGAATTTCATCTGATTTAATGTCGAAATATGTGATATTTATACACCCTGTTTGTACGTAATGTGCAATGCTGCATGCACTGTGGATCTGTGTTGAGGCTGGTTCTTTAGTCAAATTAGTGACAATAACCATGTCTTGCAATTTGAACGCACATAATAACAAGAAAGGCAAAGGCCTTATGGCTCATGTGTATGACCGATCCACACATGACAATAATAAGTAAAGGGATGGCTTCTGCACCAACAAAATCCATGTTTTCTCAAAATTTAATCAGTTTTCACACCTGTCAAACCATTGACCTTTGCAATGTCGACTAAATTAGTATACATAGGAAGGTCTTATCATCAGCTACCTTTGTGCCAAATTTGATTGAAAAGTTTGCAAAAGTGTTGATAATAACAAAAATTATATCACAAATTGGCATTTTATACACATTTGCTGACCTCTTGTGACCCTTTCCAATGGGTCATCCAAATTAGTATGCATAGACAGGTCTTACCATTAGGTATCTTTGTACCAAGTTTGGGTTGGAAGTTGTGAATAGTAATTGAGAAAAAAACATTTCTGGTCAAAATATGGCTATTTTTTAACCTATTTCCTGATCTCTTGTGACCCTTGACCTTTCCGAGGGGTCATCCAAATTTGTATGCATAGATAGGTCTTACCATCAGGTACCTCTGTAGCAAGTTTGGGTTTGAAGTTGCAAGTAGTATTTGAGAAAAACATCTATTGTCAAAACGTGGCTATTTTGGACCTATTTCCTGAGTTCTTGTGACCCATGACCTTTCCGAGTTATCAACCAAATTAGTATGTACAGAAAGGTCTTACCATCAGGTATCTTTGTAGCAAGTTTGGGTTTGAAGCTGTAAATGGTATTTGAGAAAAAATAAATTATGTCAAAATATAGCTATTTTTGATACATTTCCTGATACGCTGTAACTTTGACCTTTGTGAGAGGTCACTGAAATTGGTCTGTTTAGAAAGCTCTTGCCACAAAGTATCCTTGGGCCAAGTTGAAGACTGCAGTTTGAATAGTGTCCGAGAAAATGCCAACATTAAAGTTTACTACGGACGACAGCGGACTGACGACGGACGGGCGACCACTGGCCAAGAACATACTCACTTTTGCTTCGAAGTACCCAACGGAGAAAGAAACACGCTTCGTACATGAGCCAAAAAGACATGAGTGCATCTTGCATCAGGTATACATGAGTGAATGCTTCAAAGCATTTGTGTCCATTACCTGGAGCATTTTTGGGCAAAAAAGGTTCATCAGAAATCTTGGCAGCTTCTGCACGAAGATCCTCCTCAGCAATCAAGGCCACACCATCCTCCCTGGTGAATGAATGTTCCAGAAAACTGAACATTTTGTTCCACAGCGTACAAATGCTATAATGTACTGTAATTAGTGTAAACCTTTAGCAGATAATACTGTGACCACCACTTGACAGGTCTTTTTTTCAAACAGTAAGAATACTTTTTTGGGTGTGCAAAAAGCAATAACCAGCTTCCAGTGAAAGCTAAGCGAAAAATTAAATTGTTTGATGGTGTAGACTTCCCTTTACCAGCTGGTCTAAACTATATTTCTTAATCTATCCTCTTCTAGTAAAAGAGAATGATCTCAACAAGTGACATTTTGAGCTATCAGTGATGGACCAAAATGTCACCGGTGAAAAGTCGAGATCCATCATGTACAGACCAGATCGCCACTCTCCGCATCATCGTGGAACAGTCTCTGGAGTGGAGCTCCCCGCTGTACGTCAACTTTGTGGATTATGAGAAAGCATTTGACAGTGTGGACCGAGAGACTCTGTGGAAACTCCTACGACACTACGGTGTACCCACAAAGCTCGTCCGCCTGATCAAGAGCAGCTACGATGGCATGACATGTCGCGTGATCCACGAAGGGCAGTTCACCAGGGAGCTCCAGGTCAGAACTGGTGTTAGGCAGGGGTGTCTGCTGTCTCCGTTCCTCTTCCTACTGGCCATAGACTGGGTCATGAAGATGACCACAGAGCACAGACGAAGTGGAATACAGTGGACACTGTGGACACAGCTTGACGACCTCGATTTTGCAGATGACTTGGCATTACTGTCCCACACTCATCAACAAATGCAGGACAAGACCACGAGGCTTGCTGACATCTCGTCCCAAGTGGGCCTCACCATTCACAAACAGAAAACAAAGACAATAAGGCTGAACGCAACCAGGGAAGAACCAGTCTTGCTTGCTGGCACCCCGTTGGAGGAGGTGGAGTCCTTCACCTATCTCGGGAGCATCATAGACAAAAAAGGCGGCACTGATGCAGATGTCAGAGCACGAATCGGTAAAGCCAGAGCAGCCTTTCTCCAGTTGAAAAAAGTGTGGAGCTCCAGAGAGCTGTCACAACACACCAAAGTCCGGATTTTCAACTCCAATGTAAAAGCAGTTCTCTTATATGGAGCAGAGACTTGGAGATTGACAAAAACCACAGTCAACAGAGTACAGACCTTCATGAACAGTTGCCTTAGAAGAATTTTGAAAATCCACTGGCCAGAGAAGATCAGCAACGTCAGACTCTGGAAGAGAACAGAGCAGATAACAGCAGAGAATGAAATTGGGCGAAGAAGATGGGGATGGATCGGTCACAGTCTGAGAAAGCCAGCTTCCAGTATCACTAGGCAGGCATTGTCATGGAACCCACAGGGAAAGAGGAAAAGAGGTAGGCCGAGAAACTCCTGGCGTCGAGACCTCCAAGCAGACATCAAGAGACTGGGAACCACCTGGAGTAGAATCGAAGGAGAAGCACAGGACAGGAGTTGCTGGAGGTCTCTCGTCGATGGCCTATACCCGGGTAGGGGTGACAGGCGTAAGTAAGTAAGTAAGAAAAGTCGAGATCAATCTCCTATTTAGAAGAATGATCACATCTTCTTACTCAAGTCAAGTATATTTTATTTGTCCCGTTCTCCGGGAAATTTGTCTTTAACAGCACATCTGATAAAATCAATCATAATAATAATGCTAAAGTAGACATGAAGTTTAAAATGAAAACAATAGATTCATAATATTAAAAACATAGCATGCGCAACTCACACCATGCATGCACATAACACCCCCCCCCCCCCCCCCCAAACACCCACTAGACGCAGAAATAAATAACTTCATTACTGTATGACGTAAAAGGAAATAAACGTTTATCACAATAATATTGCAGTAAAAAGTGGGATAGAGGAAGGGTTGGGGTGGGTGCAGGGCAAGACCGACTTCAGGGGCATGCCTATTGGTGCACATAAAAACAACATAAATTAATTATACAAATTATGTGTGCCCTGACAAGGATGCACACACACCTGCATACACACCAGTGTACTAAAAGGCTGCATATAAAACTCGAGGTAAAACAGTACAAGTCAAGTCAAAGGCCGTGAGATCACCAAACAAGCAGTCAATTCTTGTTTAGCAGTCTCACGGCGCTTGGCACAAAGCTGTTTTTACATCTATTCCTACTGCACTTGGGTACACGATAATGCCGCCTGCCAGAAGGTAAAAGTTCAAAAGCAATGTGTAGTGGATGCGGCTTGTCAGCAAGGACTGTGCCCGCTTTGCTCATGGTAGTACGCTGAGAAATTTTAGTGAGGGAAGGGATTGATTGATTGATTGTACATTGCTTAACGTCCCGACAGCAACAAGGCTTTCTCAGGACGTGCCTGCACTGCTTGTGAAAAAATAAAAAAGAAACAGAACATTGAATGTATGTCGCCAGCCGGTCAAATACGTTAAATAAACCTAACACATGGGCCTAAATAAAGCTAAGACCATTTAGCAACACACATCCAATATCAAGAGCTACAGGCAGTGCAGACAGTAGGGAGAGTTTTAAAAAGGCAAATACAGGTGAATGGACAAAGGGTAGACAGAAACACATGCCCCAGAATAGAGAGAAAAACCCACCCTGTGGGGCTGACCAGGGTGACCCTGGGAACTAAAAAATACCTAACCCCACCCAAGTCCCTAGTGAGGGAAGGGGTGGGTATGCCTGTGATTTTAGCGGCAGTGTTACAAACATTCAGTAGACAGTTTCTGTCAGTGACAGACAGAGAAGGGTAAAAGCACATGGTGCATTATGCTAGCAGGGGTTCTATGATACTGCGATATAGAAGGTTTAAAAGCTTGGGGTTCACGTCAAAAGCATGCAATCTGCGCAAAACGAACAGTCGGGCAACATGTTATTATACAGGACCACCACTTTAGTGGGATAAATAAAGTTTATTGAATTGACCATTGATTAATGATAGTCCCAAACCAGGGCTCCCACTAACACATGTGCATCCCTGATGAACTATAATCAAAATGAACACTATGATAATGTCCAGGTGGTCCCACCAGATGCACTATCAAATCTGATTTTAAAACTAAAAGTCCATATTCAACCCCAAAGACTGAAAGAGTGTACACATCCAGTCATCGAACCAGCATACGAAGTCTATGATGAAACCTCACCAATGTATCTAACAGTGAATCTGTATAGCTCATGGCCTCAACACTCCCAGGAGTCAGAGTGCAGCTTCAGTAGTTCCACTGGGACCACCACAGGTTCCATTGGAACTCCTGTCAGAGGGTCCCAGGGATCCCTTATTAATTTCCAATAATGGAAGCCCTGCAAACTGGTACAACACGGATTCAAATATCTGATGCAGGCAGAACATAACTTTTTTGGCTCAAATTAGCTACTTAGATTTTTGGCCATTCCAATTCTTAGTAATGGTTTAACTCTTTCAATGCCAACAGACACAACCTGTCTTTCTGCAATCTGTGTTAATTTTGCACTCTTTTGCAGTTGGACTGTGTTCACTTTTTCTCAGCAATGAAGGGGTTGAATAAATGTCAGTGGCTGTACATTACCCTCCATGGACAATGGCTGCCTTTTCAATCAGGTTAAGCATGCCAACAAGGAGCCCACCAGCGGAGCTGACAAAGTGGCCTGGGGCAGGTGGATCTGTGTCATACATCTGGCTGGTCTGGTACCCCTCCAGTCTCCGTACAGTCTCTGGCCCGATCTAATGCATAAACAACCCTGACAGTCTTGGTTAACATCAGCTGCTCAGTTCTCCCAGAATAAGTTCAGCTATCTACAATCACAATATCTTTTCATAGTATATCAGTTTTATTCGCCAAGTTTGTGTGCAATGCAACACATGTACAGCTGAGTTAACTTCACTTACAATAAGGTTATTTACAAACTAGTGAACTACAATATTTCTGCATTCTACACTGGTATGTAAATTACTGTGCTCATGACAAACTAGGGTCCCATGGCATTTTGTTCTGCGAACCAAGGTCCCAAGGGATGAAATGCTTGTTTATTTTGTTGAATATAGTGATGTAGTGTATATGACTTGTCCTTTTTATGCCAGAAACGTGCCCTGAAGCTGCATAAATGGTGAAAAATGGACAGTGTCACTTTGTGAAGTTATGTACATTCCACCTCTTTCGTAATGTAATAGGCTTTTATTGCTGAAAAAGAGGTAATTTGTTTTTGTAAAGGGTTAACCTTTGCTGCACGTCGCTAAAAAACTTACACTTTGTATGTCCTGGGTGCACAGCCACCCATGGTTTTTATATAGGCAATTTACTGAATATTTCTGGCCCTACGTTGTGGGTGCACATGCATCCATATATTATTATATAGGCCTTTTGCTGATTTCAATCATTTATGGAAGTGTGTATAATGAACATTTCTCGATACTCTTTCTAATCCCCATGAGTTTCCCCATGAGGGATTAATAAAATATTATTGTATTGTATTGTATTGTAATCACATCTATACAAGTGTACAACTGAACATGTCCTCTCTGTCTCTGGAATAAACTTGCAGCTGGACTCTAGAGCATGTAGAGCTCAAATTATTTATTTCAGTTAGCAACGAAGAGAAATTCCACAGAAACTGATGAAGAAAAAAGCCAGCAAATCAAGTGGATGAATAAACAAGAGGGAAAACTGGTCAGTGTGCTAAAAAAAACAAAACAAGGTGAAAGTTAACTTTGCCATAAATATACATATATATCTGACAGTCACTGACACTGAATTATTTATGTGACCACATCCGCTAAACTAAATTTTCAATCCAGAAGTTTTGAAATAAAATTATTTTGTTACACAATTTCTGTATTCTGTATGTGATTTATCCCCATTTGCACATCACACCGACATTAACTTTTTGGGTCAGTAGTGTTTTTAGCTGTGATGATTCCAGAAGGAATCATCACGACCAAAACTGCTATTGACACCCAAAGAGTTAAACTGCACATGATGCAAACATACACACTTTTAATCTGCGATGGGCAATAAGTCTGTGGCAATCTGTTATCTTTGACATACCGGGTTGATCAAGAAAGGATGGTTTAACAGAATGCACACAGACTCACATTATCCATGAACAGACCAGTGTTGCTGGGTTTACTTACTGCCTCCAGCTTGACAGCTTGTTTTGGGGTATTGATGTTCTTCTCCCACAGCTCCAGAGACACGATAGCCTTGCTGGTACACTCGGCCGCAGACTTCAGATAGTGTTTACCCCTCGTCATTCTTTCATGAGCAAGAAGCCCACGCATGAACAAGTATCTCTGCAAAATAATGCAAGTTTTTAATAAATTAGCTTTGACTTAACTCTTTTCATCTTGACATGCCCATTGCTTAAAATAAATTCGACTGATAGTTTAAGGGTGGTGCCAGCATAGCTTGACACCTGAGGCGCCAAACCATGATGGCACCACCCTTGAATTGAAACAGTTGAACTATCTCCTAATCAGTAATGTAGCTGTTGTAGGACAATAAGCAAATTTTACAAAATCAAATGCTCAACTGAGTGGGTACAGCACAATCACTGTAGAAGAAATCAATTTGGAACTTTTTCTCTTTAGACTAGTACAGTGAATCTAAGCAGAAATATTTGCTATCCTTTTCTTGAAAGGAATGGTTTCAAAATGAAGTGTATAACATGCACTATGGTATTCTGCTTACTTTGTGTTTACACACTTGCTGAACATGTACTCATAATTTCTATATTTCTCATACTGTCATAGCCAATGGCACCAAGTATGCTTCCATTTTACTCATTCAATAGAGTAAAAGTGTGAAATATATGTCATATGTTTTCATCCCGAAGTCACACGACCAGTTGCTTTAGCACAAACCGTACCATGTGACCATGATACAAAAACCCTTGTAGCGACAAATGGCGGACTTTTTGTAGCCCTCTTTTTCATGCATCTTGGATGCCAGTTTTGTTCTATAAAAGATCGCCAAACGTTCTAAAGCACAAAGTTACTTAGTGTTGTTCAAAACAACAGGCACACTACTGGAGACGGCAATGTCATGACAGATTTTAAAATACGTCACAAGTCTATTAATATTATGTTATAAATATATACTCCTTTTACGTCAGTCATGTCTGGCGCGATCCAGGTAGACAGATGTCTTCTTGATTTCTTTTATGAAAATAGTGGAGGGATGAAAACAAATATGTTAAGGTAGCAGGGGCTTGCTGCATGGACCCTTGTAGGCCTGAGGGAGGTCAAAGGAACCATTGTACCCCTCAGGCCTTCGGGGAACAATGGTTCCTTTGACTTCCCTCAGGCCTACAACTACAAGGGTCCGTGTAGCAAATCCCTGCGACCAATAACTCATAATACTTTTGCAATATAAAAGACGCAACAAAATATCTCAATATCTGCAAGCTCCCAAAAAGGGACTTACTTCGTTGTAGTGTTCTAAAGAAGTTTTGGCCCTGGGTGGGTGGGGCGCCAAAATCTTACCACACGCCAAAATATCAACAAAAAAAAAAAAAAAAGGGGGGGGGGGGGGGGGTAAGTTCCCCAAAAGGGACTAGGTTACATTTTATTTTTAAAGATTTTTTTTTTAGGGGGGCAGGGCGGATGGGTGATAATTTCCTTGAACACCTCCCTCCCCCCCACCGCAGATCCACCCCTGGAATATGAGTCTGAAAAAGCTGTGACCGCAAAACACCACAATTACTTGTCCAGCCGATTTGCCTAGTACAGTAGTAATAAATCAACGTGTAAAACGGGGTGGCTTGCCATTTATATACAAAGGCGGCCCCGGACGACAGCTGCAGTTATACTGTATAAAAGTACAAATTACTTTACTGAGTAGAACATCAACTAGAACAGTCGTGTCGAGCCGTAAAAAGTCTACGAGTTCAGTGAGCAGGGGCGTTCTTCCAACGTCCCTCTTCTCATCAGCTTATTTCACCGGCTCAAGAGCGTACACGTGCACACAAAACAAGACCTTTCATGCATCATGAATACGGAAGTTGACTGGTCATATCTCAACTGAATACGTTTCTTTTTCTATTAAAACCCGCTGAAACAAGGAAGCATGAAAGAAAAACGGGATACCAGATCAAAATATCGTTTCATTCCCGCCATCTTGCTATCTAAATTAGTACGTGTCGATTTGCCCCAAACTACTATTGAGTAAATTCGCGTCGGCTGGCACGCCCACGGGTGGCCGAGGCCCGCAGGGCCCACGACCGCCCTTTGGCAGTGGCCGTCATGAGTGTTACAAAATGTGAAAACATTGTTCCACCACTCAGTTATTCAGTGAACGGTCTGTCCGTAATGACTACATCAGTCCGGCCGCGGGCGACAGTTACGATAATTTCTTATTTAGGTCCCCTTGCCTCAGTGTAGTGATCGGCAGGGGCGGATCAGTTACCTCGGGGGGGGGGGGGGGAGGGGGGAGGGGGGTCTAACATTTTGTTTGGGACCTCAGTTCAACCTGATACAAACTGAAGGGCTCCCCGCCGACGCTAGACCGCCTTGCCTCCAGCGGCCGAAAAATCGGCTTGGGTGTGGGGGTTGTAAGGAATCAGGTTCATAGCCAAGAAATGAGACTGTCATTGTGCTGTTTTTTTGTTATTTTGTGCATGCGGCAGCTGGTGGATGGTAGTGTTTTTTAGGGGATTGAAATATTAGGGGATGCCTGGGACTGACTATAGCTAAGAGACTGGACAGTACGGAAACGGCACTGTGTTCAGTGGCCTGTCAGCCTGGGCACCACATGCCATATGTGACAGATCAAAAGCTGGTTTAATGTAACCATATCATTGAGTTTGGACTTTTGCCATTGCAAAACTGAGAAAATCATGAAAAAATTCAATTTTGCCTCAAAATCGCTGCGATTGCAGTTTTATAGGCGTTTTTGCATGTTTTGCGTCACAACACCCTGTTTACCTGCACTGTGAGCTATGATTAGTGTGTTTATTTATTTTTTGTCCTACAGGTAGTCATGAGTCTGACCTTCGACCTTGAGCTGTGACCTTTGACCTTGAAAGGGGTGGGGTTTGGGGCATTCAGTTTGATAAATGCGTAAAAAAAATGCACTCTTTCAGTTATTGAAGTTGTGGGGTGAGGTGGGGTGGGGTGGGGGAGGGGGTGGGGGGTTAGAGGTGGGGGGAGGGGTGGGGACTTAAGGTCAAAGGTTAAGATCAAAACTACAATGAAACAGTATCAGCATGTTCATTTCATCAGACAGCTCTCAGAGTGAAATAAGCCGCCAAAATAGTGTGACATGCAGAAATGTTATTTTGCATGATCGAGGCTACACTGGCTGTGTCTGAGGTGTCATTCTGCTGTAATTGTCATTAAGGATGTCTTTGGTGTCTATTCTGAGCCAAACACACTGCATAAAGCTCATTTGAGTGCATTGTTATGGGACCAGCAGTTGCGGCCACCAGTACAGGCTTTTACAGGAGTGTTCACAGGTTTGGCACACACATGCCTGCTGCTTCTGCAACATGAGTTGAGGTCTTTTGAAACTCTGACAAGTGTGCTTTATATAAAAATGAACTGTACATAACCATTTTTCCCTGCTACCTCCTAAATAAGCACCCCAGACACTTGTTTGGGTATGTGGTGTGTCCCGCGTAGCATAGTTTTGGATGTTTTGTGTAGTCTTTTGTCTGTGGGTTAGTTCAGTAGACTTAATGTTTAAATTGCACAGCTGTTTCATGACCCCTTTTGACTGTGGAAAAGATTGCAAGCAGCATATAGGGCATGGCAGCTGGTTACAGGCCTCTTCCTCTTCCAGACAACAGGGTCAATGAGGATGCCTGGGCATTGTCTTTTTGGCTGTCCTTATATACACAAGGAAATGGCCTTGGGTCTGAAAGCATTTTCATCAATGTCAGTGTCATGGTAACCTTTTTCAGTTCAAAAACGCTTCCCCCCATCCCACGCCACCCCCCTTTCATGAGGAAACGTACCCGCCCCTGCAAGTGTAAAAGTGGCATTATTTGGATGTTTTTATCGTGAATGCTCATTGTCTTCTGTTGTGAATGGTGACTTTTGCTGTGTATTACTTCACATTAAATCTGATTCTTTCACGTCTAGTCAGGGATTACAAATGGGTTATTGCATTCTTCACACCATTTTAACGTGCAGAACTTGGTGCAGGTCAGGTAAAAAGCGCGCCGTATACCTTGTATAGGTAACTACAGAGCTGGAACTAGTCTTGCAGCTGCAGTCCATGAGGTTCAAAACGGAATCGGCTGCAACTGACCTAGTGCTTTTTTGCTTTGTACATGTCTTTGGCTTATTGGATCTTAAATCCACATTCAGTACTGGGACTGATGTCTTATATGGAGACGGAGAGCTTGCCGCGTCCCTGACACCGCACACATGATGGTGAACACGTTAGTATATAGTCGGCTGCAAATCTGGGTCCTGTCGCCTGCTGTTTTCCTTATTGCGGGATACATTTGCCCTAATACTTTAGCCAAGTGTGTGCTGGGCTCCTGGTCGTAGAATTAGTATGAGTCTTGCCTCGTGGCAGTTGTGCCTATCCAGTTCCAGAACCGGCACGGCCATGAAAGCCACTGTAGCTTGTTGGACGGGCTGTCGGCTGACGATGTTCACTGTCACAAATTGTCAAGAATGTGCAGCGAGTATATTAGGCATGACCTGTGCGTGATGTTTTACATCATTCCGGCGCATCGGTAATGATCTCTGTTCCTTAGCAACAGTTAAGATTGTATGCTTGCTTGGGCAGTGGGGTTCTTCCACCACTGAGGCTCTAGATGCGGCTAGCCTTGCTGACGGATTCAGTTCAGTGACGTGCAGCACACACGCTGTTTCGGTATGCTTCTTCATGATCATGGTGACACTGAGCAACATTGACAAAGTACGACGCTCAGGCTGGTGGGGCAGGGCAGGGCCCAGTCCAGAAAATTTCAGAGGCACCGAGAATGACAACTTCAGGGGAATCCTAGCTTCATAGCTCAGACAGACCGTGGCCTTGAAGCTTGTTCTTCAGCAGAGATCTGGCGGTTGTCTGCATTGATCTTCGTCGACCGCCTGAACAGTGGCGAGTGCCAGCTTATGTGAAACGAGATGAGGCCGATTTCATCCCAAGGCCGGTCCGCTCAGCATCGTATTGTTTGGAGCTCACGTACGTTTTACATTCAGAGTTGTTCATATTTTTAAGCTTATCCTTCTGATCCATTTCCCTCCTCTCTAAGCCAACCTCTTATCCGATTACTGACACACACGCCGGCGCACACAAATAAAGACGGGGCACTCGGATACAGGCGCTTCCCGCCATCAAGTAGTAGGGTCTACGCGGCTCTGTGGGCTCAGTGGCGGAGTAGCCTGCGCCGGCCGGACAGAAATTCTGAAGAAAAAGAATAGCAAGACGACTGAGCAGCAAAACTGATGAGGTCACTATAGGCTTCAAGTCCGACTCATGGCATCGCTGGTCTCACGACGCCGTGTACACTGTGCCGGACTGAATTTCAGTGATCAGTGTTTTACGTCACTCATCCGCCGAAACAGGCACGGCGGCGCTGGCAGAGCTCAGTGACTGACTGCACTGACTGAGGTTTTGTTCCACTAACACAGCCTTAGTCCATAAACTAGGAAGATCTACCGTGCACCCCCCCCCCCCCCCCCCACTACTCAATAAGATGGGTTTCAAAGTGTTTCTTAGTATGTCCTGAGATGTTTAAGCCATGTTCCCCGAAAATCCTTAGGTTGAACACACCAGGAGATATAGCCGATGGCGCAAGGGTACCCCCATTCACGCTTCGCAGGTGCTAAAATGAGGTTGAGAAACATTTTCCTTGAAATAAATCAGAATGCCTTCCAGAAGCCCAAATCAGGCAATATTATGTTAAGGCACACCTTCTGCATCCTCTGCAAAAAACATAATGAAAAAAATATTGAATCTCTGGCTCACCACAGTGAAGGCCGGTATTTGTGCACCCAGCAAACGACCATTTCCGCAAAATCGCAAAAGAACACAAAAATAATGTGTCAGATGCCTTCAGACATTTTCTATAGCGCTGGCAGTTAATTTTCAGGCAAGTTACATCAGCATTAAAACAGGGTGTCACAATTATTATAAACTTGACTAGGTGATGCTGTGATCACTGGGAGTGCCACAGTGGTTCAGTGATTTTGTATCCCTAGCCCCAAGTTGTAAAAATACACAAAATTAATTAGAAAAAATTACTAAAGTTATTCCATTTCATTTTGACCTCTCTTTACCTATTGAATTTCAATAATGTGAGCATAAAGTGCAAGAAAATAAGGAAAGTCGGCACCCTTTACGGTACACAAACACAGACGACAGACACACGGTGTTCCTACCGCTTATACGTTCTGTGGGCCGGCGTAGCACAGCCATAGTTGAAGAATAAGGGGGGGGGGGGGGGGGGGCTCTTCTGTATGAGCTTGCATGCATATTCCACCTTGTCCACACTACGTTCGCAAATATCATATACAAAAATAAATGAAGGCGGAGAACATCGCCGGCGCCAGCTCATACACATGTACAAAACACTGACTACGTTAGTGCTGGTGACTGATTTGCGTCAGTTAGGAACATTGTACAAAAACACTGACGCGTTTGGTGCTTTTATGTCACCGTCTGTTTGATTCTTCTGATGAATTCAAGGAGTCGTACTTCAGTCTGACATTTTTTCCGCATTGAACTTTTATTTTCGAAAAAGTCGAAGAGGTACAAAGCTGGCTAACGAACTCATCCAATGCCTTTCTACTTACTTACTTACGCCTGTCACCCTTCCCAGGGTATAGGCCGTCGACGAGAGACCTCCAGCGACTCCTGTCCTATGCTTCTCCTTCGATTTTACTCCAGGTGGTTCCCAGTCTCTTGATGTCTGCTTGGAGGTCTCGACGCCAGGTGTTTCTCGGCCTGCCTCTTTTCCTCTTTCCCTGGGGGATCCATAATAATGCCTGCCTAGTGATACTGGAAACTGGCTTTCTCAGACTGTGACCAATCCATTCCCATCTTCTTCGTCCAATTTCATTCTCTGCTGTTATTTGCTGTGTTCTCTCCCAGAGTCTGACGTTGCTGATCTTCTCTGGCCAGTGGACTTTCAAGATTCTTCTAAGGCAACTGTTTATGAAGATCTGTACTCTGTTGACTGTGGTTTTTGTCAACCTCCAAGTCTCTGCTCCATATAGGAGAACTGCTTTTACGTTGGAGTTGAAAATCCGGACTTTGGTGTGTAGTGACAGCTCTCTGGAACTCCACATTTTTTTCAGCTGGAGAAAGGCTGCTCTGGCTTTACCGATTCGTGCTCTGACATCTGCATCAGCGCCACCTTTTTTGTCGATGATGCTCCCGAGATAGGTGAAGGACTCCACCTCCTCCAACGGGGTGCCAGCAAGCAAGACTGGTTCTTCCCTGGTTGCGTTCAGCCTCATTGTCTTTGTTTTCTGTTTGTGGACGGTGAGGCCCACTTGGGACGAGATGTCAGCAAGCCTCGTGGTCTTGTCCTGCATTTGTTGATGAGTGTGGGACAGTAAAGCCAAGTCGTCTGCAAAATGGAGGTCGTCAAGCTGTGTCCACAGTGTCCACTGTATTCCGCTTATTCTATGCTCTGTGGTCCTCTTCATGACCCAGTCTATGGCCAGTAGGAAGAGGAACGGAGACAGCAAACACCCCTGCCTGACGCCGGTTCTGACTTGGAGCTCCCTGGTGAACTGCCCTTCATGATCACGCGACATGTCATGCCATCGTAGCTGCTCTTGATCAGGCAGACGAGTTTTGTGGGTACACCTTAGTGTCGTAGGTAGTTTCCACAAAGTCTCTCGGTCCACGCTGTCAAATGCTTTCTCGTAATCCACAAAGTTGACGTACAGCGGGGAGCTCCACTCCAGCGACTGCTCCACGATGATGCGGAGAGTGGCAATCTGGTCTGTACATGATCGGTTCTTCCTGAATCTTGCTTGCTGGTCTCTCAGCTGGGGGTCGACGGAGCTCTTCATTCTCTCCAGGATGATCCTGTTGAAGACCTTTCCTGGTACTGACAGCAAGGCGATTCCTCTGTAGTTGGAATACTTGCTGAGGTCGCCTTTCTTGGGAAGCTTGATTAGGTACCACTCCTTCCAGTCAGCCGGCATCACCTCCTCTTCCCAGATCTTTCCAAACAGTGGGTACAGCATCTCTACTCTTGTTTCTAGGTCTGCTTTCAGAGCCTCCGCTGGGATGTCATCTGGCCCTGCTGCTTTGCCGTTCTTCAAAAATGTCACTGCTCTTCTGATCTCTTCCCGGCTGGGTTAGTCACAGCTGATGGGTGGGTCAGTCTCTGCTGGCTGGATGTCTGGGGGGTCGGGTGGGGTGGGTTTGTTCAGTAACTCTTCAAAATACTCGGCCCATCTGTCGAGTTGGTCTGCTCTGTCTCCCCCCACCCGGGTCTGCCCTGGGGGACTTGGGTGGGGTTAGGTATTTTTTAGTTCCCAGGGTCACCCTGGTCAGCCCCACAGGGTGGGTTTTTCTCTATTCTGGGGCATGTGTTTCTGTCTACCCTTTGTCCATTCACCTGTATTTGCCTTTTTAAAACTCTCCCTACTGTCTGCACTGCCTGTAGCTCTTGATATTGGATGTGTGTTGCTAGGTGGTCTTGGCTTTATTTAGGCCCCATGTGTTAGGTTTATTTAATGTGTTTGACCGGCTGGCGACATACATTCAATGTTCTGTTTAGTTTTTTTTTTTTTTCACAAGCAGTGCAGGCACGTCCTGAGAAAGCCTTGTTGCTGTCGGGACGTTAAGCAATGTACAATCAATGTACAATCTGCTCTGTCTGCAATAGGCTTGCCTTCTTTGTCTTTTACTGGTTTTTCTGTATGGCCATACTTGCCAGACAATCTTCTGGTAATGTCATAGAGCTGTTTCATGTTGCCGCTGCCTGCTGCCTTTTCTGCCTATGCCGTTAGGTTGTCTGTGTAAGCTCTCTTGTCTGCCCTGATACTCCTCTTCACCTCGCGGTTGGCTTCCGAGTATTCCTCATGTGCCCTTGCTTTTGGCTGCTATGCGACTGTTGTTGACAACTGCTTTCTTCTGCTTCCTCACTTCTATCTTCTTCAAGGTCTGTGCCGACAGCCAGTCCTTGTGATGGTGTTTCTTGAACCCCACAGTGTCTTTGCAGGTTGAGTTCAGTGCCCCTCTAACTGCCTTTCACTGCTGCTCTGTGGTGACCGCCTCCTCTTTATTTACTAGCTCCTGTAGCGCTTGAAATCGGTTGGACAGCACCAGTTTGAACTCTTCTTTCACTCCAGTCTCTCTCAGGAGGCCTACATTATAGCGCTGTCTTCTTGTTGTCCATGTGCTGCTTTTCTTTAACTCAGTTGAGCTTTATTCTTAAGATAAGCAGATGATGATCTGAAGCGACATCTGCTCCCCTCCTCACTCGAACATCTTGAAAGGATCTTCTACATTTCTTGCTAATGCAGATATGGTATATTTGGTTCTCTGTAGTATGGTCAGGTGAAACCCAAGTTGCTTTGTGTATTCTTCTGTGTGGAAAGATGCTGTCTCCAATGACAAGTCTGTTTAGAGCACAAAAGTCTACGAACCTCTCCCCGTTCTCACTCATCTCCCCTAGTCCCTGTCTCCCCATCACCTCTTCGTATCCGGTGTTGTCCTCCCCTATTTTGGCATTAAAATCGCCCATGATGATGGTGATGTCTCGCTCCGCACATTTGTCCACAGCACTCTGGAGTCGGTCGTAGAACTCTTGTTTCTCTTCCTCGTCACTGTCATTAGTGGGCGCATAACACTGGATGACGTTCAGCTTGATCTTTTTCCTGGTTCTAAAGGCTGCTGTGATAATTCTTGGCCCAAGAAGTTCCCAGCCCATCAGCGCTCTCTGTGCCACTGGTGACAGCATGAATGCTACACCTTTTGTATGGGGGGCATTCTCATCTTCATGACCTGAATGCAGAATCATCTCCCCACTTAACAGCCTTTTCTGGCCAGACTGCGTCCATCTGGCTTCACTGATACCTAGCAGGGAAAGGTTGTTCTTTTGCATTTCCGCTGCTATCTGGGCGGACTTCCCGCTTTGGTACATGGTCTTGACATTCCATGTGCCCATGATTGTGTCCCTGGATAGAGAGAGGCGGCTCGGTCCTGTGGCTTCCGAAGACTTCCGACGTCATAAATCTGCTGGTAGAAGAACCTTCCTCCTCCAGAAAAGGAATTGCTGTTTGTCTATTCGTCGGCGTTTTTGTAGCTATTTTTTATTTGCAGGGTGGGGAAGCTACCCCCACGCCTAACCCCCTTACTAGGAGGGCCAGGGGTTTTCTGTCGGAGTCTCCTTCCCTTAGACCATGTTGGTTCACGGCAAATTATTTCATTCGGTGCACCCCTCTCGCGAGGGACCCCCTATCCACCACCCAGGGGACGCGCCTCAACGCCATATGGTCCCAGCGCGAGGAATGTCTTTCTACAAATCAGCCATATCCAAAATTTCAGTCGAGTGCATATAATTGCGGACTCTATCCGGCTGGGTCAACCGACTTTCTATAAACGGGTTTTTATGTCTTCAATGAGACATCTAATTACAATATGCTCGGCCGAGGCTCTCTTAGCCGCGGCCACCCACTTACGGTATTCATTTGCCAGGTTTCAAGATTCTCGTGCTTACATACATACGTACACACATACATGCATACACATACATACATACATACATACATACATACATACATACATACATACATACATACATACATACATATATGCATACTTTCGCGCATACGGCGCTTCGCGCCAACTTGTGTGACGTTGACAGAAAGGTTAGAGTGGCTAGAGTTAGAGTGACGTCATTTTTATCTCAAAAATGTTACCCGCCTTCTCTTTGCCAGACCGGGCCATGACGGTATGTCCTATGCATTCTGCGGAACGCGCTCCGACCATTCCCATCCTAAAGTCTACCATATTTTCAATACGGTAGACAAAAAGAGTTTCCGAGGAAACAGCCGCTTCAGTCAGTGATGACGCAAAGATCCGGCTCTATCAACCGTGTATAAAGTTGAATGAACGCAGGGTCAGTCCATGCTTAAAGCATCCCCATTGCCGGCTAGGCTTTTAAGCTGTTACCTGCACAGATGACGTGTCTTTACTTCAGTTCTGGTTGATCTTGTGAAAATCAGCAGTCCACCGTTTCAGTCTGAGACTGCTAGCATATTGGTGAATATTGACAGCAGTGTCATTCATGACACAACCGGAACAGATGTCAGTTGACTGACAGACTTGTTGTAGTTGGATTGCATGTCACAAAGACATCCATATGGGGAGCACCTCTCTTATCTTGGCCCTGTCCCTAGCATCTCAGTCCTTGAAACGGCTCTTGTGCTTCTCTTTGTGAACAGCGACGATGTTTAGGGCCTCTGATGCCACTGACTCATTATTTGTGAGCAGATATTTCTTGGCTTTACTTCGCGAACGAAGATTCTATAGGGCTTGCCCACGTTTTCTGCAGGCATGTTCGTGGCTGCGGAGGCCAATCCGGGACAGGCAGTTTCGACCGCAGTAGCTGCAGGGGGAGGTCTGGCCAGGGTTCTGAGTTGCGGCATCTCTATTTTTTTCTCCTGAGCCGCTTGTCCTTAAGGCGAGAGTCCTCAAAGGAGACGGCTGCCTTGTAAATGGCGGAGCGCTAGGTGTCGCGGTCCGCAGCAAGCGAAGACCACTGGTGGTGGTCGATTTGGCAGGCACTAAGTGACTTATTGAGACCGTCTTTGTATCTCTTCTTTGGTGCCCCTCTGTCTCGGTGTCCAGTGGCGAGCTCGCCGAACAGAGTGATCTTGGGTAGGCGATGATCCTCCATCCTGGAGACGTGCCCCGCCCAGCGAAGCTGTGTCCGCAGCAGCAAAGCCTCGATGCTCACAGTTTCCGCCTGTTCAAGGACCTCGACGTTGGTGACATAGTCACTCCAGTGAATGCTGAGGATGGTACGCAGGCAGCGCTGGTGAAAGCGTTCGAGGAGTCGTAGTTGGCTGCGGTAGAGGGCCCAGGACTCGGAACCGTACAGCAGGGTGGTGAGGACGACAGCTCTGTACACGCTGATCTTGGTGCCTTTTTTCAGCTGTTGATTGTGCCACACCCGCTTGAATAGTCGCCCGAAAGCGCTGTTCGCTTTTGCCAGCCTGTTGTCCAGCTCCTTGTCCAGCTTGGCGTCTGACGTGATGATGCAGCCGAGGTAGGTAAACTGGTGTACAGACTTCAGTTCGGAATCGCCGATGGTGATGTGGGGAGGGCGATGCTCTTCCTTGGGTGCCGGCTGATGAAGGACCTCTGTCTTTTTCAGACTGACCTCGAGTCCAGTGAGCTGGGCAGCATCTGCGAAGCAGGACGTGATGCGCTGCAAGGCTCTCTCTGTGTGTGCAACGAGGGCAGCGTCATCAGCAAAGAGCAGCTCACGAATCAGTCGGTCTAGGGTTTTGGTGTGGGCCTGCAGTCGTCTGAGGTTGAACAGGCTGCCATCGACACGATACCTGATGTACACTGCGTCGTCATCGTCGAGATCCACTGTGGCCTGCTTCAACATCATGCTAAAGAAGATGGTGCAGAGGGTCTGTGCCAGCACGCAGCCCTGCTTCACGCCGTTGAGAATGTGGAATGGTTTTGAGAGGTCACTGTTGAGTCTGATATGGCCTTGCTGGTCCTCGTGGAGCTGGACGATCATGCTGAAGAACTTTGGGGGACAGCCAAGTCGCTCCAGGATCTGCCACATGCCACAGTGTCGAACGCTTTTGTTAGGTCGACAAACGTTGTTCTGCTCGCGGCACTTCTCCTGAAGCTGTCTCAGCACAAAGACCATGTCGGTGGTACTCCTGTTGGCTCTGAAGCCACACTGGCCCTCTGGGAGCTGGTTTTCAGCGATGGCAGTTACCAGCCGATTCAGGAGCAGCCTTGCGAGAATTTTTCCAGCAATGGACAGCAGGGTAATTCCACGATAATTAGAGCAGGCAGACTTCTCTCCTTTGTTCTTGTACAGGGTGATGATGACTGCATCACGGAGATCCTTTGGTAGTGTTCCTTTCTCTCAGCAGGAGAGAAAGAGGTCGTGGAGCTTGTTGTGCAGTGCTGGGCCTCCATGTTTCCAGATCGCAGGCGGGATTCCGTCAATGCCTGCTGCTTTGCCACTCTTGAGCTGGTGGATGGCTGTGAGGGTCTCTTCGGCGGTGGGCGGTTCGTCCAATTCAACCTTTAGTGGGAGATGTGGGATTTGGAGGATGACTGTTTCTTGAACAGTGCGCTCAGCGCTGAAGAGGTCCTGAAAGTATTCCGACCAGCGGTTCAAGATGGAGGTATTATCTGTGAGGAGTGTCTGTCCATCAGCGCTTCGCAGGGGACTTTGTACCAGGTGCCTGGGGCCATACACTGCTTTCAGTGCTTCGTAGAAGCCCCTGTAGTCACGGTTGTCAGCGCAAAGCTGGGTCCTCTGTGCGAGTCTGGACCACCACTCGTTCTGGAGACTGCTGCAGATGAGGCGGAAGGCAGACTTCTTCACAGGGCAAAAAGGCTGGGCTAGGTGGGCCTGGTGGGCGGCTCTTTTTTTTTTGTTTTTGTTGCTAGAAGTTCCTGGATCTCTACGCCATTTTCGTCAAACCAGTCTTTGTTCCTCTTTTTAACAAAGCCCAAGACTTCCACAGAAGATTTCACAATAGCAGTTTTCAGTTGTTCCCAGAGTATTTCAGGGGAGGAGTCTGCTGGATCAACTGTGTCTTTGAGTATGCGCTGTAAATCTGTCTGAAGGGCAACTTTCTTGTCGTCATGCTGAAGCCTGGCAACATTGGGGGGGGGGGGGGGGGGGGGGGGCTTTTTTGGGTTTCAGCTTGAGGCGGAGCCTGAGTTTGCAGCGGACAAGGCGGTGGTCAGTGTGGCACTCTGCGCTGGGCATCACTCTGGTGAGGAGGACGTCACTGCGGCCCCTCTGACGCACTAGAACATAGTCGATAAGGTGCCAGTGCTTGGAGCGAGGATGCATCCATTCGACTGTCCTTTTGCTGGAAAGTAGTGTTGGTGATGACAAGTTGCTGCTCTGCACAGAACTCCAACAGTAGGCGGCCATTGTCATTGCAGTTTCCAACGCCATGCTTGCCGAGGACTCCTTTCCAGGCTTCAGAGTCTTGGCCCACTCTGGCGTTGAAGTCGCCAAGGATGATGACTTTGTCGTTTGCTGGGGTGCTCTGTAGCAGGTCAGAGTAGAAATTGTCTTTTTCTGCAGGCTCTGCCAGGAGAGTTGGGGAGTACACACTGAGAAGGGTGACATATTGCTGGTGTCTCAGTGGGAGGCGCATGGACACGATGCGGTTGGAGTGACCCGTTGGTAGGTTTTCAGCTTAGTCGCAATGGGGGTCTTGACCATGAAGCCCACGCCTGAGAGCCGTCTTTCTGATGCAGGCCTGCCTGACCAGTAGAGGGTGTAGCCAGAGCCAAGTTTTTGGAGGCTGCCTTCCTCCGGGAGGTGTACTTCGCTGAGCGCGGCGATGTCGATGTTTAACCTCCGCAATTCATGGGCAATGAGGGCGGAGCGACGTTCAGGGCGTCCGCTGTCTGCTGTGTCGAGCATGGTTCGGATGTTCCAGCATGCTTCGTTGAGTCTGGTCGTGGTCGTCATGAGAGTGGATCCGTTGTTTTTTCTTGTTTTCTGACCGCAGGAGAAGATGCCCGTTGACCGCGGCTAGCCAACTGGGGTTACGAGGGGATGAGCTTTGGTTAGGCCTTCTTTTCTAGGCCCCTCTCCGTGTGGAGCAAGCAGTGCTGTCCCTAGAGAAGGCTGCTTGGTCGTTCAGGGTGTGCCGAGTGACGTTGTCATCCCCAGGTCAACATCAGGCGACCAATATCCTGAACCGCCTGCATGCAGATTTGAGACTGCGGCTTCCAGTGACATCTTTCATCTACCGTTTTGCCCCTTGCCCATCGCTACAGGACTTGGAAAGGTCGGTGTCATGGTCCGTGGGCGTTTCCTAAAGCTTGCGCGGTGGAGCTTTTTGGTGGAGTGCAGGGTGCGCAGTACTGGCCCCACCCTTTAAACCCTTGGTTCGTCTGCCATGGCCTAGCAAGTTGGGACGGTGGCATCGAGGTCCTCGGGTCGTAGGTTTTATATCAGACTGTCCTTGTCCTAGTCTCTGGCTCAAAAACCTTCCCCGGAGACACGGGGGCTTTGATGTCAGGGTTTTCCTCCCTTAGCCTTTCCGCAGCCAAGTGGCCAGGCCTGCAAGGCAGCAGGACAATGATTTATTTTCGAGGTTCTCTCCTCTAGATCCGCCGTGTTTAGCCTGGGGGCTAGTGCTGCCCAGTTTTTGGGGTCACCTCGGAGAGGATGTGGCCAGGGACCACGCACGGGAATATACCCATACGGCAAATGAGGACTGTGTTTTTCAGAGTGGAACCAGTCATGCCCGACTGACGGTCTATGGCCGTAACACATGCATGTTGTTTCTAATTCATTATACTATCTAATCACATACCATTCCAAAGGCATTTCAGTTTCTTTTGACATACAGCCGCTTTGTACCCACAGTTTTGCGCAGTCTTGCTCTTGTGCGTTCACAACTCCGACTGAGCCTGTTCCAGCACTGAGCGGCTGGTCCGGCGTTTGTGAACACCGCACGGCAGTCCATTTCTGGTCAGCCTTGTCTGTAAACAGTACGGTCCAGAAACGAGAGAGAGAGAGAGAGAGAGAGAGAGAGAGAGAGAGAGAGAGAGAGAGAGAGAGAGGAGAGAGAGAGAGAGAGAGAGAGAGAGAGAGAGAGAGATATATGATGATGATGATGATGAAACTTTATTTATCAACGGGTAAACATTTTTGACAGAAACAAATCGTCACTTTACAAACTTGCCTTTGCTTATATATATATATATATATATATATATATATATATATATATATATATATATATATATATATATATATAACTAAGTGCCAAAAGGTGGGGGTGCTGAGAGGGTGTCGAAAAACATCTTTTTCTTGAAATATATGTCTTCTTTTTATAATACTTACATATAGCTTGTCTTGTTTTGTGTGTGTTGAATGTGCCGATGTGTTCTATTAGAATAAAACGTGTGATTGGGCCTGGTGGCAAATTGTTAAAAATCTGGCAGGTGTCGTATGTCAAACATTACAACATTTCATGTCCATAAATTATGTTCAGGGTGTGGACATTAGAAGGAGAAGATAGCATTACATTTAGGCATGCTACATGGATATAAAAACAGTATCTTGGGTCTGCAGCATTTTACCCAAAAAATCTTTTATGAGAATTTGTGTTGTAATGTTTGACACCCGACACTTTAGACATTCCAACATATAAACTAAGATATTTCAAAAAACAACATTTTGATTATCTTTTGCTTCCACACAATCATGCTTGGTATTGAGAGGTTTCAGACAGTACCAAAGAGAACTCTTTAATGCAGGCTTTATTTTTCAACCCCTTGTCCTAAATCAGTGTCCTACCTTTTGTCACTTCTATCTATCTATCTATATCCCGTAGTCTTGCCGACCGTTGGGGCACCACTGATGACTTGGCAACCAGCTCCCTCCAATCCTCTCTGTTCTCTGCCATTCTCAGCGTATAGCCCAGCTTCAGTCCTGTCCACTCTGAGATATTGTCCTCCCATCTTTTCCTCTGTCTTCCTCTTTGTCACTTAGCTATATATATATATAGATATATATATATATATTATATATATATATATATATATATATATATATATATATATATATATATATATATATATATATATATATATATATATATATATATATATATATATATATATATATATATATATATATATATATCTAATAAGCGATGCAGTCACAAAAAGGCAGCTGATGTCCTGATGACACAATGCAAGCTTACCAGCCTGGTACCGGTCTCAGGCCACTTTACAAATTTCAAATACAAGCGATCTAAAATCTCTGTAACTTCAGTAGCTGACTGGCCCTTCGTTTGTCTTGTACTGTGTTTGTCTTAAATGGCGTAAATCCGTGTCTGTTTCGTGAGTGTGTGTGTTGGGTTTCAGGCGCGGCGCTTTGAGTCGATTTCCCCAAAAATTGAGAAAAAGCGCCTATATAATAACGGTATTATTATTATTATTAATTCCATGGCATTAGCACAGCATTCTCAGAATTTAATGAAAAATTACGTCCCTTGGAGCTAATCTGATTGAGTGCATTTTTTGGCTTTGGGCGACGCCTTTGTTAAAAGTAAAGAAAGAAAGAATATATATATATATATATATATATATATATATATATATATATATATATATATATATATATATATATATATATATATATATATATATATATATATATATATATATATATATATATATATCATAACACTCAACAATGATTCATCGACCACACACTAACACACACACACACACACACACACACACACACACACACACACACACACACACACACAAACACAAACACTATTGAAAATGCATGTGGTACATAAAAGTGATCAACCATCAGGGTTTGTTCAAATAAATGCCCAGTGATGTTATGTTTGGCTCATCAGGTAATCGAAAAGTTTTGTTTTAAAGTTTCCAAGCGAAAAAAAGTTTTGTTTCAAAGCGAAAAGTTTTGTTTTAAAGTTTCAAATGTGCAGGAATAGTGTTTCATACAAACAATCTTGTGAATGAGGACTGATACATTTGTTGAAACTAAGTCAGTTGTTGACGCAGGTCGAGAATGTTTAGATGTATAAATTTGTCTTTGGTAGGACTATGATGGGCCGCGTATCTATCAGTTTGACAGCTCTTTTATATATAGACTGAGTTTAAATTGTTCATGTGAACATCACTACCGCACCGTCCCACACTGTGGAGACATAATCAACGTGAGACTTGATATGGGCATGAAAAAAACAGCCTCGGTTCAAGTTACGAGTATGCGTATCCGTTACTTGTCTCAGTAAGCCGCTGGGACTGACAACAGGAAAGTGTTTTTAGCAATGGTTTTAGACTGTATTTATATGCGTCTCCCAACATAGTTGTTCGTCAACGTGTCATTCCCAAGAACATATGTTTACGCTCGGTGACTTGTTTTATCGGTTTAGCATTCAGTTGTAAATTTAACGGATGTGGCCGTCGGCCGGTGTTTTTGTCGTAGAGATTGAAAGACTCTTTGTCAAAGTTTTTTCCTGGATCAGTGACTACGATATGACCATATGATTCACTCTGCACCAGTCGGAAACCTCGCTGAGACTACTTTGTAAGCTAAGGTTAATGGAGAGAGAGAACCGAGAGAGAGAGACTCGGAGAGAGAGAGAGAGAGAGAGAGAGAGAGAGAGAGAGAGAGAGAGAGAGAGAGAGAGAGAGAGAGAGAGAGAGAGAGAGAGAGGAGAGAGAGAGAGAGAGAGGAGAGAGAGAGAGAGAGAGAGAGAGAGAGAATGAATGAATGAATGAATGAATGAATGATACTTTATTTCTCAAGGATGGAAACAATAGGCGCACAGGCCTCTTTTCATGTTTGTCCTTGCTAAACCACAACATTCAAAGCAACATTAAAACAATATGTTAACAGCACAAAACAAGCGGCTACACCCCACAGGTCACTTGTGTTACATTCCGATACAAGTTCCAAAGTCGCTGAAGATTACACACACACACACACACACACACAGCAAAATGACAGGGTCTTGGGGGGGGGGGGGGGCGGGGCGGGGTACGATGTAAAGTGTGTTTATAGAAAGCGGCTGCACACTTATGCTACAGCTACTCATGTGTAGGAATTTAGTGAGCAGGCAAAACACCACGATAAAGAGAGATATTATGTAAAAGCTAAAAAGTGCAGACGGAGGACCACAGGAAATCATTGACATGACTCTTTTGGGCATATTATCTACGTTTCTTTCAAGTTTGCTCAGAGATGTATTTAAAAACTTTCGTCCTAAACAATGGAAGATGTCTCGTTTGCTGTATATGTGGAGGAAGTGAGTTCCATAAATAGGCACCCGCGTAGGAAAGGCTGGATTTAAACAAGTCAATTCTGGGCCGTTCAATGACGAGACTGTTCCTCAAAGTGCAGTAGACCCTTTCGCTCTCAGTGAAAAGCTTAGCCAGGTAGAGGGGGGCTTTCCCGTTCAGTGCTTTGTGCATAAGTACGCACTTATTAAACGTAAGGTGTTGATGTAAAGGAAGGAGCCCTGTTGCCTGAAGCTTTTCCTCCAAAGTTAGAGAGGGGATTGGGAGGATCAGTTTAACTGCGCGATTGTATAGAGAATTGATCCGCTTAAGGTTAGCCTTACTACAGCCGTCCCAAATAGTTGATGCGTAGTCAATGTGAGGTTTAATGTAGGAGTTGAAAAATAGCTTTCGTGTCTTAGTATCAATGATAGATTTTAATCTTGACAATAAAAATAGCTTCTTTGATAATGTTTTCCCTAGTTGTGTTACATGGGGCAACCAGCACAGTTGGTCATCAACAATTACCCCGAGGAGGCGATATTCCTTGACTTGCTCAATGGTAACTGAATCAAAAGTGAGAGAGGTTAAGTGAATGGGAGCGGAGCTGATGCTTTTGGCGTGTTGTGATTAGCATGCTTTTCGTTTTGGATGGATTTACAAGCATTTGATTATTTTTGCACCACAGTGAGACCTCCTGAAGACAAAGCTGAAGATTGCTTGATATTTCAGGTACAGTTTTCCCGCCAGCGTGACCATATGAGAGTTAAATCATCGGCAAACATGTCACATTCGGTATTTGGATTGGATATATAAAGTGGAAGATCATTTATAAACAAACAGAAAAGTAACGGCCCTAGTATGGATCCCTGGGGCACGCCATACTCAACACTCTTTTCAGAAGAGAAGGTAGCATTGATGTACACAGTTTGAATTCTCCCTACGATATATGAACGAAAGAATGAGTGTCCCTGGGCTGTTCTTGTTAAAGTAGCAGTCTAGTTTCTCTAATAAAATTTCGTGGTTTATAAGGTCGAACGCTTTTTTTAGGTCTAGAAAGACAGCACCAGACATTTTGTTTCTGTTGATGTTGAGCAGCCAAGTGTCAATCATATGAACCAAGGCAGTGTGACACGAATGTTTAGGGCGAAAACCAGATTGATATTTATTCAGGAGAGACTTTTCTTCCAGGAATTCGAGAAGATGTTTGTGTACATGCTTCTCAAAAGGCTTTGATAGAATAGATAATATGAATATAGGCCGAAAATTATTTGGATCAGATGTGTCTTTGAAAGAGAGAGAGAGGAGAGAGAGAGAGAGAGAGAGAGAGAGAGAGAGAGAGAGAGAGAGAGAGAGAGAGAGAGAGAGAGAGAGAGAGAGAGAGAGAGAGAGAGAGAGAGAGAGCCGGCGGAGACAGAGCGGAGAGACTAGACAGAGACAGAGACAGAGACACTCGGCACAGACAGAGACAGACAGTGACTATGGCCGGGGTAGGAGGTGGGGGAAAAACTCAAAATTATCATCAAACATTCGCCCCCCCCCCCAAAAAAAAAAAAAAAAAAAATAATAATAATAATAATAAAAAAAAATAAATAAATAAATAAAAAATAAAAATAATGAAGAACAAAAACGTGGCTCTCTTCATACTGGATGGCCGGCTAGCGCTTTGTTTAGGGAATACTCATATACAATAAACTTCGGACTACAAATCACCAGTGGACCCAACTTTTTGTTGTCATTCCGAAGTTTGTTATAAGCGAAGTAATTTACAGCACTACTAGCGGTGCTGTCGGGACCTCCGACGGTTATGACTGGCGGATCCGACTTTTGGATATCCGGCGACCTTGTTACAAGCGGAGTCAGCCGAGTATGGCGTGATTAAAGCCGTTAAGGCAGTCCCTGTCAAGTGTAGGCAATGTTTACGTAGCATTGTCTGCTATAATCATAATGCACTGTGTTTGTTAATGACCTCTTTCAACGCATACAGCGGTGCCGTCAGACAAGCCGACCTCCGGCCCTGGTTACTGTTTGGCGGACTTCTCGACTGGTCCACTAGCCGCCTGACAGGTAAGCTAACCACTGCAATGTGCAGACTGCTGAGGTTGTAGATGAGTCATCGTGATTGCGTCATCCCTCAGCTGAAAATGGACTAAGCGGGCTGAGCTAGTTCACTCGCCCGAAGCACACCGCAACATTCGACGGCTGTGGCCACACAGGGCAATTAGGTTACGCCCCCTTTTCACGCACTGTTATCTGTTAGCCTCTCGCAGCATAAAACTATGAACAAAGAACCTTTCTGCCAAAACAAAAAATCCACGCGGAACACATCACAGGAGAACATTTCATTCAGCAATTTAAAAAAAAAAAATTAAGAGTTCGCGTTTTTCACAACACTCAAATGCACTAAGTACCCCATGACAAAACTGTCGTCTGCAAGCCTGCATACAACCGTGCACATGCCCCAATTAGGCTCCCATGAACACACTAGGTCGACTAAAATTACCCAGATTTTGCTCTTTTTCACACCACCTGTCATGCCTTTTGTTGCTCAAAACGCCAAAAAAGGTACAAAATTGAAGTTTTACACCCTAAAAAAATTGCAAAAAGGGAGGAATGTTTTGGAATTATTTTTGGCGGAAAACTTACTACATGCACCGGAAGCAATTACCCTGTGTGGCCTGTATACAGAAAAACGCTCAAGTTTTCGCAAGAGGCATACATCGGACACGTAACTAGGGGTTGGCAACAATAATCCGCTAAATCATTTTGCCGTACTTAAAAAAAAATTAAAAAAACAAAACAAAACAAAAAAACCCACACCGGCTTTGGTCATTGTACATAGACCCACATTAGAATCGACCATACGACTGACGTACCGGAATTCTCGAGGACTGACCGAAAAATGGCCAATCACGAATTATGCATGACGATCTACGATTTGAGGACGTGCCCCTAACCGCCCTTTCACACGTCAATACGTTAATCCCGGCGTAGCTCACACACTTACGTCGAGGGCCGCCAAATCCTGTTCGATGACCTTTCCTGACCCTAGGCTTTGTTAAATTGTCAAACCTTTTCTATCAGCTCGCTTTCCGGCCTGCACCCCACACACGACATAACTAAGGTTTTCTTTTGTGGCAAAAGGAACAGATTCATCATGAGCTCCTGTGAATCACTGAGAACGAAAATCAGTGCCTGTTGCAGAACGAGAAGAGTTTGAGTATGGGACTATGACACGAACACGTGTAGTACTTTGTCTCTCGCGTTTCACTGCCTGACGTCTGCGCCCGACGAGAGGCTGATTTCATGCAAGCTGTTCGTGTAAGTGTTTGTTCCTTTAAAAGTACGTATTGTCTGAGTGCCGGTTTTCATTAGTCAGTCGTCCACACCACTATATGTCTTTCCGCCTTTCTGTCAGGTCTGACAGACTCGAGAAACTGAACTGGCCGCCGACCGGTTTCCCTGCCAACAAGAAGCCTGCATATATTTTTATCAGCCTGTACGCGTATTTATTTCCTCAGTCGCCCAAGGATGTGCATGCTCTAGTAAGTTTATCAACATGCACACGCTAATGGGACTTTGTATGTTTCTTGTACAGTAGATCTGAAAACCGGGTTCGATTCGTCAAATTTTCAACACCACTGAATACAGTTAGACACGAACACGTGTAGTACTTTGTCTCTCGCGTTTCACTGCTGACGTCTGCGCCCGACGAGAGGCTGATTTCATGCAAGCTGTTCGTGTAAGTGTTTGTTCCTTTAAAAGTACGTATTGTCTGAGTGCCGTTTTCATTAGTCAGTCGTCCACACCACTATATGTCTTTCCGCCTTTCTGTCAGGTCTGACACAATGAGACTCGAGAAACTGAACTGGCCGACCGGTTTCCCTGCCAACAAGAAGCCTGCATATATTTTTATCAGCCTGTACGCGTATTTATTTCCTCAGTCCAAGGATGTGCATGCTCTAGTAAGTTCACAACATGCACACGCTAATGGGACTTTGTATGTTTCTTGTACAGTAGATCTGAAAACCGGGTTCGATTCGTCAAATTTTCAACACCACTGAATAATTCACCCCAAACGAAGTCATAGGCCTTTATTTACTTTTCTTGTGCTGCCTCTCAGTGCCGACTGAGTTCAACTAAGCGCACTGGCGGCTCGGTACGGCACACGCGTGTGTACTATTCCCAGTAGCAAGACGTCTTCGGGCCTACGACAGCTGCGGTGGGCTCGCGTACAGCCGTGCGCGGGCCCGATGCGGCCGTCGTGGGCCCGAGGACCTTTGCTTTGCACTCTTCCAGCGACGTCGTCGATGTCCCAACCGGCTGCCCGAGGCTGAGATGCTTCTAACGCCAACCGCGGCAACGGAGAATTATGGTGATATAATTTTCAAGTTGGTCTCATGCACGTCTAGGTTGTTTCGACAGAGGTTGACCTCTGGTTTTCAGTAAACACTGACAGGCACAACAGTTGGAGTTGGCACATGTTTCGTGTTTCACACGCACACAGACTGGCCTATACCGGCTGTAAGTGTTAATAGCGAGTCCCAGTCCCTCACCCAGCGGTCCCATCGATGTGCAGACGCATGTTCCCATGAGCTCCTCAGCTGCTCAGGAGAACCCATCGCCACATTTTTGCTCCTCAAAGTTATCCAGTTATCGACCGTTCCGGCTGCTGTCCGGTCCAAACTCTGCACCCCAAATCAGTGTTAAAGCCACACAAAAAAGCGATTTGGTTTCCGGGCATTTTCACACTGCGGAAATAGGCTGTGGAATGGACTACCACAATCCTTGAAGGACATTGACTGTCTCGAGTCAGTTGGCACCTTCAGAAGGCACCTCAAGACCCACCTGTTTCTTGACTTTTAATTCTAGGACTACTGTGCACCCAATTTTTGTGTGTGTGTGTGTGTGTGTGTGTGTGTGTGTGTGTGTGTGTGTGCACCCTGAGCATGCTGCTAGCATGGAGTGGATGCGCATTACAAGTGGACATCATCATCGTCTTGAGGGGAGGGGGTGGGGTAGGGGTGGGAGTGGTATGCCTTCACATCGTGATTCAGTCGCGATCTGTCGGTTCTCTTGATTCGTGACTATCAGTCAGTCAATTCATTTTTAAGTTTTTCACTCAGTCTGCCTGGTGATTCGTTAATGAAGGGCCGTCGTGAATCGTGTAAGACAAATAAGGTTTTCGTGATCCGTGAAATCCGTTTCAGTAGTTTCGTGAAACGTGAAAGTATGTCGCTAGACTATAATATATATCATAGGGTCCTCCTCCCCCCCTCCCGCCCTTCTCAACCTCCCGTCCACAATTTTCCAGCCAGTCAGCTGGGGAACTTTCAGTGCCCACGTTGAAAACCAGGCTGTGCGGCACCAGCACTCTTAACCCCCCCCCCCCCCCCCCCCCACACACACACACACACCCTTCCCCCGTTAGAGTTTCCGCGGAGTGAAAAAAAAAAAGTTATGAAAGCGGTATCTTCTCTCTTCACCGTCTCGTCCATGGAGAATGCTATGAATAATGTTATTTTTTGTTATATTCGTGAACTGCAAAGTAATCGTCGTGAAAAGGCCCCCCCCCCCCCCCCCCCCTCCCCGCGCTAATCGATGGTCATCGATGTTGAACTGAGATTGCGTAAATGCATATGCATGGCGAGATTCCTCGGTCGTGTCAGTATCAGTATCGATTCATTAACTCTTTGGGTGTCGGTAGCTGTTTAAGTCGCAATGACTTAGTGATTTCAGCAGGAATCATCGCGACTAAAAGGGAGTCTTGGGAGAAAATCCCGACAAATAGTTTTCTTTCAGTTCAAAATAGACATACAGGCAAGAAAACAACCCCCTGTTTATTGGGCCTTTCATTTGAAGTGCAGGATGTGTAAAATTTATCATATACTCGTGCCAGCTGGTTTGTGTTGAATCATTTGCTCAAGATATTCTTCTAATCATAAGGAGGAAGACTGACAAGCCGTGTTAACCCTTTCGCTGCCAGTGATCACAAATTTTGCATCTTAACCGAATGCGCACTGATGGAAATTCGCGTGAAGAACTGACAGTTTTTTTTTTGGTTGTTTTTTTGTTTTCTGTTTTTTTTTTTTATTTTTTATTTCTTTTAGGCCATACTAAAACAGCTTTACTTGTATAGTTTGGTGTGGAACTATGACGCAGCACAGAACACACTACGCTTTAACTATGACGTCATCCTTTCTTCCTCCATACGAACAGAAGCTACACTCTAACGCTGTATGAACGCAATTACGAGTGTACAATTCTGAGGAAAAACTAGCCAGGCGGGAAAAGAAACACTAACTGACGCTTCTTTTAAACTTAAAATCTTATTGAATAACATTTCTGTCATAAAGACTCTCAGCGATAATCCAGAACCATAATAACAGTTCAGTAAATGTTCTCCAAACCATTGTACTCAACAAACTATGGTGGTGGTATTATCAAAACACACAAAAACTAGAGTGTACGATACCATAAGTCTATTACTATTAGTAATAGGCTCATGACCATACTTATACAAATGTAACCTTCCGTTTATGACGACAATCAGTAGTACACAATCAGGATAAAGTCCATATCCATGGTTCCATACACTCGGATATATTATTAGGACCTTTCCCCATACGTTTCGAGTTGAATGGTTATGGGAACGTCTACTGAACTGTTTATCTGGACTGTCATTGAGGGTCTTTTAAAAAAAAAAAAATTTTTTTGAACATTTTTCAAGATTAGTGACATAAACACATATGGACCGCAAACAAGTACAACACAAATACAAAAGAAATAAAAATCGTACATACACAAACTGATAATAAATTATGTTAAAAAAATAATTTAATTAAATTAATGCGTGCTTGTGGAAAGAGAGAGAGAGAGATAGAGAGAGAGAGAGAGAGAGAGAGAGAGAGAGAGAGAGAGAGAGAGAGAGAGAGAGAGAGAGAGAGAGAGACTGTTCCTGGTATTTGTTTCTGTTGTGAAGTGGGTCTGCATGCATGTATTGGTAAACGGATAGTTGTCAAAATTCAGCAGGAAGTAACTGTGAATCATAGCAGGCCAAACCGAACCCAACTGCAGTCTACACAGATTAACAAAATAGGTGACAGAAATTAATTATTTACACAAAGTCCAAATAAGGCAGCCACAGACGTGTAAAAAGGCTAAGTTTGTTTCTGACAGTAAATACGTATTTCTCTGTACAGTATCTGTTTTTGAACTCTGCCAAAAAAACATAAAGGTTTAGTTGCTTATTCAAACAACGGCACCGGTAAATAAAATACTTTGCCATTAATAAGAGCAAGTCAAGAACTGGGTCTGTCCGCAGCCCATTTTTCACCCCAAACACAACTAATTCTGTAGAGTTCAAAATTGTCACAATGAGCACATTTTTCTTTCAGTCTGCTCAGTAATTTGTCCCAGAAAACGCGCACCACTGTGCACTAAAAAAATAAGTGTTCAATGGACTCTTTAGAGAGTGAACAAAAGGTATGAAGGTTTGAATCCTTTAACTGTCTATAGCGCAGGTAAACCTTGGTTGTCAGTATTCTATGGACAATTCTATACTGAAACCAGCGTAATTTGGTGTCTTGTGTGACCGTTATAGGATGCACAAATATAGCTCTCCACTTTAGGTCCTTACATTTGTTTTCCCATTTTTCAATACACGTAGGTGGTGTCATTTAAGAAAACGTTGTATATATCTTTTGTACTTTTTTTTTTCATGTTTAAAGACATCACCCAAAGGTGTACCCAAATCAGTTACATCAACTGCATCGGTCCATATTCGTAACATTTTCCTTTTGTATTTTCGTATAGCACTTGTTCTACTATAGTATTCGAGAAAAGAAACATCTGCACCAAAAATTTCACAAAAAGCTTCGAAACTAATAATGTCCCCATTATCATCAAAAACATCACCAATTGTAAAAATATTTTTCAAAATCCACTTGTCGACAGATTTCGAAGTATCCTTTTTCAGAAGTCGTGGGTTAAAACTAAAAACAATGGTTCGCTTTTGAATGCATCAATACTTGCGGGACAGAAAAGATTATGATATTCTTTAAAAATTGAAGCCACTTCTTTCCAGTAGGGGTTCTTCATCTCTAAACTTTCTAGGAAGTAACCACCAAAAACCTCACACTGTTTGATATTACCATACAAAGATGCGAGTAAAAAGTTCCAGTTAGTGCCCGATGACAGCACTCTCCGAATCCAGATGACCTTAAGCGCTTTGTAAAAAGCTTCAATATCAATTACCTTGAGCCCTCCTTCTTCATACTGTCTGAAAACTGTGGTTCTTTTCACTTTATCTCTATTCCCTCCCCAGATGAAGGTAAACATCGCACTATTAATTTCTTTGAGAATTACACTTCCTGGAGAGGGCAGAGAGAGGAAGAGGTGAGTAAAAATTGAAAGAATTAAGGACTTGAAAACAACATTTCTTCCAACAGGGGTTAGATTTCGCAAGTTCCACTGCTTTACAAGTTTCTTCATTTTTACAAGTTTCTATTTATAATTCAGGAGTATGATATCAGACAGTTCTGTAGAGAAGGTCACTCCCAGCACTGTGCAGGTTTCTGGATTCCAGGAGATGTTTAGATGTGGGGCATAGCGTGTAGTAAGACAAAACCTGTTAGTGCCAATCCAAACAGCAATAGTCTTCTCAAAATTAATTTTTAGCCCAGAAATAACTGCAAAAAGTTCCAAATCTAGCATGACAGAATCAAATGATTTTTGTGACCCATCCAAAAAGAATGACATATCATCAGCAAACAGTGAGACTAAAAATTCCTGTTCTTTGCATTTTATATCTGAAATGTTCTTATTATTCCACAACTTTATAGCCAATAGTTCAACACATATTAAAAAGATGTAAGTTGAGAAGGGGTCCCCTTGTCTACAACCACGATCCACAGAGAAGCGACCAGACACCTGGCTGTTCACAATCAGGCAGGATTCACTGTTCTAATAAAAACTTTCCACCCATTTTGTGATGCCACATCCAAAATTAAACATTTTTAAAGCTTTCTGAATAAATGAGTTAGAAACAGAGTCAAACGCTTTTTCGAAATCGATGAGCAACAACAATCCAGGTTTCTTAAATGTCTCTGTATGATGAAGCCGGTACATCATACAGAAGTCTAATATTGTCGGAGATTAATCTACCGGAGATGAAACCACTCTGGTCCTCATGAATTATACAAGGGAGAACCGGTTTTATTCTATTGGCGATACATGCGGATGCAATTTTATAACTGACATTAAGCAGGGATAATGGGCGCCAATTTTTTTAATATTGTTTAGGTTTTTCCCCTTTAGGAATAAGGGTTATCATTCCATGTCTTTGTTTGACTGACAAAGACCCATGGTCGTAACCCTCGTTGATAGACCTCACTAAGAAAGACCCTAGGTCCTTCCCCCCAAAATTGAAAAATTCCGCTGGGAAGCCGTCACTTCCTGGGGTTTTCCCATTTTCCATATTCTTTAAAGCTCGTAAAGCCTCCTCCTCCGTTATATAGCCTTCTAAGTTGTCTCTCTGTTCTTCTGACAACGTTCTAAAAAGACAGCTGTCAAAATCTGAGGAGTCAACCTCATGTAAATCTGAATCTCTGTTTTTATATAATGCCCTATAGTACTCCTCCACTTCCCTCACAGTTTCTACCTGATCTGTTATCTTTTCGCCATTGTTGTTTTCTATAACCTTCATAAATTTACTCGTGTAATGTCTTTTTTCTAGCCCACAAAAGTTTTTTGAATTTTTTTCTCCGTCTCCTATCCATCTTGCTTTCGCTCTAATTCGAACCCCGTCCATCCTCCGTTCCCTAATGTTATACAACTCCTTCTGTAAAGTCTCTAAAACTCCCTGATTATGCTGGCTCAGACTATTTTCCGCAGCTTCAATGTTGTTGAGCAACCATTTTTCTCGTTCGTTTTCTACCTTCTTCTTGTGACAAGCATAAGCTATTGTAGTTCCCCTAATCTGAAAAAGAAGAGTTTCAAAAAATAACTGATCATTAATTACAAGCTGCAGATCGGGAGAAGGGATGTGATCGATAACTTCATGCCGGTACAACAGATGTGCGTACTGACATTTTGTTTCATAAATACACTTTTTCACTGATGTTACATACTCTGCATTCTTTAACAAGGAGATATTAAACTTCCAAAAAGTACGGCCATGTCTACTATAAGAATCTGAACTGCCATTTCCCGACTGGATAGCAAAAGAGATAACAGAGTGATCGGATCTGTATGATGCATTAATCCCTGATGCCACTACCGTATGTGCAGCTGCGTCCGATATAAGAAAAAAGTCCAGGCGTGCCTGCTGAAGGGGGTTTCTTCTCCTCCACGTAAATATTTTATCATTAGGATGCATTTCTCTCCAAATATCTATCAAGTTAAATTCTTCAATCATCTCGTGTAGTTTTTCTCTGGCAAGTGGATTATTTGTGCGCTTGTAATAATGATAATCAAGCTTAGGGTCCAAGACCATATTCCAATCACCTCCCAGAATCATAGGAACATCCCCATATTCGCATAATTTGCTTTTCAACTGTTCATAAAAAAATGGACAATCATTGTTTGGCCCGTGCACATTAACCAGCAAGTACACAGTTTCATCAACAAGCGCTTTAAGAATCATGTAATTTCCCTCAGGAAGAACTGACACAGTTGTAAATGGGACCAAAATAACGTAGGACTAATAAGAGACATAAATCTACATGAGCGGTCCCCGCGACTGACTATGGGGGCTCAAGAGAATTGACGTTTCTTGCGTCTGTTGCAGCTGTGTGACATTCGCCTTGCCCCGGCAGTTAAGGGGTTACGGTAAATCCTGTGACACTGCCAAGTATTGTGTTAGTGCACCAGTTTTCTGCGATTTTCATCCGTTTTCCAGTCTCGCAGCTATATTTAGCCCTTCGCATTTTTGCTTGTAGAGATATGGATTCCCAGAATCACTATCTGAGCCGTTCGGCTGTAGGGCCGACAACGCTATCCGACACTTCGCAGCTATTTATGCGGGGCGCCTGGAATGAGTTAAGAATCGTTATGCCTCTTACTGGCCTAGATCGGGTGTATGGTCCGTTTGAGCAAAGCTTGCCTCGTCAGTGATTTCTTTTCTCTCTCCAAATAACTTTTGAACGCAGATGATTTCAAGACAACTCCAATGAGAAGAAAAGACGATCACCATGCAACATCAGACCTAATTTATTTAATTTCCCGGCTTTATTGAGTCGTGGCAACAATGGTTTAGCCGCTGCCCTCGGGAAGACCTACTGACTTGGGATCAAGCATCTCAGCACAGTCGGAAAACTGTTGGCAACAGATACTGCTCACACTGTGTGTATGGATCATTGGCATTCTATCTTAGATATTTACAGAGCCAGTACACTACCAAATGTCACCAATACTGAACAGGGGCGGATCGGCGGGGTGGGGGTGAGATCGTGTGTGTCGAGACTATCACGACCATTCGCCAAAATGTCAAACAACATGACGGGGGTGTGGGTGGGGGTGGGATATGAGCGGCAGATCACCACTCGCCAAAATACCAAATATCAAACAAGGGGGAACGGGGTGGGGGTGGTGAAAACTCCAAAAGCTTTTAGCGACCTGTGACCTTTGCCAATCTTGAGGCTTGGCCTGTTCAGTAACCCATTTAACCCCTCGGCCGGATTTCCCAAATTTTGGAGGGGTCACCTAATGACTGTGTGCCAGCTGCAGGAGATGGATCGACCATGATAATTCAAGGGTAGTGAAAATGGCCGCCTTTCAGGCGCCGCGCCAAGCATATTTGGCACTACCCTTGAATTATCATGGTCGACCCATCTCCTGCTGTAGGGCCCTGGGGTTAAATGGGTTAAAATATCAAGCCCCAGTCAGACACACCGACACTCATTTATTCCTGTAAACTTCATGCCCTCCAATTTGAATGTTCAATAGCAGAATCTTGCAAGGCGTCTGATCTGTACATAGCATGTCACAGTTTCAACATCAGTGATGCAGTTCGGTGGTCGTCCGAAAGGTCAACATTTTTTTCACTGACATCCTATTTCGGTGCCCCGTCTATGAAGTCACCTTGATGATGGACAAAAGGCGTTAAACCTTGAAGTTTTTTTTTCCCCCCCCCCAAATAAAGACTGAGCACATGCCCCTCGCCGGAACCGTGTACAGTAGCGCAGCTTCAACAAAGTGGTTAACCCATTTAACCGCAAGGCCCGCATTTCCCAAATTTTGGAGGTGTCACCTGACGACTATGTACCAGTCGCAAGAGATGGATCGCCATGATAATTCAAAGGTAGTGCCAGATTAGCTTGGCGCCTTCAGGCGCCACGCTAATCTGGCACTACCCTTGAATTATCATGGTCGATCCATCTCCTGTTGTAGGGCGTAGGGGCTAAATGGATTTCTAATTCCTACTGTGGGATAATCAGCGGTATCACACAGGTTTATGCGAGATGTCCGGGTACACCCTGCAAGAGCGGCTGGGCGACTCCTGGGTCCGTCAGGTGATGGAAAGACGTTAACGGAGCTGTTTAAGCACAACCATTGAGCCATGGTCGATGCATTTTCCGCAGTTGGCGCTGGATGTGAAAGGGTGAAAATAAAATTTGCTGCTGTAAAGGTCATATAGAAAATTGAACGGCGTCCTGGCGCTGCTGCGGTTCATTGTAAACTGTAACGTGGACTGTATTCTGTGGGAGAGTTTGTTGATGTTGACTCACAAAGGTCACGCAGACAGCTGTTGCAGAGCTGTACGTACTGATGATGTATTTGTGTTTTTTTAGTCCTGTGCTGCCTTTGAGCGGAAAAGCTGTATCACACGTGTGTGACTCGATACAGCCGTGTTGCGTGAACGGCCAACGGTGTGCACATATAGAATCTTACCGATCGGTGTGAGGTGATACTGAGTCTCACTCGAGTGGTTTTAATACCTTATCCCACGAGCGAAAGCAAGTAAGATAAGGTTGTAAGACCACGAGAGTGAGATTCTCAGTATCACCTAAACACCGATGTAAGATTCTATGTGTGCACACTTGGCCGTTGAATGATGTCATTGCGCGTGAGGTGAAAGAAGCCTTCAAGTTTCAATATCACCTGTGCCCATAACTTTTTGTTGACCAGACTTTCTACAGGACAATGTTGTGCACACTTGGCCGTTCACGCAACTACGGCTGTATCACACACGTGTGATACAGCTACGCTCAGAATATGTATACAAACAATTACACAATTTGCAACTTATTTTTTTCTGATAATGAGGATGCAACGGAAGGTATGTCGTGAAACAATAGCTGACGAACTGAAAGTTCGTAAAAAAAAAAAAAAACCCAACAAGAACTAACACCTATAAGACTGACGTCAATTAACTTTATAACGTCAAAACACGTCAGTTCCATTCCAAGATGGCTGCTCCAAGTCCGACGGAGACTCATTTCCACACACCGAAAAATAAAAGAATAATAATAATAATAAAAATGTCCTCGTCAGAGGAAGCAGTCCTGCTGGAGGAATATGGAAATAATTAAATACGTGCAGCACAATAACAACAAACAAAGAAGAAAACTAAAAGAAAAGAAAAACGGAAAGGCTGCGGCTCTAACCACGGCAGTCGTGGTTTCAAAGGTGACATATTTGAGCGCGCGCCTTACTGACTGCGCTATTGTGGCATTGATGGTAATCGAGCTAATTATAATTATAATCAGTCAGGTTGTGTTACCCCGGCTGACCTCCGCCGATCTCTCTGACAATATTTCACTTCCCAAGGCTATATTGTGTTAAGCTCGCTGACTTAAGACTTTTCGTGCTTAGTAAAGCTCTTGCTTAGTGCGCGAGTGTTTTCTGTTGCATGGAGCGACTTAGCGACGTGCGTAGCTCCGAACGAGTTCTTAGCGAGCGGGGATAGGTTATTTATAACTTATGGTGAGGTTCTCCCCTACGTCATCATAGATTGTAGAAATCGGCCAATAAAAACGCACGGTTTTCGCTTCTTTTGACACCCGTCAGGGCCGTCCATTATCACTTCGGTGCCGTGGACGTTAAACCCGGAACTAATCAATCAATCTTCTTCTGACCTAACGGAAACAAAGTAGACAAAACGTGGGTGAAATGGCGGCGATGGAAAACTGACAAGAAGTCAAGAGAGAAAGAATAGCAAATTTTTTCGTGCAGGCAACCCTGCTTGTCAGTCTAATCTAGACGTACATTAGTTAAGGAGTACCGTGTAGGCTCCCATAGTATGAGGATCTATGTCTCTCTGACAACGGCGGGTTGTCCGTTATACCCATCGGTGTGCAGAGTCACTGACTGAGTTGCAATCAGTTATGCAGACTCATCACCGATAATTCCCAGAGGTACGTGAGACGATGCTGGGTGGGGGTCCGTGCGTTCCCACGTACATTTCGTGTTCTTCCTTCTCTATCCTAGATGGAAGGATGTTTCTTCTACAAGGTTTAAGAGAGTGAATTCACATTTCTCAGATTTAAAGTTCTCGCTTTAACACGGCAGCTAAGAACTCTTCCTCAGCTAAGGCGGCACGCCGCTACGCACTGGGGGGGGGGGGGAGGGGGGTGGGGGGGGGGGGGAGACCGTCCATAGAATTAAGCACGCCACTAAGCTCGCTCCAGCTTATAAGCACGCTCATGCAACTCACATTTTTAACTAAGCTTACGAACTTAGCGCTAAGCAAGAAATTTGCGCGCTACGCAAGCATGCATTTGGTGTAAAAAAAAAAAAAACCCGATGCTGATGCGCACTTACAACACTAACCAATTTAGTCCCGGGACCCTGCAGCAGGAGATGGATTGATCGTGATAATTCAAGGGTAGTGCCAGATGAGCTTGGCACCAAGCTCATCTGGCACTACCCTTTAATTATCACGATCAACCCATCTCCTACAACTGGTACATCGTCTTTAGACAACGCCTCCAAAAGTTTGGAAATGCGACCGTGGGCTTAAGAGGGTTAATGAAGAGTCGTAGTTGACGATTTTTTTTAGGAAGTGCATCCGGTACAAATGAGAGCCCTACAGCGGTTACACCGGCCTCATCAGCATACAAAAACAATACATACAGCTGTCGTATCGATTTTTCAGGGTTGGATTGCCTTTGGGAAATGCTCAGCGTAATCCATTTCAGTAGCCCTAACGCCCTACCGCAGGAGATGGATTGATCATGATAATTCAGGGGTAGTGCCAGATAATTCAAGGGTAGTGCCTGAAGGCGCCAAACTAATCTGGCACTAACTTGAATTATCATGGGCAAATCATCTCCTCCAACTGGCACATGGTCTTCAGGGTGACCCCTCCAAAATTTGGAAAATGCGGCCGTGGGGTTATATGGGTTAATCTCCTTTGTTTCTTTGTAACAATAATATACATATATATCCAGTCCCTCTCCCTAGCCTTTCTGTTAGTTTGCTAGAGGTATGCGTGCTGTAATGTGTACGTGTTAACTCCTTTATTGCCTGTCCCGGGACTTCAGATTGTACAGTGTGTTTTTGAAATCTTTGTTAATTGAATGCCGAAGAGTACCAGCCATCCAAGTGAGATGGGTACAAAGTGATGTCAGCTAGAGGCATAGATCTTCATGAGCCCCCGCAGCTGCAGGGACTCATGGGGATCTGTGTATCTTGCTGCTGGATCCTGTTCAGTTTTTCTCGGCAGTAATATGGTTAATGACTCGATGCGCTGCAACGCGCAAAGGTGCAAGATTTCAGGCCAGCCACTAGCGCCACCGAGTTGGTCGACAGACTCACGCTTCATGAGTCTCTGCAGATCCGGAGAACAGATGACAAAGCCTGCATGATGTACCCAGTAGTTCAGTTCAGTTTAGTCAAGATGGGATCTGCGCTGGAAAAGCCCACACGCGTTCCACCCCACCCGTCAGAAGTCGTCCAAGAGTTCCGCCATGCATGCTTTTCGAGATCGTACTGGCAGTATTGGTTTGGTTGACTATGAATCTCTCATGTCCTTTCTAGTCTGCCCAAGGCCGCCCGCTGCCTTTCTCCATACCTCCACCCCGGAGGCGATCGACTGTGTGGTGCCCTTGGCTCTGTTCCTGGGGATGCTTTCTCAGTGTTTCCGATGATTCCAGTGTCGCATTTTCCTTGCTCGTAAGTATATACTGAACATTTTTGGCGAACCGGCGGACCGGGTGTCAGCAATGAACCCCTCCTGGCTACATGAGTGCAACGGTACGTTACGTGTGCCTCTTTCAGACTATATTTACCTTTAGGCCCACTAGGTGCAGGAGAGCATAAGCGAACTTTTATCTACAGGTTTTTTTTGGGGGACGAGTGTATGTAGGCCTAGATAAGAAATTGCTTGTGCGACTGAAACTTGAATCTCGTAGCACGGGCTCTCACGGGCAGTCCTATAGCAAAGCTGAACATGGCCTTTTGCGCATTGGGATAGGGCCTACGCTTGTGTTAGTTTCGGAGAGACTGGGGTCATTTTTCTGTCTCACTGCCGATAAGCCGATTACAAGCGCTTAAGTGTTCTTAAGTGTGCCTCTTACGCATCGCAAGTCATTGTCCTGCGCATTGAGTTATATTATAAATATGAAAAATGCGCCATATAAATACCATGTAATAATAATAATAATAATAATAATTGTAGGCCTTATCTGATACTACATTTACATTCGTATACCTCATTTACCCCTTTACCGCCGAGAAAAAGTGAAAACATTCAGGTCAGTCTAAAGAGACAGATCATAATTAGGCCCCTGCATTTGCGGGGGCTCATGAAAATCGATGCATCTTACTGAAACGACTTTGTATCCATGTTCTTTGATGCCTGGAGGTCTTTGGCGTTGCACTAACTTCATGATGACAAAGGTTTCAAAAATACAAGTCCGCATCCAGTGGCGGCGGGAAATAGGCCATCAGATAGGAAGTGAAACCCTTCCCCCCACCCCTCTTGCGAGAAGTCCACCTATGATATTTAAAAGGGCTGAACACGCAGATGGCTTCCCCTTTAAGGATGTACACTTGTATAGAGTCAACCTCCGCCAGCAAGAGGCGATCCAGAGAAGAAGACGGGCTTGTTCTATGGCATGTTCCTGGAAAGGTCCCGTACAGTGGTAATTGAAGGTGGCACAGTTGCAGTGCGCCTGAATCGATCAATGTTCAGGTCGTGCACATTAGACATAAACCATTGTCACTCTTGTGGCTTGGAGGTAAACCCCGAACTAACAAACCAAGCAAGAAGCATGGATTCTCATGAGCCCCTGCAACTGCAGGGGCTCATGAGAATCTATGCCTTTTGCATGTGGTTCACACAGTGCGTGAGACACGACTTATGTACAGCATGTGTAAGGCGGACGTGTGTGGTTTTTATTTTTATCTAGCTGGTCACAGCTGTGTCCTATAATGCCGTACTTATCTACTATCACTGGCCATCGATCAGAGAATACATTCGAAAGTTCTGCGTGAAGAGAAGGAAATGTAAGTGTTAAGCTGACCTACAACAGTGACATGAGGGACAAAAGTTTCACGAGTCCCTGTAACTTCGCGGGCTCGTGAGAATCCGATCTTATTGGCCATCGATAAGAAAATACTGACTATCGAAATGCAGTCTTCGTGAAGAGTAGGGGTGCAAGTGTTAAGCTGTACTACAACAGCCACCATGATGGACTGTTCTGTGTTTACGTAAAGTGTGTGAGTGAATGCGCGTGATTCACGTGAGCGTGCTTGTTGGGTTCAGTTCGCGGCGGCGCTTTGAGCCGATTTTCAATTGGGATAAAGCGCCTATTTAATGCGCTTATTATTATTATTATTATTATGGACAACAGTTTGACAAACGCCGGGTCAACAGCGGCTTCGCGGTTCGCGGGCTCAGAGAATCCACGCCCAGCTCAGTCTTGTAAATGTAGATGGGAGTAGGTTTGGCAGAGACGAACCCGCTGTTAACCCATTAAACCCCAAGGCCGAAATCCCCACGTTTTCGAGTTGTCCTCTGAGGACTGCATGCCAGTTTAAGGAGGCAGATCGACCATGATAGTTCAATGAGGGCGCCAGAATAGACTGGCGCCCATGGGCGCCAAGCTATTCTGGCACCACTCTTGACCTATCATGGTCGATCCATGTATTGCTGTGGTGTGTCGGGGCTCAGTGGGTTAAACTGGCGAACGCGGCGGTGTCATCCAGATACTGACGCAGTAAAAAGACCTGTAGGTAAATGAGGGAGTGGGGGGGGGGGGGGGGTGTCATCACGGATTCAGTCATGGCGATATATTTTGCGATTGGTGAATCCCAACAACAGCATTCACATTTCACGATGCAAAAGGACGACGAAGAGAGGCGGCACGTCTCGAATGAGTTAATTGTGCGTCAGTGACGCCAAAAGTGCACACACGTCTCACAGTCTATTATAAGTGGATATGATGTGCGCATTCAACTTTCGCAAGTTCAGTGTTGTGCCATTCCAGCTGTCGTTTTGTGCGTCATGTGTAGGAATGTGTACTTCTATTCCAGGGTCCCTGTCGTCTAGAACTACCGCCCAGTCATAATAACATATACATCCTAGGTTTAACCCTTTGCGTGTCGGTAGCGGTTTCTGTCGCGATTATTCCTGTAGGAATCATCGTGACGAAAACCGCTGCCGACACAAACAGGGTTACGTGAGACTGATAGGGTGAATGAGACAGAGATGATCAGCGTGTTAGACGTCATGGTGTCAAAACTGACATGCTCTGTTTTTGTTGCATGTTGCAGAGATGACGATATCTTTTTCCCGACATAACAAATTGAGTGCTTGAGCTAACACTTTCAGCTTTACACAAACGGAGCAGTAGGGACAATGAAGGACGCAACAAAACTTGACAACATCGACAACCATTTTCCTCTGCTGGAATCTTCTGACAAGAAATTCAAGGACGAGGAAAGTCAAAGGGTCAAGGTCACGGCCTGTGGTCGCCGTGGGCTTAGGTCAAGGCTGAAAGACGCTGAGTTCCGGCAAAAGCTGTTGAGGACGATATGGCTTTGCTTCGCATTTTTGGCGCTGGTTTGTAATGCATGTGATCCATTGTTAAACCATCCTGTGAACTAAACATTCCATATCTCATATCGTTTTATTGTGTTAATGTTTATAGCTTGGGGGATAATGCATTTTTATTCATCTTCCTATTTCCTTATTACTCTGACAGTGCAACGTTGACGCGCTACTACCCTGAAGCTGTTGGCGCGGAGAGTGAAAGGTTCAACTTTTTCAATGCAAGCAATTAGAAATTAAAAATGCACCCGAAGCCAACGTACTATTCAAAGTTCAATATTCAAACATGCTTTTGCTTAGGCCATCGGTCCTTCACAGATGTGTGTGTGTGTGTGCCGTGTGTGTGTGTGTGTGTGTGTGTGTGTGTGTGTGTGTGTGTGTGTGTGTGTGTGTGTGTGTGTGTGTGTGTTTGATTGTTCGGAGGCCTGAAAGTAACATGTCCGGCACACAGGACCTCCCATTGAAAACTATTCTTCCTACGTCAGTATGAGTACCTCAATAGCTGTGTGTATCAACAAACGTAGTATTGAGAGCCCGAGAACAATTCTGTGTGAGGAATGTGGGTATGTATGAAACGATCCAGGAAGAGGCACAGACCCAATTGAGGGTCTATGCCTCTTGCATCCTGGTGTAGATTGCTGTTTTCTAACAGTGGAGGTGGAGGAGTGAGCAGCTTTATGCCTTATATTTGCAGGGTATTTCCAACGCCCAGAGAGGCCCGGCTATTCTTGACCTGCAGATTATCACTAACACAGATATTCAACAGGCTTCGGCTTTCTTCACTGCAGGATCGGCAGGTAGATGATCTGCTTTCTATCTTCGATGAGGTTTCATTAAAAAAAAATTAAAAAAAATGTTTCGTACATTACAGAGTATTTAAAAACTTGTACACATAAATTAATTTACTTCACCATAAACGCTGCAACTCTTTTTCATTCTTGAATATGTTCGTTTCCCACGAAATCCAGACGATAATTTGACTGTCAAACGAAGAAATGCTCTTGTTCTTTGTCCATTTCACATTTTGTTCGGCGGTAGCGTGTTTACTTACTTACTTACTTACGCCTGTCACCCCTACCCGGGTATAGGCCGTCGACGAGAGACCTCCAGCAACTCCTGTCCTGTGCTTCTCCTTCGATTCTACTCCAGGTGGTTCCCAGTCTCTTGATGTCTGCTTGGAAGTTTCGACGCCAGGAGTTTCTCGGCCTACCTCTTTTCCTCTTTCCCTGGGGGTTCCATGACAATGCCTGCCTAGTGATACTGGAGGTAGCGTGTTTAGTCGAAGTGATTCCCGCAGGAATCACCTCGACCAAACAATCCACCAACAGTCAAACATGCTTTCAAACACGCTACAGACAATCAAAGGGTACAAAAACAAAAACAAAAACACAAATGTTTTGAGCTTATTATTCCGAAGCCCCGGGACCCTGCAGCAGGAGATGGATTGATTGTGATAATTCAAGGGTAGTGCCAGATGAGCTTGGCACCAAGCTCATCTGGCACTACCCTTTAATTATCACGATCAACCCATCTCCTACAACTGGTGCATCGTCTTTAGACAACGCCTCCAAAAGTTTGGAAATGCGACCGTGGGCTTAACAGGGTTAATGAAGAGTCGTAGTTGACGATTTTTTTTAGGAAGTGCATCCGGTACAAATGAGAGCCCTACAGCGGTTACACCGGCCTCGTCAGCATACTACAACAATATATATATATACAGCTGTCGTATCGATTTTTCAGGGTTGGATTGCCTTTGGGGAATGCTCAGCGTAATCCATTTAGCCCTAACACCCTACCGCAGGAGATGGATTGATCATGATAATTCAAGGGTAGGTGAAGGCGCCAAGCTAATCTGGCACTACCCTTGAATTATCATGCGCAAATCATCTCCTCCAACTGGCACATGGTCTTCAGGTGACGCCTCCCAAATTTGGGAAATGCGGCCGTGGGGTTATATGAGTTAATCTCCTTTGTTTCTTTGTAACAATATATATATATATATATATATATATATATATATATATATATATATATATATATATATATATATATATATATATATATATATATATATATATATATATATATATATATATATATATATATATATATATCCAGTCCCTCTCCCAAGCCTTTCTGTTAGTTTGCCAGAGGTATGCGTGCTGTAATGTGTACGTGTTAACTCCTTTATTGCCTGTCCCGGGACTTCAGATTGTACAGTGTGTTTTTGAAATCTTTGTTAATTGTATGCCGAAGAGTACCAGCCATCCAAGTGAGATGGGTACAAAGTGATGTCAGCTAGAGGCATCAGTAGATCTTCACGAGTCCCCGCAGCTGCAGGGACTCATGGGGATCTGTGTATCTTGCTGTTGGATCCTGTTCAGTTTTTCTCGGCAGTAATATGGTTAATGACTCGATGCGCTGCACTCTACCTACAATCTACCAACAGTCAAACATGCTTTCAAACACGCTACCGACAATCAAAGGGTACAAAAACAAAAACAAAAACAAAACAAATGTTTTGAGCTTATTATTCCGAAGCGTGTTTCTTTCGCCTTTGCTTACCGCCATCCCCTGCGGCCAGTTGCGTGAGTGAGCTGAGTCCTGCGCCAGCCACTAAGCAAGGTGTTCCGCTATCGCGGAGCGCGGCCTTGCTTAGTGGTTGGCGCAGGGCTAAGCTCACTCACGCAACTGGTCCCTGTTTCTTAACACTTTTGCATGTTCAAGCTTAGTATTTGCTTTTCTTTGCTGTGCAGGTTTCGTGACGGGTGCGTTACTGCTGGGACTGGTGTACGATCTCCTCAGCAAGTCCCTGTCGCTGATTCTGGGGCTGGTGGGCATGGCGGTGCTGACTGGGGCCACTCCATTCTGCAGGCAGTTCGGCGGCATGGTAGCCGCCATTGTGATCAGCTCCATCTTTGAGGGCGGCGTGGACACGGGTAAATGTCCCGCATCTCAAGCCGGTGTAAACACGAAAAATGATCCCTACACTAGACCGACCCGGGTTCAATTTTACGTGGCAAACATTGCAAGTTTGCCACGCCAAAGTGACTCCAGGTCCAGCTGGGGTATATGGGTCATTCTGTGTGTAACACCGGGTATTCGATAATCAGTGGGTTGATGGCTGTCAAAACACCATGCCATAGTATATCTTTGACAGTTCGTTATAATGCCCCCACAAAGCGTTAGTAAGAAAATACAATATGAAACATATCTTGAATCTGCTTTTCGCAAATCCACAAAAGTGTCCCTATTGTACTGCTGTCTAGATTTAATACATTGTTGTAAAAAATGGGCACATATGCCGTTTAGTTCCGAGAAAATTTGAACACCACCCAACTGCAAGAGGTATAGATCCTCATGAGTTTTGCATATACTGGGGTGATGTTTTGTGATTTCAGTTGGTAACGCTGACGTGATCCGCCTATGGGGCAGTGAGGGGGGTATGGCCATGCAAGCGATCCACTTCTCCTTCGCCCTGGGCGGTGTCATTGCCCCTCTCATTACAGAACCTTTTCTAGCACCAAGAGCTGAGGAGGATGAGAGCAACACTACGTCTTTTAGCGGTGAACACATGCAGGACTTTGCCGGAAGACGTTCACCGCACCACAGAACTTTCCTGGGCAATGTGACGTTCAGTAACTACACGGATCTAGTTAACAACGATCCCATATTCGCCAACAATAATGATTTTAGTGAAAGTTATCTGATAGATTTACACTACCAAAATAGAAGTAGTTCTTTGTCGAATCATTTTAGCACAGGAAATGTTACGGACAGTGACGATATTTTCCTAAAAACTCGGGTGCATTATGCTTTCATAATCTGTGGCATATTTACCGTATTCCCTGCCATCCCGCTAACCGCGGTGTATGTGTGGCACACAATACGCAACAAACAAAAGATGAAACTGGACAGCACTAGCACAAAGCAGGAAAACAAAAGACAGAAGCATAAAAAGAACGACACTGAGCGCAAAATCGAAGCTGCGACAATACTTTTGCAGAGAACTGACAAAGACAATGCAGTAAATAACAAGGAATACAACGATATACTCCAATATGGCAGAGATATACACCCACACGCTACAAATAACAAGGAAAACCGACATGATGGTGATAGTGACACGGACAATCAAAACAGGAGTATTAAAAAGACTAAAACTGCAGATGACTCGGGAAACGACAGGACAAAACAAGGCAACCCCACTATAGATGGTTTGCCGCAATGGCTGTATTTCTGTTTGTTGGCGTGGGTGTGTGTGTTCTTCATGCTGTACAGTTCCATTGAGGACACAGTGGCCAACTATTTAACCACCTATGTGGTGATGCAACTGGACTGGAGCAAGTCTGATGGGGCCATGGTGGCTTCCGTCTTCTGGGGAAGCTTCGCCGCCACTCGCTTTGTCTGCATATGGGTAAGACATCACAGGACATGACACGACAAAAGACAAATACGAGACGACACGAGACAACACAAAAGAGCACAACACTAGACAAGACTACACTAGCCCATATCATACTGAGGCTAAAAGCTTCAAATTTGTACAATGCCATATGCAAGCTACATTATAGTACTTACAGATAAGGATATAGACCAATGGCTTTAGTTCAAGGGTGGTGCCAGAATAGCTTGGCGTCTAGAGGCGCCAATCTATTCTGGCACTACCCTTGAACTATTTTAGTCACACTTATTTCACCCACTGGTGTATTCCGAATGACAAGGGCTAGACAAGACTGAAGATCCAGACCAAAAAAGTGACTGCCAAGCGTGTTAAGTGCACAGTGGAACCCAACGAAGAAAACAGTTACAACACAATTTATTTGTGTTGTAACTGTCTTTTTTAAGCGTGTTTCTTTCTTCGGCGTTTATTTGTGTTGTAAATGTCTTTTCTAAGCGTGTTTCTTTGTTTTTTTAGGGGAGCTGGGTGGCTCGATGGTAAAAGCGTTTGCCTCCAGACCAAAAGGTCCCGGGTTCGAATCCAGCTTGGGTCAAAATTTGCTCAGACGCTTTTTCGTTGCCCCGTCTTTGAAATCACCCTCGTGGTGGACAAAAGACGTTAAGCCCTAAACATTTTTTTTGTGTTTCTTTCTTCGTTGGGTTCTTTTAGACTAGACAAGGCAAGATTGTGCTGTCCTTATTTACTCAGTAGAGGTTCAGGCGGAAAAGTGCTGCCACACTTGACAGAGTTCAATCCCTTTTTCTGCAACATCTTCAGCCGATCAAACTTAGCAGGCAGCTACCTCGATACAAAATCGCTGCAGATGTAGCAGGCAGCTACCTCGATACAAACACGCTGCAGATATAGCAGGCAGCTATCTCGATACAAACACGCTGCAGATATAGCAGGCAGCTACCTCGATACAAACACGCTGCAGATATAGCAGGCAGCTACCTCGATACAAACACGCTGCAGATAGCAGGCAGCTACCTCGATACAAACACGCTGCAGATAAACAAGAAGAGTATGTCTAAACATTAACCCATTTCGCCCCGTGGCCACATGGCCCTAATTATGGAGGTGTTACCTAACTCCTAGGCACCAGTTGCAGGAGATGGATTGACCATGATAATTCAAGGGTAGTGCCAGATTGGCTTGGCGCCTTCAGGAGCCAAGCCAATCTGGCACTACCCTTGAACTATTATGGTCAGTCCATCTCCCTCGGCTGTGGGGCGTTTGGGCTAAATGTGTTAATGTTCTGTGATAAGCCTCTCGAAAGCAGAAAGCTTTTCAGGCGGAGTCACATTGGTAAGCCGAGTATTTCCACAACGTTTTTGAATTGTCTGTAAATGACTACCTAATGTTGTTAGCGGTGATTAGATAACCAGGCAGCAACACTGAGCCGTCCATCATGGTTCGCCAGTCCGATCTTGAATACTGTCGAGCAAAAGAAATGAGAGTCATCAGAAACACTTCACCTGTTTCTGATGACTCGAATTATGTCGCATTTCCTTTTACTCCATAAGCCAGTCCTGGCTACCGTGCACCCCCCCCCCCCCCCCCCCCCCGCCAGTACTCAATAAGACGGGTTTCAAAGTGTACCTTAGTAGGTCCTGAGATGTTTAAGCCATGTTCCCCTAAAATCCTTAGGAACATACCAGGGATATACGTGATGGCGCAAGGATACCCCCATTCACGCTCTTCGCGGATGCTAAAATGAGGTTGAGAAACATTTTCCTCTAAATAAACCAGAATTCATTCCAGAAGCCCAGATCAGGCAATATTATGTTAAGGCACACCTGCTGCATCCTTTGCTAAAAACAGAATGGAAAAATATTGAATCTCTGGCTCACAGTGAAGGTATTTGTGCACCCAGTAAACGGCCATTTCCACGAAATCGCAAAAAAAGACAAAATAATGTGTCAGATGCCTTCAGACATTTTCTATAGCACTGGGAGTCCATTTTCAGGCTTACATAATTAAAACACGATGTCACAATTATTATAAACGTGACTAGGTGATGCTGTGATTACTGTGAGTGCCACAGTGGTTGAATTTGTATCCCTACCCCCAAGTTGTAAAAATACACAAAATTAATTAGAAAAAATTACTAAAGTTATGCCGTTTCATTTTGACCTTTTTTTCCCTATTAAGTTTCAATAATGTGAGCATAAAGTGCAAGAAAATAGTAAGGAAAGTCGGCATCCTTTACGGTACGTTCGTGGTGAATGATAGCTTTTTCCCATCTTAAATTGCCGAATTGGGAATCGTACGTTGTTTCCGATGCCCGCAGAAATTTTGTATACAACTGATAGGTCTTTTTAAAATTTTATTTTAGGTTTTATAGGTTAGGATAGAGTACTACAGTTACTCCCAACATGATTTTATGATACTGTGATGCATTTAGGGGCCACAGTGGCTAAATCTGCTGCTCTACCCCCATTTTACCAGTACGCAAAGGAACACAAAATGATCATAACAATTGCTTACTTTATACTCCTCTGTTTAAATATTTTTGTTGCCAGTTTTTTTTTTAACGAAGTCTGCATACAAATTTGTGATCATTTTATTAATTTCAATGTGACCCATCAATTTAATTGTAACTATTTTTAACTGGCTGGTCTATTAGGTAATATTTTACATAGCGTAAGGCGGGTCTAGTAAGGTCTCCCCTTTTCTTTTCATTCATTTTCGTCTTGAAAGGTGTAAATATGAATATGCGTAATTGTAACGCACGCATACTTGCCCACAGTCGTACGCACAGACTCTCACGCAACAGACGCATACACCGCCACTGACTCAGACGGGCGCATTCATGCGGTAAAACACAACACACGGGCTCCCTTTCTAAAGTAACCTTTATACACTATAAATGAAAAAGAACGACTTAAATGACTATCAACTATATACACTGTTCTATTATCACACCACACACGTATCACAATATCTTTGCCAGGTTAGGTCTTAGTCTCACATTGCCTCCAACCTGTTTGATGTTGTTGCCTGGTTACGTTGGTCCTTCTCACGTCTAGGCGTGAAAGTCCTTCGTCGTACGCTTGTTGCCGTCCTTTGGGCACGGACGTCCTTGTTCTCGTACGGTACTCAGTTCTCGCTTGACTTGGGTGTCTTGGTTCCCAGTCAGACTCACTCTCAGAAGAGCTGGAGGGATGACCTCACGTAGGTCCCACCTGCGACTCGACGTCTCGGCGTCCGTCTTTCCACTCTCGTTACAAGAACTCTGAATAGACAAAAGTCCCAACGTAACACTTGCTAAACACACAACATATTGGATCAATGAGAAACGTTACGTAACCTGGCTGATACAAATAACCCACACGTTCATTCACACACACACACGTGCTTCATAAACTATTTTCGTATCACCCCATCTCTGTCACTATCTTGAAACAGACTATAGCCTAACACTCTTGCTATACATTACTCTATACCCTGGAAAAGACTATGCTTACCCAACCACGTACTATCTTTATAGCGGCTTAGACATACACACTTCATATTCCTTTAGTCATCTAACTCGGTAAACAACTGTATACAAAAACACCGGTTACTTCACCGAATTCTAAACATACAATACTAAACCAAACCGGAACACCGCTATACAACCACATTAATCTTACCACGCATACTGTCTTTAACTAAACAACTATCAATACTACGTTTATAGAAACATACCTGAAATCTAGGCTTCAGAGTCTTGGAATGCGGGCTAGGTAACTCAAACACAACCGTTCCATACGATAAGACAGCCCGCACTCCCGATCTAGACCTCTGACAGTCACAGCTTCCGCCTAGAACTCACTAAACAGAACTCACTAAAAAATCCCGTACTAACCATGTCTTACATATTCCACGTGGGCAGCAGGCCCCACGGACTTTCGGCACAAACAAACCGTTAACAAAAACCGTACCGTACTAATCCTATTGTGCGAGCACTATGCATGAGCATAGAGCTTCATCACAATTCCCCCTTCCTTGGGAAAAAAAAGAAACGACCGAGTTTCTTTTTAAGGCTACTCGACGTAATATTATCCGAAAACAGGAAAGGACTAACTTTTACTACCTAGAATACAAATAAAAAAGATGACAGCCTTACGCCTCAACGCACAACTGAAGATCGCACTGCATACACAAACACACAATCGCGAGACGACAACTTCCGACCTACCTACCTATTGGGAACTAACCTATTTCCGGCGAATCCGACGGGGAAGCCAACCATCCGGACCGCTTTTTCTACCCATTCCGGCATAGCCCTGTCTATACGGCGGATTATCCTGACAAACGACGCACGATCGACAATACCGCGCGACGTCCGCCGCCACACCCGGCCATGAACCCCGGAGACGGACGCGAGCCAGCGTTCGTCTAGTGGTGCAATGCCCAGCTACCAACGCGTCATGGGCCGTCGATATAACCTTGGCACGCAGCGAAGACGGCACGGCGATCTGTACGGCTGTAGGAACGTCTAACGGTGCGCCCTCCTTCCAAAAACGACGCCGTAACAAGCCGTCTTCAATCACAAACTGGTATCCGTTCCATCCACTGTCCCTGAACTCGCCCTCTGCGGCTTGGTCAAACCGGCCAACCCTGTAACGATCTATCTGCCTGCTGCAACTCAATAAGCGCGGCAGGCGAGATAGAGTCCAGAGGCGAATTGTCCACAGCTGATATTGCAACGCATGCAGCACCTTCCCGATGGACACGAAAACCTTTAATCGCTCGGAACATCCCGACGATTGGCTGGACACCCTTCATGTTTCCGACGATCAAGTCGACGATCGGCTCGTCTATGACACAACAAATCAACTCCCCTACAAAGAACGGAGTTTGAAAGTGGATCTTGGCTAAAGGGAAAGACTCGACCCTTCCACCAAATGAAACCACTTTCTGCCCTGTGAACTGATCATCCCGAACGAGACCACGTCTAACCCCTGCGGTGGTGGCCCCTGAGTCGCGTAGAACTGAAACCAGAAAACCATTCACTATACCCTTCCCGACCGGTAAGTAGCCCCCGCCGTCAGCTGAGCACAACACACCCAGCTGAGGCTCCTCTACTGGCACCGCCACAGTGGCCGTGTGAGTGAGCTGTCCAGCCCCATCTACTCGACCAGTGTCGCTAGGACCCTGGTGAGCAATCTGCCCGTGTTCCTGATAACCAATATACTGCGCGCCTGCACTGTGGTAGGGACAGTTCCGACTGAAGTGCCCGTACCCACGACAAGAAAAACACCGTGTGTCCGAACTCGCAAAACGAAAAAATCAATCCAGACCAAAAAGGTGACTGCCAAGCGTGTAATATGCAAAGAAGTACCCAACGGAGAAAGAAACACGCTTAGAAAAGACGGGTACAACACAATTTATTAATATTTCGGGTAAATACCCTTTGTCAAAATAGACAAACAAACAAACAGAGAGATTAGCCGCTACTTATCTTCATTGGCAGAAAGAATGTGGCAACTGAAGGAGGTGACGTAAAAGAAAGAAAAGGAAGAACAAAAGTGCGGAAAAAGTAAAAATGACGTCAACGAAAAATCGTAAGAGAGAAACTCGGAAAGAACCTGAACACGAGAGGCAAGAGTGTGTGCAAGCACGTGCAGGAGCGAGCGAAAGAAAATGCGTGTAGATGAGGCCAGAGAAAGAGAGAGAGAGAGAGAGAGAGAGAGAGAGAGAGAGAGAGAGAGAGAGAGAGAGAGAGAGAGAGAGAGAGAGAGAGAGAGAGAGAGAGAGAGAGAGAGAGAAAGAGAGAGAGAGAGCGAGAGAGAGAGAGAGAGAGAGAGAGAGAGAGAGAGAGAGAGACGGAGAGAGAGAAAGAGAAGGAAAACGAACGGGGAGTACCCTTGGGCACGAAGTAGGCGGAGTGTCTAATACACAAAGCCTGCTAAACACCAACCCGAAGGCAAACTTTATATCACCTTCAAGTTGAGGACTACCTCGGGGAAAAACGGGAGGACCCCGGGAAAAAACCCCAGCATTTAGCACGGTACACAACAAGTAATAAGTCATGAAAACAAAGCAAATAATCAAATTCAGTAAGAGAATATTGGTATAAGTGGAGATTAGGTAGTTGTGAAACCGTCTTCAAGGGTAACTCAAAAAATAGGGGGGGGGGGAGAGAGAGAGAGAGAGAGAGAGAGAGAGAGAGAGAGAGAGAGAGAGAGAGAGAGAGAGAGAGAGAGAGGGAGAGAGAGAGAGAGAGAGAGAGAGAGAGAGAGAGAGAGAAGGGGCGGGGGGAAAGGAGGAAGGAGAAAGGGGAATAAGAGAAAAGGAAAAAGCGTAAAGAGAAAAAGAGGGCTAGAGAGAAGTTGTAAAGGGGTTAGGGGGGGGGGGGGGAGAAAGAGGGAGAGAGGTAGAAGGAAAGAGAAAAAAAAAAAAAAAATGCCAGAGCCACCAACCCCACCCAACAGGCACCCACCAGCACACAGAAAAACACACAGGCACGCAACAAGACGACCACGTACATCCCCAAGGGATGCACACGATCGCCCCGCCCCAAAACCGCGTATCAAACCGTGAGCCGGAGCCCCGGCGCCCGACAGGGAAGGGCAAGGGATCCAACTAAACGTTCGGCCAGCGCTGAGAAAGTCCCCAAGGGAAATGTACATATCAACCAGCGCCAACCTCCCCTAACTGGTTAGTGAGTAGTAAAACAGTGAGGTAAAGTAGCAGACACAAGCAAGGTAAAAAATGTTAATCTTTCAAAACGACCACGACCATACCCACGCAAAGAAGTCCCTCCACGTGCGTACGGATCGCTACCGCCATTGCTGTTACCTCGATCACCGCGTCGAAAACGCAAAGTACCTCTACCGGTAATCCGCTGGCCTCCACGTAAAGTATTGACCCCCCGGTAACCCCCAGACGTGTTAGCAGCGACCAACCCGACTGGCGGTGTCTCGGTCCTACGCGCGAGGTTTTTCGTAGGATGCGCCATCCGAAAAGCCTCCGCGTGCTGTACTAACTCGTCCGTAGTCTTGAGGTTACGCTCTCTCAAGAATACCGCTAGATCCTTGGAAACGCTCCCAAAGAACTGTTCAGCCAACATGAGATCGAACAATGCTTCGTACGTGTGGTCGATCTTTGACAGTTCGACCCAACGTACGAGCAAATGGGACAATCGTTTGCCAAACGACATAAACGATTCCCCTGTCTCTGACCGACAAGCTCTCAAGCGTTCCCTAAAACCTTCCGCATTACACTGGAACTTCTGCAAGAGACACTCCTTCAAAGTCTCGTACTCTATGTTCCCCGAAACGGTCAAACTCAAGGCCTGTCCCTCAAGCACAGATGAAAGCAAAACGGGCCAGTTGGCAGGAGGCCAACTCAACGCCTGTGCATGAGACTCAAAACGGCACAAAAAAGCGTCAATAGAGTCCACGGACTCTTTAAACATCGGCAGTTTAGGAAAATTGCGTATTCCTCGGCCTACTGAATCACTATCTGGTCTAGATCCCGCATCTCGAGCTAACTGCATTTGTACATCCCTATCTTTCTCCTCTTTCTCTCTCTGGTATTCCAATTCTTTCTCTCTTAAGGCATGTTCCCTCTCGTCCTTCTCTCTCTGAAACGCTAGAGACTTCTCGTCTTTCTCTCTCTGAAACGCTCTCTCTTCTCTCTGTACTTCTAATTCCTTCTCCTTTAGCTCCATTTCCTCTTTCTTAAGTATTCTGTCTTTCTCTCTTCTCTCTCTCTCTGAATTTCTAGCTCTTTCTCCTCCCTCTGTATCTGCATTTCCAACTCTTTCTCCTCTCTAAGTCTACGAATTTCTAATTCTTTCTCGTCCCTCACCCTCTGAACCTCTAACTCTTTCTCCTTTAAGGCTTTCTGAACCTCTAGTTCCTCTTTCTTAACCCTTTTAGCCCCAAGGTCCCATTTCTCAACTTTTGGAGGTGTTGCCTGTTGACTATAGACCAGTTGCATAAGATGGCTTGACCATGATAATTCAAGGGTAGTGCCAGATTAGCTTGGCGCCTTCAGTTGCCAAGCTAATCTGGCACTACTCTTGAATTATCATGGTCAATCCATCTCCTGCTGAAGGGACTCGGGGCTAAATGGGTTAAGTACTCTTTCTCTCTCTTCCCTTTCTCTCTGAGCTTCTATCTCTTTCTCCTTTAGGACTCTTTCTCTCTCTTCTCTTTCTCTCTGAGCTTCTCTTTCTCTCGCTCTATCCTCCCTATCCCTACATTTCTCCACATAGTCAAAAAGTTTCTCATCCTTAAGTCCTAACCTTTCACCCTGTTTAATGTAAGCCTCTACCGGGTCTACCTCCATACTTACTGCAACAACTTCCCAAACTTGAGCACGTAAAAAACAAATACCACAACCAAATCAACGGAAAAACTGAAAATGAGAACTTACAACAATATCAACCTATGCAGAAAATAGTGACCTACCCTAAAATCGCTACTCACTATCGCCCGCAAATACCTCTAACCTACCGCTAAAACAGGGTCACCACTGTAACGCACGCAGACTTGCCCACAGTCGTACGCACAGACTCTCACGCAACAGACGCATACACCGCCACTGACTCAGACGGGCGCATTCATGCGGTAAAACACAACACACGGGCTCCCTTTCTAAAGTAACCTTTATACACTATAAATGAAAAAGAACGACTTAAATGACTATCAACTATATACACTGTTCTATTATCACACCACACACGTATCACAATATCTTTGCCAGGTTAGGTCTTAGTCTCACATTGCCTCCAACCTGTTTGATGTTGTTGCCTGGTTACGTTGGTCCTTCTCACGTCTAGGCGTGAAAGTCCTTCGTCGTACGCTTGTTGCCGTCCTTTGGGCACGGACGTCCTTGTTCTCGTACGGTACTCAGTTCTCGCTTGACTTGGGTGTCTTGGTTCCCAGTCAGACTCACTCTCAGAAGAGCTGGAGGGATGACCTCACGTAGGTCCCACCTGCGACTCGACGTCTCGGCGTCCGTCTTTCCACTCTCGTTACAAGAACTCTGAATAGACAAAAGTCCCAACGTAACACTTGCTAAACACACAACATATTGGATCAATGAGAAACGTCACGTAACCTGGCTGATACAAATAACCCACACGTTCATTCACACACACACACGTGCTTCATAAACTATTTTCGTATCACCCCATCTCTGTCACTATCTTGAAACAGACTATAGCCTAACACTCTTGCTATACATTACTCTATACCCTGGAAAAGACTATGCTTACCCAACCACGTACTATCTTTATAGCGGCTTAGACATACACACTTCATATTCCTTTAGTCATCTAACTCGGTAAACAACTGTATACAAAAACACCGGTTACTTCACCGAATTCTAAACATACAATACTAAACCAAACCGGAACACCGCTATACAACCACATTAATCTTACCACGCATACTGTCTTTAACTAAACAACTATCAATACTACGTTTATAGAAACATACCTGAAATCTAGGCTTCAGAGTCTTGGAATGCGGGCTAGGTAACTCAAACACAACCGTTCCATACGATAAGACAGCCCGCACTCCCGATCTAGACCTCTGACAGTCACAGCTTCCGCCTAGAACTCACTAAACAGAACTCGCTAAAAAAAATCCCGTACTAACCATGTCTTACATATTCTACGTGGTCAGCAGGCCCCACGGACTTTCGGCACAAACAAACCGTTAACAAAAACCGTACCGTACTAATCCTATTGTGCGAGCACTATGCATAAGCATAGAGCTTCATCACAGTAATAAAGTTTCATGTTTCCTAACAGTCAAAACAATGTTATCAAAATACTTAGTTTCCATATCTCCACCACAAGATCACCACTACCACCCCCACGTTTTGCCTTCTTCTGCAACGTTCAATTTCTTGATGGCCGTCTTTAAATCTTATATTGTTCTGGCTGCCAATAAGTGAGCTGTCAAGAGCTAGGCAGCAGGTTTTCAGAGTTTGGTGTACAGGGGCGTGTCTTCTGGTCAGAACTGCCAGCAGACCGCTTCTCTGTATGGACATGTTTGGAGAATGTGCTAAAGAGACTGATTTTTTACGCCCTATTCGCTGCTTCCGCAAGACCCAGTCTCACGAGGCGAGTCTAGAGTGGTCAGTGCGTAGATGGAAGATGGTGGCCTGGCTCTCCCTGTTCAGCTTGTTGATGTCGTCTGCCCACGGGCTGCAGCCGCCATTTTGCTGTTGCCAATCACGTTGTTGCTGTAGTGTCTAGGTTTCTTTACTGGAGGTTGTGAGCTTGAGGTAGTCTGGCGCCTTCTTTGGCCAGGCTGTCAGCCTCTCCATTCCCAGCTACTCCAGAATGCACTGGAATCCACTGCAGCACTATTTTGTGGACAGGGCATCCAGTCTATCTTGAATCTACCTGGTGAGATCAGTGGATCAAGCTGCTGCCTTACCCTAGCTAGTGCTCTGCTGCTGCGTTGAGCACCTACAGATCTGCCGCCAGCTGTTAAGGAGTGGGAGGTAGTAGTGCGGTCTGCACAACAGATGTACACGCCACTTCCTTCGTTCCGCACGGCGTCTTGTGCGGACCCGCCTGTGTAGATGTGGGCACAGCTGCTGTGAAGGTAGCGCTTGTGCTTAATCTCCAGCGAGATGGCTTTGTGCAGTGCAGCGACCTTTGGCAAAGAGTCCTGGAACATCGTTTATGTTGTCTAGAAGGCTCTTTCGAGATGTCCAGGTATCTGAAGGGAGTTTTTTCACACATCTTTGGGCTTGGTTCCCGGACATCAGTTTTAGCCCTTTGCAGGACCTTCAGTTGGCGGTTCAGACTTGGGCGTTTCTGACGGTTCTTGTCTGACTGTAGTCTCCAGTGCTGTCGGAGTTTAGTAAGTCTCTTCATCGTGTGTGCTGTTCTGCGTTCCAGTGGCTCCAATGTCCCCCATTTCCTAAATCGGGATGCTCCAGATGGTTCTAAGAATGTCACTGCATCATGAGAATGACCCATACTCTACATCTTGTCAAGCCTGACTTTTTTGCTTTTGCAGGGAGTGTTTCATATTATCGAGGTATCTTGGTACCGCACGACAGGTCTGACCGAGCTGGCGTTTGCTTGCGCCAGGAAGCTGTAATTTGCGCCAATGTGATCCCCACCAGTTTCTTCATCAGAAACCCCCACCCGGGTCTGCCCTGGGGGACTTGGATGGGATTAACTACTTTTTAGTTTCCAGGGTCACCCTGGTCAGCCCCACAGGGTGGGTTTTCCCCTCTATTCTGGGGCATGTGTTTCTGTCTACCGTTGGTCCATTCACCTGCATTTTCCTTTTTTAAACTGCCCCTACTGTCTGCGCTGTTCGTAGCTCTTGATATTGGATGTGTGTTGCTAAAATTAATGGTCTTAGATTTATTTAGCGTATTAGACAGGCTGGCGACATACATTCAATATTTTGTTTAGTTGTTTTTTTCACAAGCAGTGCAGGCACGTCCTGAGAAAGTCTTGTTGCTGTCGGGACGTTATGCATTGTACAACCAACCAACTTCATTAGAAACTTTTTTTCCCCGCAGCTCTAGCTTCCATGGCTTCGATGTGAGGCCTCCTTGTGAATCCATTAATTTATTTGTTGCCAGTAAAGTTGGCCTGTCTGTCTTTGGTGCTGGAAGGTCTCCAGTTTCAAGGTGACCTCTTCCATCTGATTGAAAGAGATGGTCTAGCTCAGTTTGAGTGGCCATCTTTCAGTCCAGCTGCTGACTCTATTGGCAGCATCCTGGATTCTGCAGGATGCTATTTCTTTATGTTCTGCTGCGCTCCACACTGCAAAGTCATCCGCATGGAGGATGTTCGAGACAGACCTTGGTACTGCTGTACTAATGTCATTAATGTAGACCAAGAACAGCATCAGACACAACATCTCCCTGAGGTACACCTCCCCCGAGTTTGACAAGACTGCTGAATGTACAGACGGTAGAAGCGTCAGCGGCAGCCCTTGTTTACAGACAATTCCCCCTTCTTATGCCTTAACTAAAAATAATTACAATTAAATTGATGGGTCACATTGAAATTAATGAAATGTCACAAATTGTTATGCTCAATATGCATACTTTGTTACGAAAACTGGCAACAAAAATATTTAATCAGAGGAGTATGACATAAACAATTGTGTGATCATTTTGTGTTCCTTTTCGTACTGGTAAAATGTGGGTAGGGCAGTAGATTTAGCCACTGTGGCCCCTAAATGCATCACAACATCATAAAATGAGGTTGGGAGCAACTGTGGTACTCTATCCTAACCAATAAAACCTAAACTAAGACCTGTCAGTTGTAAACAAAATTTCTGAGGGCATCAGAAACAACGTACGATTCCCAATTCGGCAATTTTAAATGGTAAAAAGCTATCATTCACCACGAAAGTACCGTAAAGGATGCCGACTTTCCTTATTTTCTTATACATTATGGTCACATTATTGAAACTTAATAGGGAAAGAGATGTCAAAATGAAATGGAATAACTTTAGCATCTCCTAGTCAAGTTTATAATAATTGTCACATTCTGTTTTAATGATGTTAGCCTGAAAATGGACTGCCAGTGCTATAGAAAATGTCTGAAGGCATCTGACACATTATTTTTGTCTTCTTTTGCGATTGGTGGGGGGTGGGGGTGGGGGGTGGGGAGGGTGGTTGGGGTGGGTGGGTGGGTGCACGGTAGCCAGGACTGGCTTATGGACTATTTGATGCTCAGTAGGCCTATACTTTGCAAATATCAAATGTGACATCATTCGAGTTATCGGAAACACTTCTGTTGTTTTAGTGTCGCATTATTTCCTTTGATCGTCAGTAAGCGAATACTATGCAAATATCAAACAGTACAATAAGTAACGTTCATGGCTGAAAGCAAAAAGGTTACATTGAATCACAAACCCTAACGCTAACGCTAACGGTTCTTGCGAAGACAGAACATAATTTTAGCGATTTTTGACGGACTTGCGAAGACAGAACATATATAGAAGTACCCAACGGAGAAAGAAACACGCTTAGAAAAGACGGGTACAACACAATTTAGTGTCGCATGTTGCCACACACAATGTTGCCACATTCCTTCTGCCAATGAAGATAAGTAGCGGCTAATCTCTCTGTTTGTTTGTTTGTCTATTTTGACAAAGGGTATTTACCCGAAATATTAATAAATTGTGTTGTACCCGTCTTTTCTAAGCGTGTTTCTTTCTCCGTTGGGTACTTCTTTGCATATTACACGCTTGGCAGTCACCTTTTTGGTCTGGATAGAACATATATAGTTTACGGTTTTTGACACTTGCCTGCCGGCTTCTGAAATCATCACATGTCAAAAGCAAAAGCCAACCAATCTATTCGTCCATCGCCAGGTGTCTGGGTTTGTGTCGTCCGTGCGGCTGTTGACGACGTGCTGCGTGCTGATGGTGCTGTCCTTCGCTGCCTTTCTCCTGGCGTCTCTCCTCGCCGTGCACTGGGCTGTCTGGGCCACCACGGCCATCACTGGCGCCGCCATGTCCGCCATCTTCCCCGGGGCCTTCTCCTGGATGGAGGAGGAGCTTATGACCGTTACTGGACGCAACACCTCCGTCATCATGCTGGCCGCCTCTCTAGGGCTGATCGTCAGCCCCTTGGTAAGTCTGGTGTGTCAAGGGAATAGGCAGTAAAGTCCATTTTTGTGAAAAGCGAGATTTTTATTTGTTAACTCATTCAGCCCGGCGCATGTATTTTCCAAAATTTGGAAGCGTCATCTAACGACTAGGCACCAGTTGCAGGAGATGGGTCGACCATGATAATTCAACAGGCGCCAAGCTAATCGGGCACTACCCTTGAATTATCATGGTCGATCCATCTCCTGCTGTCGTGCGTCAGGGCTGAATGAGTTAATGAAAATCTCACTTTTCACAAAAATAGACTTTCTGTGTTTTTCCTTCGCAGGGCAGAGGTTTATAGCTCGCCCTGGAAGATGCCAGACCACATATACATGAGATTATGGCAAAACGTAGCGTGTACAAGCGCTCCTTCATTCCTACCGCCATCAGTATCCTAAACTCAAAACAACTGTGATGATGGCCCATTCTTCTCTTCATCCCTTCAGCCTAACCCACCATACCATTTCCTCCCCTTGTTTTAACTCCCCCCCCCCCCCCCCACACACACTTCTTTTAGCGTGTGTGTATGCTGAGATTGTGTGAGTGTATGTTTGATATTGTGATGTTTGTATTTTTGTTGCATATAATTATGTTGTACATATTATTATCATTATTTATGTCACTTAGGTTTTTTTTTGTTTTATTTAATTATCCTACACCAGTGCTGCAAAGAAAATTTCCATATAAAATCTTTCTTATCTGGACAATAAAGTTTTTGAATCTTGAATCTTAACACATGGCATCCTGAGGCTGATTAAAAAAACCGTTTATTGTCCTATGAAGGCTACATTACAAATTAGGAGATAGATCAACCACTTAGCTCAAGGGTGGTGCCAGAATAGCTTGGCACCTCCGGCGCCAAGCTATTCTGGCACCACCCTTGAGCTATCATAGTCAAATCAATTTCCAGCAGCAGTGTATCAGGATGATAAGGGTTAAAGTATAAATGCATACGTGGAATCCGTGAACGCTGGACAAACGCGCAAACAAATATAAAAAGGAACGAAAAACAAACAAAGCAAAAGAAACAAACAAGAAAGCTAGAAAATAGACCACACACACACACACACACACACACACACACACACACACACACACACACACACACACACACACACACACACACACACACACACACACTCACTCACTCACTCACTCACTCACACCAACAAACAGAGAGTCCAACTAAGAAAAAAAGAAAGCACAACCCATGTTTTCGTTTTGCAGGTTATTTCCTATCGTCTATCAAGGTTTTCAGTCGCCCTTTTGGTCTGGATTTCTTTTACACGCGCAGTCTAGATCTAAACGTTGGGTCTTTACGCCTGAAGGTTCTCATTGTTTGTGTGGATGTTTGGCTTTGAATGATTCCCCTTCTTAAGTATACTTTCCCAAAAGTAGTTGAAGTCCGTGGGTTTTTAATTTATTTTTTGTAAATAGTAATTTTATTTTTATTTTTACGCCGGACCGTATTTTATTTCCTGTGGTCCAGTGATCAATGGACGATGATAACTTTGAACAGTATAGTAAAGAAGCAAACGGAAAACAAAATGCAGAGGTTTATACCCAGTGCGCAAAGACCATCGGGCCGACGTTGCGGCCGTTGGCCCGCTCACGGTCGTGCGCGGGCCAACGGCGGCCGACGTCGGCCCGATGGCCTTTGGCGCATTGGGAACGTACTACTATTTTCATGACAATCGCGTCCAAATGTTGGTCACCTATTGTAGACCCGAGAGGCTTCTCAAGCTGGCCTGTCAGTGTGTTGCTGGGAGAAGTGACGATGATGGCAATAATGATAATAGTGATGATGATGATGATTGTGTCCAGGTGTTGGGTCACCTTCTGGAGACCCGTGGCGCCATCTGGTTGGCCTACGTGCTGCTGGGCGAAGCAGTGGCGTGTCTGATCACCTTCCTTCTCCTCATGGTCTTCGCCAGGACACGACTCAAGACAATACAAAAAACACGTCATCACCACGTCATCAGTGTACACGTCACAAATGGTGAACAAAAGGAGAAGCTACTGGATAGCCGTGATGGTGGACGAACACAAACTGACTGCCATGAAAATGAGACGAGTTTGTGCGACCTTAGAAAAGGGGATCATGCAGATAGCTTTGTTAGCCGTGAGAGTAGCGAGCGGGAGAAGTTTTCCGACAAGAAGAATGTCGTTGTTTAGATGCTGTTGTTCAAGAAATAAAATAGAGTTTTCCGTAAGCCAGCAGTAGGTCCAAAACTGAGCATCTTTTGACGCAAACAGAGGATTAAAAACCCGGTATCGCACCGCCGTGAGATGGCCTTAGTTGCCTGCTCGGCGTTAAACCCAAATGACTAACTAACCGATATCGCAGGTTTGTCCGGATTTTTAATCCACTGTTTTTGTCGAATCACGTGCAACTTTGAGACTTATTTCTGATTTTCGATCAACGTCTGTTAGGCACACTGTGACTTTTGTGCTAATTTTACTGTTATTCAGCGTGCGTGCGTGCGTGTGTGCGTGTGTGTGTGTGTGTGTGTGTGTGTGTGTGTGTGTGTGTGTGTGTGTGTGTGTGTGTGTGTGTGTGTGACATAAGATATCATTATCGTCGTCGTCTTTAACGATCGTTGTCACTGTTGTCGTCGCTTTCGGATCGTCGTCATCATTATGATTAATTCCATCTTGCACCTGCCAGTGTTTAAATTAAAAAAAAATTATTATTGAAAAACATAGCACACGTTCGGTATCAACGCGTAACCGAGGATCAACTCTATTTTGAGGAAACCTGGAAGGAAATGGCCTACATAAAATGTGACCGGAAGAGAATATAGGTGAACAACCGTATATCAGGTCCGCACTTCACGCATGACCTGCTCAGTAACTGTCTGCCATGCCGGGCGAATTATTTAATCCCCTTACCGTACATGCAGGCACCGCTGCTGTCAACAGTACCGGTGTTTGCATTTATAAACAAAGGTGTGAACTCATTCGAGACGAACGGCATCATGATATGCGGCTTCAGCCGCGTACCTGTGGATGCCGTTCGTCTCGAATGAGTTAACATGATACACAATAAGTACAGTCATATCCATCCAGTAATCTAGGTTTAACACATTCGCTCCTTACACGCCGAAGCGGGGGATGGATAGGTCACGATAGCTCACGGGTGATACGACCAGAATAACTTGCCGCCTAGAAGTTTAGTTTTGTCTGGCTCTATCGTGGTCGATCCATCTCGTACTGCTGGCATAGCCTGGTTGCTCGCAGCGAGTTGGCGGTATCTTAACCCCTACCCTGCCAGCAGATGCAGATTGCGTTTCAGACCATAGGAGCCTTGGCCGCCCAAGAAACATTGATACAAAGTGGTGTCAGCAATAGGCATAGATCCTCATAAGCCTCCGCAGTTGTGCCGGGGGCTCATGAGGATCTATGTCTTGCAGTTGGATCCTCATCACTTTTTCTTCTTCTTCTTTGTTCCAGGTTTTCTGTCCCTGGGCATCGAAATTCATAAGGGACAACCGCTTTTTCTCGGCAGTCAAACTTTAAATGCATGTATCTATCGGCAACGAGCTGGAAGTTTTTATTCTCCAGGGGCGGATCGGGGGGGTGGGGTGTGTGTGTGTGTGTGTGTGTGAGTGTGGGGAGGGGGAGGGGGGTTCCAGGGGTTCCGGGCTCATGAGGATCTATGTCTCTTGGAGATGTGCGGAGTGTTATCTAAGCTTAACTCATTCTACCCCAGACCCACCACAGCAAGATAAGGATCGACCATGATAGTTCAAGGGTGATGCCAGAATAGCTTGGCGCCCATGGGCGCCAAGCTATTCTGGCATCACCCTTGAACTATCATGGTCGACCTGTGTCCTGCATTGCAATGCAGTCTTCGGAGGACAACGGCAACATTTAAGGATTTCGGTGTTGGGGTAGAATGAGTTAAGGTAGCAGCTAGTTACCCCGCACGACTTCGCTTTCCGGCATTCGTTGTCGGGAGTCGTTCGGCCGGCGTGGTTGGTTGGTGGTTAGGCCTACTGAGTTCCGGGTTTAACGTCCACGGCACCGAAGCGATAATGGACGGCCCTGACGGACGGGCTATGGGGGGACAGGGAAATGTATTGCCTACGGAGTACGACCTGAACACTGTTAAATTCAGGCGCACTGCAACTGTGCCACTTTGATTTACCAGCGGACCTTTCGTCAACGCCGACATGCCTCTTTGGAACAAGCCCGTCTTTTTTCCCTGGGTTGCGAGTCCAGCTACCGGGGCCGGAACGGGGACTCGAACCCGCGACCCGACGATTCCCTTCGCTCTCCTGCTATTTCGGACTCTATCGTCGTTCGGCGTAAACGTAACCTCATTAATGAAAACAAAGCTAACATTGAAGAAGAAGGGCCATAAGCAAGCGGGCAATGTGCGTTGGGCTGCCGGTCAACTAATTTCGTCCCTTACCCTTCTACGTGAATAGGTGAGCTCTTTCTCGGGTGAAACCGCACTAATTTTAGACTCTTAGTCTGGAAGAAGTGTCTGACACACCGGCCTTTCAAACGTCCACATAACTTGAATGTTTTCAGCGGTTTTCACTTCCTTGATGCATACAGATTACATATCCGCCTGACGACACCGGCTCTGTTACCCTTGAGCATTTCTCATTAAATAATTAAAGAAAAAAATTAAACTCGCTGTTGGTTAGTTCAAGTTTAGCCTACGCGGCGCCGCACGCCATACACCATCCTGTACCAAAAGCATCGGCAAGACACCCAGCATTTGCATGACGCATAGAATCTCATGAGCTTCGGCTGAGTGCGGATGCTTATACGAATCTACGTCTCTTGCTTACTCCCGCCGTGTATGGGCGCAGACTCTGAAAGTGACGATTGACGTGCCGCAGTTCCTGTGTGGGCGGGGACTGATGGAGCTACTGGTAAACCTGTCGCGATCACCATAGAAAGAAATGAATATCCTGCAGCTGCTACTCAGTGATGTCTCCATAATAGAACTTCGGCAGGTTTTATAATGTTTTGGGTCCTAATCGTGATCCGTATCAGTCTCGGGCACCCTCTTTTGTTATGTTGACGTTGCCAATGCTAGAATATACATTTCAGTTATGTAACATTTTGTAAAGCTGAGGGACACCAGGGGCGGATCTGGGGGAGGGGGGGGGGGTCGTAGAGGTTCCGGCGCCTCCTCCCCCTCCCCGACCCAGAATTGTTTAAAATGCTATGATAAAGTCCCTCCTCCCCCCCTCCCTATTTGATTTCTTTTGGCGAGTTTTGACACGCACACATGCTACCCTACCCCCCCCCCCCTCCTCACGTTTGATATTTTGTCGAGTGGCGAGAGTGTTGAAACTCACACGACTCCCCCTGCCTCCCCAGCCCCCCACCCCCACCCCCACCCCCACCCCGCATTGTTTGACTTTTCGGCGACTGGAAGAAGGTCTAGCGTCGGGGAGGCCTTTTGTGCCGTCAGAGAGTTGAAGGTCCCCCCCCAAAAAAAAAAAAAAAAAAAAAAAAAAAAAAAAAACAAAACAATCAAACAAAACAAAAACAACAACAAAAAAAAAACAACAACTGAAGTTGGAGCCCACCGCCACCCCCTCGAGGTAACTGATCCGCCCCTGGACACAACTGACAAATGACAGAGAGAGAGAGAGAGAGAGAGAGAGAGAGAGAGCCGGAGAGAGATTGAGAGAGAGTCCTTGCAATAGCTATTTTGGTTCTATGAATAACACATGTAGTATTTGTGACGATAAAGATTGGATTTACATGACTTGTTTTATGAATGTGATTTGATTGGAGTGAGGTGGAATTGCCCGCATATTGGACTGGTCAGTACTAATGAGTGACCGTAAAGCGATCCACTCTGTTAAATAAAGGGTTAGTAGTTCGCGATATGTCCTTTATAAGTAATGAGTATGGACAAAAGCGTCAACACACGGTTTTGAATGTTTTAAACTAAAAGAGTTTTCAGTTCTTCTTTTCCTTAGTACGCAGAAGAGTTCTTCCGTTACACGCACTCGCATGGATTGTGAAAAGAAGGGTAGAGACGTCTTAAGGTAAACGCTGTATCGGCATTCCCAAGCTCGCAATGGATCAGATCGCTTGAAGAACTGAATTAACTCATTGTGTCCCAGGTACGAAATACCCACATTTTGGAGTTGCCCTCTGAGGACTGCATTACAATTTAGGAGATAGATCGACCATGATAGTTCAAGGGTGGTGCCAGAATAGCTTGGCGCCTATAGGCGCCAAGCTATTCTGGCACCACCCTTGAACTATCATGGTCGAGCCATATCTTGCTGTGGTGTGTCGGGACTGAATGAGTTAACTAGAGGGCTGAGTTGACAGATTGATCCGAAAGTAGAGGGCGGAGGCGTTATGGAAAACTTGCAATTTATTTGTCATTTCTGCGTGTTGTCTACGATTATGGGCCATACTGCCCATTCAGTTTTCTCATTAGGAGCTTTAACTCATTTAAGGAGCCCGCATCAACAACTACTAACGTGTCGTATGAGTTGCTGGCAGCAACGCTGTCCAACGCTTCCGCAGCTATTGATGCCTCAGTGTAGCCGAACACCTTCGAGCACGGCCGCACGTCATTAGCTCATTACTATGGGCATAATAAACTCATACAGGGTGAACTGAATTTTGTTCCGTCATTGCCACGTGTAGCCTACATTTTAACCACCAAGTGACGATGCACAAATCTTGGTTGCCTTATCTGACTAGCAACCAAAGAGGTCGTCAGTGTCAGTCGTACAACATGTGTATTTACATCGCCTGCCTATTTGATGCAATTATGCCTTATCGGGGTCATAGCTACTCCGCGCCAAGCACTTTTGATTCAAGGACGTATGACTGAGGCCAGCCTCAGAGAGCAACTGCAGGGGTTCATGAGAATCTATGCCTCTTGCGGACGAAAAGGGATTCCGGACTGGTCAAGGCTGCTTCATATCTTAATATGTGGACAAGACTTCTCTGTCTCCAGATGTACTTAGAGCTAAAATGTTAGTGCTGTGCTGGGAGATATATGTCATCAGGTTCAGTGTCACCGAAAAGCTGTGCAACAAACTGTGCTTTGAGGCCGTACACTTATTTGTGTTCTACGACGAGAGAATAACTTTATCGGCACTAAATCCGTGATCAATTCCTTTTCTGCTGAGGTAAGTGTCTGCACATGCACATGCACATGACTCGGCACTCACATGCGCAAGTACGTATGCGAGCACGCACGTACACACACACCACCACGGCATGAAAATGAAAGTATGATAAATGATTCAGTTTCTGTTGTTACTGCACCAAGACAACATATTTCTGTTGTCAATTGCTGTGTGCTAATGTATCTGCTTGTATACTTGTCATGTGGTGAACTGCTCTGTTCTCTGACCAGATCGTAAAGACCGTATACTCCTGAATTAGGCTAATTAAATCATCTGACTTTTGACTTTTCACACACACACACACACACACACACACACACACACACACACACACACACACACACACACACACACACACACACACACCACACACACACACACACACAAACACACACACACACGCACACACACACACACTGACTGAGTTGACACACACACACACACACACACACATACACACACACGCACGCACACACGAGAGAGAGGGAGAGAGAGAGCACAGCACAACACAACTCACAGGCTGAACACACAACACTCACACACACACACACACACACACACACACATACACACACACACACACACACACACACACACACACACCACGCACACATACACATATACGGCTATGTGGATAGGAAATTTTTTTTGAGGGAGGTATCGCCAAGAACGGTGAACAATGTTCAAGGACGGGTGCGCGTAAATGAACCTGCCAAGTTGCGAGTGGTAGTGACACATTTGACATAGATACTACCTACACTATCCATGGATCAGATACAGCTGACCATAGACAATATACAGATATTGTCTCTGAGCTGACACACGTTGCAAACTTAACCCTTTGCGTGTCGGTAGCGGTTTTTGTCGCGATGATTCCGAGGCTACAGGAATCATCGCGACAAAAACCGCTACCGACACGCGAAGGGTTAATGAGGTTCTAGACGAGATATGGTCGAAGTATACAGACTCCGAGATCAGCCGCAGTATCTCCCTGCCACTGGACGCATAGTTTGTTTTGGAAATATTCCCTTTTATTCAGCGACTAAAAGGAATAACCGACGGCCAAAGAACAGGGAGACAAACTGGTCTCATCAATCTAATTATAATAATACCGTTATTATATAGGCGCTTTTTCTCAATTTTGGGGAAATCGACTCAAAGCGCCTCGCCTGAAACCCAACACACACACTGACTCACGAAACAGACACGGATTTACGCCATTTAAGACAAACACAGTACAAGACAAACGAAGGGCCAGTCAGCTACTGAAGTTACAGAGAATTTTGATCGCTTGTATTTGAAATTTGTAAAGTGGCCTGAGACCGGTACCAAAGTGTGTGTGTGTGTGTGTGTGTGTGTGTGTGTGGGTGGGGGGGGGGGGGGGGTGGAAGAACCGGAGTACCCGGAGAAAGAACCCCCGACGGTCCGCCCGAATTAACGGTGACACTTACCAGAGGAGAAAAGTCCAACGCCGGAACCCGGTATCGAACCTCGCACCTTTGGCATTGGTGGCAGGCGCCTTAACCACTGCGCCACGGACCGCCCCGAATGCGGGGGATCATGAGGATCTATGTCTCTTGCAGTTGGATCATGTTCGCTTTTTCTCGGCAGCGAAGTGTGTATAGCCAGATCGCTTTATTTGCTATCGCGTTTTTGTAGAGGTGACTGTACATAGACTTGTGATGAAAAACCAGTCGGTGAGGAAAAGATCTTCGGACCGACGTCACCCCGTGCATTCGCCGGGAGCCAGAAACCTGTGCGCCTTATATCAGATACTATGGCATACTGAAGCGCGTAATATTGAGGCTAACATTATAAGTTTGGTAGCAGGGGTTTGGTACACGGACCCTTAGTGTAGGCCTGAGGGAGGTCAAAGGAGCCATTGCACCCCGAAGGCCGAAAGCATTAGGCCCTCTCAGTTGTGTTTTCGCGCGGTCTCGTTCTTTGTGTCTCTACTTTTTTAAGCGCCTAGAGCCAGCATGACAAATTAATGCTGGGTTACAGCGCTATATAAATGCTGTTATTATTATCATAGCCTTGCTTTCACCCATTTAGCCCCAACGCCCTACAGCAGAAGATGAATCAACCACGATGATTCCAAGTACCAGTTGCAGGAGATGGATCAACCATGATGATTCAAGGCCGTTAGTGCCTGATATTGGCTTGGCGCCTGATGGCGCCACGCCAATCTGGCACTACCCTTGAATCATCATGGTTGAGTAGGTTTATGTAAGAGACGTTTTCTACTGCCTCTTGTGTGTAACGGAAGAGCTTTTCCGTTTATGTAAGAGACATTTTGTACTGCGTCGTGTGTGTAACGGAAGAACTTTTCCGTTTATGTGAGAGACGTTTTCTACTGCCTCTTGTGTGTAACGGAAGAGCTTTTCCGTTTAGTGTAAGAGACATTTTGTACTGCGTCTTGTGTGTAACGGAAGAACTTTTCCGTTTATGTAAGAGACGTTTTGTACTGCCTCTTGTGTGTAACGGAAGAACTTTTCCGTTTATTTAAGAGACCTTTTCTACTGCCTCTTGTGTGTAACGGAAGAACTTTTCTGGTATGTAAAAGACGTTTTCTACTGCCTCTTGTGTGTAACGGTGACGGAAGAACTTTTCTGCGCACAAAGGAGACTGAAGAAGAACATACGAATCTTTCATTTTACGACATTCAAACTTTATCAGCTGTGTTAACCCTCTATACTAAGAACATCAGTTTATAAAGAACATACTACTAACTACTAAACGGGCCTTGCGAACTACTAAACCCTTTATTGTCTTGAGCAGGTCGCTTTAGGTTCCCACAAATAACCTGTTCAATTCTATTTGTGGATCTCTCTTACATGAAAAAGTATAAACCCTCTCTAATCTGGTATCTCCATATCAAACTGACTACCGAATCACGAATACTCTATGAAGATCCCGAGGCACTGTTTCGCCAAGATGATATAATCCTGCTGTCTGCCGTTTCAGATATAATCGCCCTGTGAAGGCAAAGGACAGTAAGTCTATTTTCCTTAAAAGCAAGATTTTCATCGCATTACAATGAAAATCTCGCTTTTCACCAAAAAATGACATACTAAGGAGACTTAGAGGACAAACGAAGTGCCTTTCGTGAGCCCGTTTCGTTAGTGACGTCACCAGACTTACGAACTCGTACGACTTCTGTCGTAAATCTTCGTCTGATCGCTAGTTTTCACAAAACGACTTTCTCAGGTCGATTATGGCTTAAAAGAAAAATCCTTAATGTGACATCATATTATCGTTTAAGATTTTATCGGGAGGGTCATTTTAGAAATGGACTCTGTCAACTACTCTAAAATACCATTAAAATATGTTTTTTTGTCAGCTTTCTAAACCCCACTTTCATCGGCTCTCGCTGCGATGCCTACAAGATGGCGGTCGTCGCTTCGAGCCGGCTGTGTCGATTCACTGTGCAGTGTCTCTGTTTACGAATCCAACATGTCACACATTTATCTGCTGATAATTCACTTATATTGCGTATGCGAAGGCAAACATGACTTATTTTTTTATTTATTTATTTATTATTATTATATATTTTTTTGGCGTCACTGGTGAACGGAAATCGGATTTCCGGGCCGCGAAAGCGCCGATGTCCGATGTAGCGATATCGTGTGCGTGCCCGTGAAGAAATATCTTCTTTGCACCAGCGAAAAGTCTTTTACTAACCATCAAAGCCGCATCAGCGGTTCGTGTAGCAGGTCCGAATGGCCGAAACGAAACGAAGTTGACTGGTCGTTCTTAGTGTCCCTGCTGTGTTTTGCCTGCACGTGGCAGATCGCAGTGTCCAAAATATTCGGCTGTGAATTACAGGAACTGACCTCCATCAATATTTGCCGCTGTCGGAAAATTGCACTCCAAAAATGACTTGCAGGCTGACAAACGTCACACAGTTCACACTACTCATTTACCCTTTAGCTGTCGGTAGCGTGTTTGTTCGAGGTGATTCCGACATGCGCGGCTCTGCTGATCACGATAGTTTAAGGACCCAGTGCAATATCAGCTGAAAAAGACCCTCAGCCGACCTCGACGTAAGTTATTTGGACCGGTCATACTAGGTCGAGGTCGGACCGGGGACCATTTGCTTACCAGGCAATCACGAGAGAACACTCCCCTCCCCCCCCCCCCTTCCCCACGCTTAATGCCAATCCAATCCAATCCGATCCAGTCCAGTCCAGACCAATCCAATCCAATCCAATCTAAACCGCATAAACAATTAACCCATTCCCTGCCACTGGACGCATATTTTGTTTCTGAAATCATCTTTGTTCATTTAACGACCAAAACGTCACAACCGTCAAATGGACATGGGGACACATTTGGTCTCAGCGAGCCATTCGCGGGGGCTCATGAGAACCTAGATGTCCCTTGCAAATGAAACCTGTGAGCGTTATAGTCGATACCGCTGTAAACTGGTGCGCGTACTACCGAGGCTGACCTGTATGAGTTGCTTTGCCAATACGCAAAAGGCCATTGGGCCGACGTCGGCCGTCGTTGGCCCGCGCACAGCCGTGCGCGGGCCAACGGCAGCTGACGTCGGCCCGATGGCCTTTGCGCACTGGGTTACTACTAGCACAGACTTAGTCATTCCCGCCTTACATTTCCGTACTTCAGCGGTGGGCTGGCCTGTGATTTGGTGACCGCACGGCGCGAGGCCGGGCCGTTAGGAGCAAAATGACAGACCTGACAATAGACAGTGATTTTCGACCAAACAAGGTCGTGATGCTCCTGTGCTGTTCCTGGCATAGGATTAATAGGCGAACATTTCTTTGTGTGTTATTTTAAGTATGATGCATCGCGATTTTCGTCATTCATTCATCGTTCTGCACATGCTGAGGTTTCGTGTGAGGCATTCATGAAACCTATCACGTCGGTCTTCTGCTCCCTACTTGATTAATTCCGCACAGCACCATTATCAGACTGTAAATAGCATTTATTAGTCTGAACCCGAAAATACACAAGATATATGTTATAATTATGAGAATTTTGGGGCAGCGTCTCACTAATCCTAATTCAATGCTGTTTTAACTTTTTATTTCACCATAAAGGTATTACTATACAAAAAGGCCACTTACAGAGTCTGATTTTTTTAAACCCGTATAACTTATCAGTGTCGAGAAAAATTGAAGACCACTAAACTTCAAGAGGTATAGATCCTCATGAGCCCAGGCAATTGCGGTGGCTCATGAGGATCTATACTTACTGACTTCCATTAAAAAAGCGAAAAGTGACTGTAAGAGTACCCGCAAACAAAGAGCCACCCTGACAACAAAACAAGAAAATTTGATTTGTTGCTTACTTCAGATGTTCAGCCTACTGTCTGAGCTACCTTCACACAAAATTGGATGAGTTATCGCCCATGGCTACCTTGGAGGACACAGGGTTTCATTAGTGGTGAAAATAAGCAAAACCGGACACACTCTGTGAAGCAAGTTTTCTGTGATATGTTATGTGGATTGCTTATGATGTTATTAACTGCCTCAAACGAAATTTGACTCGAAAAAATTATTAGAGAACCATAACTTCCGGTGCACATCATTTTCTTAATAAATCTTATTTGATTTAATGTGAATTACTTTCAAACCATTTTTTAATGCTCCAGTGACTGACACAGAGATAAAGAACACACCCATATCCATTTAACAGGTAAATATGGCCGCTAACCTAAAAATACAGAACTTTTTGATTTTCATGTTTGTAGGTCATGTTGATTATTTATGTTCCTTTGACAAACGAAAAGTAGGTCAAGACCAAACCGGCCGGATTTTCATGCACACGGACCCTAGAGACACTGCACATTGGTTGGCTTTCAGCTGTGTCTTCTGCAGATGCTCTCCATTTCATTTTCAATATCCTGTGAAGGTAGTGTCACTGATGACGTCATAAGTCATCGATGTGGGATTTTTAAGACTAAACATTCTACTTGCACACGACATAACACACTCTTCATAACATTTACTAATAAATAATAATAATAATACTGGTTATTATATAGGCGCTTTTCCCCAATTCTGCGAATCGGCTCAAAGCGCCGCGAACTGAACCCAACACGCACGCTCACGTGACACACACGCATTTACTCTGAAGACAAACACAGTGCAAGACAAACACAGGACATTCACGTGGTGCGAAGGGTCAGCTCAGCTACTGAGGTTTCGGAAATTTTGATCGCTTGTATTTGAAATTTATAAAGTGGCCTGAAACCGGTACCAAAAGAACCGGAGTACCCGGAGAAAGAACCCCCGACGGTCCGCCCGAATTAACGGTGACACTAGAGGAGAAAAATCCAACGCCGAAACCCGGTATCGAACCTCGCACCTTTAGCATTGGTGGCAGGCGCCTTAACCACTGCGCCACGGACCGCCCCGTGAGGTCAAAATAACCCGGATTAAAGCATATTTACGAAGAAAAGCGTTATGGTGAAAAATTCGCGTTTCCTTTGTTGATAGTATATAATCGTTTTCATCTTTTTTCTATGATACCAGCACTAGAAGTCATTGATAAAAATCGTAGCGAAACTAAGTTGACTTCTTCACTGCCATGGAAAAGAGACAGCCCAACTGCAAGAGATGTAGATCCTCATGAGCCCCCGCAGTTGCGGGGGCACATGAGGATCTATGCCTCTTGGCGACCTCACTTTTTACTCGTGTTTCTGGGGCGCTTGGACTGATTCTTCAGTTTTCGTTGAATAAAAACAGATTTCAGGACCACACAGACTGCAGCGTGCGCTGGTTGGGAAGGGGTTAATAAACGCGTGTGTAACCCCTTCCACGCCAGCCGCTAGAAATGGTGCTAGCTAAGGGGCATAGATCCTCATGAGCTCCCACATTTGCCTTCTCAAGAGAATTCAGTGCCTTTTGCAATGTATTGGTGTTGGACGTGTGCCGGCAGTGAAAGCGTTAACCTCTTGACTGCTGCTAACGATACGGTTCCGTACAGTCAGTAGCACCCAAAGGGTTAACCCATTCCCTTCCACTGGACGCCTATTCTGTTTCTGAAATCTTTGTTCATTACAAGATACAAAAAAATCCCCCCCAAAAACCGGCCCACACAACGGTCTAAGAAACGTGGATACAAACTGCTCTCAGCAAGAGGCATTGAGCCCCCACAGTCGCCGGGGGAGAGGGGGGGGGGGGGCTTATGAGGATCTGTGCCTCTTGCAGTTGCGTCGCGTTCAGTTTTTTCTGCACTCAAGGGGTTAATGCTCTAAACAGGTCGTCCCAGAACATCGGACAAGTCCCGGAGTAGAAGAACAGAGAAGCACCGAGGGACATCCAACTAAACGATGGATGAGACCGGACCAGCACTGAAGGAAACACAGTCCGCTGTCAAAGATGACCAGCCCCAGCCCGATCACCTGGAGGGGACGCAGGCAAGGGAGGCGGAAACCGGGTACACAGTAGAGGACATCGAAGAGGGTCTCGACGGGACACATCTGTGTCTGCTCCTGGAGAAGACCCATCCAGCCTCAGAGAAAAATTCCTCGTCGATCACCAATGCGTTGCTGACGTCCGAAGCTAGGCATGGGTTGCAAGGCAAGACGAATGCTCAGCAGACCTGGGGATCCAGGTTTCAGGATGACGACTTTCGCCGCAAGCTGATCAAGACGGTCTTGCTTTGTTTCAGCTTTGTAGCTTTGGTGAGACTTGTTTCGTCTTTGATCCATTTAGCTATGACGCACTACAGCAGGAGGTGGATCGGCCATGATAATTCAAGGGTAGGGCCAGATTAGCTTGGCGCCTGATGGCGCCAAGCTAATCTGGCACTACCCTTTGAATTATCATAGCTGATCCATCTCCTGAAACTTGTACATAGTCGTTAGGAGAAACCTCCAAACTCTGGGACATGCAGCTTTGGAGGTTGACTGCTACTGACGATACTGTTTGGCAGAAAATACACGGTAACGTCAGTAGCATTCAAGGGGTTAAAAAACATTACAGTGATGATGATGATGACGATGACGATGACGACGAGAACAACGACGATGGCGATGCTGATTTTCGGTGCCCTGTCTTTGCAATCACCTTCCTGGTGGCAAAGAAGGTTTTTCTGTTCAGACCAGGAGAGAACAACCCAGCGGGGAAAGAAGCACGCTTAGAAAAAACAGTTACAACACAATTTATTAATATTTTAGGTGAAAACCCTTTTTCAAAATAGACAAACAAACAAGAATACACTTCGCTACTTGTCCTATTGCATCGGTGCGTGCAGGAGTTGTCACCTTCTGGTCTAGATTTCTGTTCAGATCGTTCCATCCGCTTGTCTCGTGTCCTATGCAGGGTGTGTGTGCGGCGATGGGAGGACCTACTTTCCTGGACGTGCAGCTGATCACGGGGACCAACGTGCAGCAGGCCTCGGCATTCTTCACTGCGGGATCGGTGGGCTACGTGCTGGGCTCGCTGCTGGGCGGGCTGGTGTACGACCTCCTCAGCAAGAACCTGATCCTCGTCCTCGGTCTCTTTGGGCTGGCCGCCATGACAGTGGCCACACCGTACTGCAGGTGGTGACATGATGTAACTAGTGCGTATTACAACCGGCCCTGAAAAAGATTGAATGAGTAATCCCTGGGCTGTCACTGACTATACCGCTCAGCCGAAAAAACACGTCTTTTCCCACGAGCGGTAGCTTGAGTAGCAGTCATTGGGTTAATATATAGATGACGAAAGGCGGTGCCTACCCGCATCAATAGCTGCGAAAATGGTCGGGGTGGGGTGGGGGGAGTGGGGGGTTGGGGGCGGTGGTCAGTTATGTCCTGCTTGACCTTTCTGATAAATGCACTGTAGATACATTTTCTGTAGATCCTCATGAAAATGTTCGTGTAATTCCTCATAAACAGCAATCTGGGAATTTTAGCCGTTTTTAATATATTGAATCCATACGCTGTCATCCGAAGGTTACGTAACAATGCTGGAGATAAAACTACATTAAATGAAGAATGATAGTTCAAGAGTGGTGCCAGCATAGCTTGGTGCCCATAAGCGTTCATGCAGCTATTTTGGCATCCATTTGAACTGTCATGGTCGCTCTATCTACTGTTGTAGTGTTTCGGGCGCGGCTGAATGGGTGAATTATGTTCCTTATGGACACTTATGTCTTAATGACATTTGTTTTCATCCCTACGTCACACGACCAATCTCTTTAGCGCAAACTGTGCCACATGACCGAGCTACAAAAACCCTTGTAGCTACAAATGGCGGACTTTTTGTTGCCCTCTTTCTGACGCGTTTGGATGTCAATTTTGTTCTATAAAAGATCACCAAACGTTCTAAAGTACAAAGTTACTTAGTGTTGTTCGAAACAACAGGCACACTACTGGAGACGGCAACGTCATGAAAGATTTTAAATTACGTCAGAAGTCTATTATGTATAAATATATATTCCTTTTACGTCAGTCATGTCTGGCGCGATCCAGGTCGGAAGATTTCTTCTTGATTTCTCTGGCGCGATCCAGGTCGGAAGATTTCTTCTTGATTTCTTTTACGAAAATTGTGGATGAATGAAATCAAATACGTTATTGGTAACAGGGGCTTGCTGCACGACCCTTGTAGGCCTTCGGGAGGTCAAAGGAACCATTGTATCCCTAAGGCCTTCGGGGTACAATGCTTCCTTTGACCTCCCTCAGGCCTACAAGGGTCCGTGTAGCAAACCCTTGCTACCAATAACTTATAGTATACCTCATGGACATGTGTACCTTATTTTGCAGACTGTACTGGTTGATGGTAGCTGTCTCCGTCCACAAGGCGATCTTCGGTGGGGTCATCGATCCGGGTAGGTTGTTTAGTGGGTAGATGTTTTCCATGTAATGATGCGGGTGAACATTGTGATGGCTTGGTCGTTAGTCTATCATTGTCAGAGTTGTCGATCGCAACATGTTTCACTTTGAAAGTACTAGACTTAGCTCTAGTGGAATTTAACATATGCAACAGAGATAATATACAGACGAGCAAAAGAAATGCGACATTATGGGAATAATCGGAAATAATAAAGTGTTTCCGATGATTCCAAAAATGTCGCATTTCTTTTGCTAGTCAGTATAGCAATGGTGATAGTTGTAATTATTGTCATGATTATGATGTTGATGTTGTTGATAATTATATTGGTGATTTGTAGTATACAACAACGACGAATACAGTGACGAGTATGATGACAGGACGATGATGATATACTAATGGTCAAAACTTAAGGGCCACTTTTTATAGCAGATGCACGTACAACACCACACAAATAATGTAACAATACTTGGAGTCATTACTTTGCTAATTTATTCAGTAACAATTTAATTTAAGTTTTGAGTAAATCAAGCAATTGTAACAACAGTAGTACGTTAGAATGTTCACCCACCTCTCATTTTAAAAAAAGAATCACACAAAACTGGTCCAGTCAGTAGCGAGTGGACCCACCGTTTGCAGCCAAGCATTCAATGCGGCGTTCACGCATGGAGTTCACCAGGGTTCGGAGAACATATTGTGGGATCGCTTCCGACTTTTGATGCAGGAACTGAGTCAGCTAGGGGATGCCTTGAGGTGGGCGAAAGGGGGTGGTGTTGGTGATTGCTGACTATACGTTGCCCAAGCACGTCCCAGAGGTACTCGATGGGAGCCAGATCAGGTGAACGAGCTGGCCACTCCATCCTCATGATGCCGCGTTGCTCAAGGTACTCATCCACCACACGGGCGCAATGAGGTCGAGCGTTGTCGTCCTGCAGAACAGCACTGTCGCCTATGGCATGGAGAGATGGCTGGATGAGGGGCTGCAAATCTCGTCCCGATAGCGCAGTCCAGTCAGGGTGCCTCGGATGACGTGGAGGGGGCTCCTGCCTTCCCTGCTGAAGCCTGCCTAGACCATGACCGAACTTCCTCCGTAGCAATCCACCTCTTGGACGCATCCATCAGTGAATAGCTCGCCCTCACCCTGCCGTCGCTGAAGGACACAGTGAACCGTGACTCATCAGTAAACAGAACCAGAGTCCGCTGGAGTCTGTTCCACCTCACATGTTGACAACACCAGGCAACCCGGGCTCTGCAATGACCTGGAGTGAGGGGTATTCTCACTGCTGCTCTGCAAGAAGCCAGGCCAATTTCGCGCAGATGTCGGCAGATTGTGCTTCTGCTGACGTTAACGTTTGCAGCTTACATCAGTTGACGTCGCAGAGTGGTTGACGTGACAGTTCGGTCGCGCAGAGCCGCCACACAGAGGTATCTGTCCTGCTGGTGCAGCGCGGGCGTCCTGAGCAGGGTCGTCGTTCTGCCCTTTCAGTTTCTTGGAATCGTGCCAGCCGGCTCTGGATCACTGAATGGGACACCCCAAAACGTCTCCCAACTTCTTGTCCGGAAATTCCATCCTGCAGCCATGCTAGCGCCCGGCCTTGATCTACTGGCGTTAGACTTCGTCGTGGTGGCATGGTTAGGAAATTGACAATTATGCCCCCACTGTGCCGGTATTTGTAGCAAAACAGAAGTGCTCAATGTTTACGACTAACCCCTTTAGCACGTGCATCACGACTTTACCGAGTTTTTCCACCTACCTACCTTTGGTACGCTTGCCAATATCGCACAGCTTTTCACAAAAACTGACGATGTTTCACGCGCATTTGACAGGTTCGTTGGCTATTGATGAATTGTTGTCTATTGTTCTCTGTACAGTGGACTGTCTAGGGGCAACTTTTAACCCATTTGGATCGAAAGAATATTGTATTTTATTAGCGTACTTGCGACGATAAACAATGACACAAAAAGTGGGGTGGCCCTTAAGTTTAGACCATTAGTATATAGAGATTTTAAACAGCCGTGATTTTCTGTTTCTGCAAATTTAGTGACGAGAAAAAGAAATGCGACGAAATTCGATCATTGGAAACACTTCAGTGTTTTCTGTTATTTGAATGATGTCGCATTTCTTTTGCTCGTCAGTATAGAAAGTGTTTTGTAAAGCAGTGATCTATTTTCTTTCGACCATAACTAATTGTTGTGTTTGACAGTCGTCAACCCCGAGGTGATCCGCATGTGGGACAGTGAGGCGGGTATGGCCATGCAGGCGATCCACTTCTCCTTCGCTTTGGGTGGAGTTATCGCCCCTTTGTTCACGCAACCTTTCCTTGCGCCACGGGCGGGGCAGGGTTCTTCGGCCGCAGGATATTCTAATATCTCAGGATTTTCCAGCACAAAACCGTTCTCAAAAACATCCCTGCATTACATCGATAATACGTTTTTCTCTTCACAACCTGGAAGCGCAAGTATCGCTGAGCGTCCCACACTAAGCGCGACTTCGTGGAACAGGTCTGAGACTGAATTCATTAACGGTCTGAACTCCGACCCACCGTTCATTCCAAGGAAAACGTCTGATCCCGCTTCGTACGTTCCAGACTGGATGGTGGCCGTCAACACGTCAGGTCCTCGAGTCGTTCTAGTGGATACCTTATCCCAAACAGACAAACCACTAGACAGACTTCAGCTCCCCGCGGAAAATGTCCCAAAGGATGCTGCAACATTTCTAAATGTCAGTTTATATAATGTCACTGAGGCCGGTGATGTGTCTGAGGTGGGGACTAGAGTGCACTACGCTTTCCTGATAGCGGGCCTCATCACTCTATTGCCGGCACTCCTGCTGTTGACGGACTACCTACGGAAGCCGACAGCCTGCAAGATGAAGTGGACACGGCGACGAAAGCAGAAGACACACTCTGAGTCAAATGGGCAAGAAAGAGAAAGGAAAGCAGGGACAGATATAAAAGCAGGCATGTCCACGGTATTGAGACTGTTTTTGCTAGTGTGGGTCTGCACGTTCTTCATGCTGTACGTTGCGTGTGAAGACACATTCCTCACTTTCCTGACGACCTTCGTAGTGCTGCAGCTGGACTGGAGCAAGTCTGACGGCGCCATGCTAACCTCCGTCTTCTGGGCAAGCTTCGCTACATTTCGCTTTGTGTGCATCTGGGTAAATACCATATCATGTGAAGTTATGGGAGCAGCAATAATAGTGAGGTTACGTTTAACCCGAACGACTTCCAACAACGAACGAGAGCGAAGGCACGACGGATAATCAGTGTGTACCGAAGCATAGACAAGACTCCGAACATCTCATAGTGGCATAGATCCTCATGAGTCCTCCGGGCTCATGTGGATCTATGCCTCTTGGAAATGTTCAGAACGTTGTCTATATTTCTGTCATGACTTTGTTGTCGTTCGTTGTTGGGAGTCGTTCGTTAGCTGCAAACGAAACCTCACTATTAACGGCAGTTACGTTTTTCATGTGAAGGGCCCACAGAAATTAAAGTCTAAACTGATCACTTTCACAAGTGGTAGTCCAACCTTTATGAAAATGATAAATGTAGATATTTCTGTAGGTTGTCACCAGAAAAAAGAATTGTCACAAGCAGCGTTATTCGCGTAAGTTATCGTATTGGTCTTCTTTGGAGCATGAAAACAAAACCGATTTACAAATTCCATTTTGTGATTTACTTCTCTACCTACGTACACGTCAGATTCTTATTGACTGTTTTAGTAACTCTTTCGCCAAGTTGTCCATGATACTTCTCCGTGACACTTCTCTAGGTGTCCAGGTTTGTGACGTCCGTGCAGCTGTTGATGACGTGCTCTGTGCTGATGGTGTTGTCCTTCATTGCCTTTCTTCTGGCCTCTATCTTCGCCATGCACTCGGCTGTCTGGGCTGCCACGGCCATCACTGGCGCCGCTATGTCCGCCATCTTCCCGGCAGGCCTTTCGTGGATGGAGGCAGAGCTACTTCCGGTGACTGGACGCACAACGGCCGCCATTGCCCTGGCCTCTACGATGGTGCTGACAGTCAATCAACAGGTGAGGAAAATAGTCAGTGGTATAACAGTAGGCCTACGAGGACCCAGTGCAGTGACACACGCCAAAATGACTGTCACGGCCAGATTGACGCGGAGTCACTTTAACGTGCACCATCAGTAGTGACCACGTAAGCATACTAGGGAATTTTGACGTTTTATTCTTTTCACGAAACACTATACTGATGAGCAAAGGAAATGCGACATTTTGGGAATCATGGGAAACACTAAAGTGTTTCCCATGATTCCAAAAATGTCGTATTTCTTTTGCTCGTCAGTATGCTTTACCAAATGACGCCGGGTTCATCATGACGTATGCCAAAGTGACCCCGGCTCGATCCGGGGTAAAGGTAATTGTGGCATGTTACACTTAACCCGTTCCCTGCGACTGTACGTAGCCTACATTTTTGTTTCTGAAATATTTGTTTCATTCAACGACCAAAAGCCAAAACCGTCCAAGATGGATACAAATTGGTCTCAGCAAGAGGCATAGATCCTCATGATCCCCCGCAGTCGCGGGGGCTCATGAAGATATATGTCTTCTCAGTTGGATCGCGTTCACTTTTTCTCAGCAGTAAAGAGGCTAATAAGAGGGAGCATAAGTCTATTACTATACTTAATAGTAATAGACTTATGGCAGGAGTCATTCTTTCTGAACGAGAGCTTCACTGGAAATTTGCTACTGAGAACCCACACATTTAGATTTCCATTTTTTTTGTGTTTTTGCCGCACGCTTACAGGTATTAGGCCACCTGCTGGAGACCCGTGGCGCCATCTGGTTGGCTTACATGTTGCTGGGAGAAGCAGTGGCATGTCTGATCACCTTCCTTCTCCTCCTGCTCTTCGCCAGGACACGACTCAAGCGTTCCAAGCACGCCATCACCCTGCGTCATCAACACGTCATCAACGTAAACGTCACTGACGGCCACCAAGCAGAGAAGCCTCTGAATGGTGAAGAGGAGACGCTTCTACGTCAGGAGAACAACGGTCAGATAACCGCAACTCCAAACCACGCAGATGACTATGTCTGAAGCATTAACTCATTCAGCCCGACGCACGTATTTCCCAAATTTAGGAGGCGTCATCTAACGACAGGCGCCAAGCTAATCTGGCACTACCCTTGAATTATCATGGTCGACCCATCTCCTGCTGTAGTGCGTCAGGTCTGAATGAGTAAATCCCCTTGTGCATGAATCCAACAGTACTGTTTCCAGTTCCCGTGGCTGCATGTGCAAGGTTTGACTCTTCACTGCAGCGACTAGAAATGGCGTCTCTAAAACGGTCGCAGATTCAGTAATATAATAGCCCCGTCTGCCTGGGCGTAGGCACACGGATGAAAATAAGACCAGTAAAAGGCATAGATCCGCTTGGGTCCCCACGTCTGTGGGAGTTCATGAGGATGCATGCCTCTTTGTTTTGTTCGCTCAAATGCAATGGCAGGTATTATTCAGAACCCGGAAGGATAGTAGGCCGAAGCCGGCCGCGGTGGGCCCGCGCACAGTCGTGTGCGGGCCCACTGCGGCTGATTTCGGCCTGATGGCATTTGCTTATTAGGTAATTTCTTTCAATCAACGATTTTAGACGTAGTAGTCAAGAACAGGCGTGTACGACACAGTCCTGAGTCACACATTCGGTTAGTTGAACGCCTTGTTTGATTTTCAGTGATAAGCCAACCAGCCTACATTATCTGTGGTAAAGCTAAACAGTAATTATGTAACATTCTAAAAATGGTAAAAGCATATGGAATCTTTGGCTAGACTTGAAAAATAAAGTGTGGATTGAAAGTTAACAGCTAATGTGCATTTTCACGGGTAAACAAGCTGATTGTTTTCTGCTTGCTGTTGTTACAGCAAACGCATAATTGATTTTACTTTTTAAATTTAGATGAATATTAAAATATTGAATATCAAATTTCAATAATGTCCCATGCGGGTCTGATTTGGAGGACTGGGGTGAGGTCAGCAGAGTCATGACAGTAGAGTCATCAATCAATCAAGCAAGCAAGTAACCAAACAACCAGCCAATCAGTTAATATATGTCTATTCTCTTAGACATGGACATTTACATAATGTGAGGTCGTTCTTGGAAGATAAAAATTACGATTACAACCGCCTGTGAGCGGCACCCACAACCACGACCACCACAACCACCACAACCACCACGACCACCTCCACCATCACCACCACCAGGAACATCACCAAAGAACATCACAAGAACATACCCACCAACAACAGACAAATAACAACTAGTCAAAACTTTCATTGGAGACGTGCCGCATCCGCATCCTTCTACCCTTCATAAAGCCGCGAATGCAGCTCGTCTCAAATGTGTTAAATCCCTCAAGGGCTGAACCCTTCTGAGTTCTCTCTAAGTGAGCATGAATCTATTACCGATCTCGTCAGCAAAAAAATCAGTGTGACAGTTTGACAGTGCAAAACCCTGACAAATCCACACAGACCTTAGGTGAAAAATGTGGAGCGTCATGCACTGTGATGTTTGTTTCCAGATCCAATTGATCGGCGACCCCAAAATTAGGTCAAGGTCAAAATATCTCAAAATCGCCAAAAATCGACTTCCGCAAATTTTCCGCGGGGGCAACGATTTGTCTTTGCGGACAAAAGAAAAAATAATAAATCCTAGGGACACGCCTCTTGCAAATGGTAAAGCATTGCTGTTTTCCACTAGTCGAACAATGCGGACTGTCCAAAATTCCATGTTTGAGTGGTCTCTCTCCCCTGTGTTACTATTTCGACAAACTATTCCGCATTCACGTGTGATGTCAAGTCTCAGAGGTAAACTAGGAGCAGCTAACTGGATCTCCAGACCGCATGCTTCGCTTAATAATCAGAGCAATTTAACATTTTCACTGCCGGGAAATCCACACATTCGCTGACAGGAAAATGCGAGCACCGCCAAAGTGCAAGAGGCAAAGAACCCCATGAGCCCCCGCAGATGCGCGGACTGATGACGTTTTTGCCCCTTGCCTGCATTCTTTTATATTCGTGGACGAATGGACTTATTTGACGTTGAATTTGCCCTGGACTCAGGCATGTGCAGTGGATGTTAATCGATCTCTGAACACGCTGCCGCATATTAACCCCTTCCCTGCACACGGAAGGCTACGTACATTTTTGTTTCTGAAATCTTTGTTCATTTAAAGACCCAAAGCCCAAACCGTCTAAGAAGCATGGATGGATGCAAATTGATCAACGCAAACTGTATACATCCTTACGAGCCGTCGCAGTCGCGGGGGCTCCTGAGGATCTATGTCTCTTGCAGTTGAAGTGTGTTTACTTTTTCTCAGCAGTGAATGTGAAATTCTAAATTGAACCGAGAGGCTGAGAGTCGGGAATAACAGACCCTAAATTGGTTTAACTCGTAGACCATAGCTCACGAACGATGCCGTACTCTGCATAAGGAGCGCTGAAGTTCAAGCGATCTGCTCCAGGGCGGGTTTTGATTGTGAAAACTCGCCGACAGCAGGTTCTCAATGCTGTCTTGCCTCAACTAAGACTTTTCTACCGGCCCTTCTTGTTCAGTCCGTGTGAGCAAGCGCACTGACGTAACACTGAGAGGTTTCTACCGCCCTGTCCTGCTGGGAGCTCTGCTTGCATACAAACGAGGAGAGCAATAAAGTCTTTCAGTTTACGACCTTCCAACTTCAAAATTTAAGCTGGCCCTTTTGTGCGGCAGTATGATTGTAACTCGTACTGAGAACATTTACAAAGGAGATTTTGACAATTAACTCATTCTACCCCAGACACATCACAGCAAAATAAGGATCGACCATGATAGTTCAAGGGTGATGCCAGAATAGCTTGGCATAGGCGCCAAGCTATTCTGGCATCACCCTTGAACTATCAAGGTCGATCTGTGTCCTGCACTGCAATGCAGTCTTCAGAGGACAACGGCAAAATTTTGGGATTTCGGTGTTGGGGTAGAATGAGTTAACTCATTCGCGGCCAGCCGCATCCGGTTAACATTGTATTGCTTGGAGCAGGTCGCTTAAAGCCTGATCCCTGTAGGCGAAGTTCGTCGGGCCCATGACATTACACTGCAAGCAAACCAGTTGTCAACGACTGACTTGCATGTCAGTGTCCACAGACACCTTGGGCAGAGGCTCGCGCAGGATTTAGTCCCTTAATTCCCTGCCACCGGACGCATATTTTGTTTCAGAAATCTGTGTTCATTCATCGACCAAAATCCGCAACCGCCCAAGGCACATGCATACAGATTGGTCCCAGCAAGAGGCGTAGATCCTCATGAGCCCCCGCAGGTGCGGGGGCTCAAGAGGATCTACGCCTCTTGCACTTCGATCGCGTTCACTTTTTTCTCGACTAGTGAATGAGTTAAGCTCACTCAGGCCGCAACGGAGTCCTGTTTCGTCGGCCAGTTTATGTGAGCCACGAACAGAAGGTGTTAATTCATTGAAGCAGAATATTTATTTAGACTCGTACTGTGTTGATGGCATTATGGTCTCCGGTTACTGCGTGACAAGCCCTCGCAGTGCAGTAAGTGAGTTGAATCATTCTGCGGTCGTACCATCCTCATCTTCGTGCATTATGCATGAATGATATAGAGTATCGGCGAGGCAATCGTTGAATGATATATATATATATATATATATCGGGGAATCACTCACCGCTGGAAAAACACACATAGTACCGAATCAGATCTTACACCCCAACCATTTCCAAGCTTGGTCAAGAAACCGGGAGTCTCGTTTCCGCTTGCAAATGGCCGCAGGCGTGAGCTGTTTAATTGGGTGAATGCTTAGACAGTTCAAAGTATTTCTCTTTGTGAAAATAAAATGATAGTCGAACCGAGATTTTAACACGTGCAGAAAACGACCAGCAGTGAAGATTAAAATAATCTGCAGATTTTAGAGACCGGACCTATTTTGTACCGAAGCCGCTTGGGGCGTGGGAATCATCTAACAAGATCCGTTGACCCCTTCCTAATTTTCATTCCTTAACTTCGTCGTGGCCGGCCACGACGAAGACGAGGAAAGAAAGACATGGTCGATCCTCCTCCTGGGACTTATGCGCAGTGCCCTAAATACAGTTTAACATGTGAGTGATTTGACTCTGTTAAAGACACATTCAGCTCTAAGGATACGATTTTCCGCCCATTACTTTCCGCAGAATTGTCCATTTCTCCGCAAACCGCTGCAATTTCAGCTGGTCTTGCGGGACAGACATGGATAAATGAAATAGAAAAAAAGCGAGCATGCACTTTCGTCAATCTGCGAGTTACTTTCAGCTCACTTGATTTCGGATGCAAACTAAAAGCTAGTAAAAACACATCGAGACTACTTAACGTGCATTAGTTTACGTACGATTGCCCATTACCCCTGTATGTGACATTAAGAGACACAAAAAAGCGCACGGGATTTTTCAAGTTCGACATTCTCTTTCATAAGCTGTCTGTTTTGTCAGTGAGTTTGGCTCCTCGGTCACACATCTCGTTATTAAAAAAAAAAAAGATATCCAATAGTACCAGAGGGACTATTTCCCTGTCTATTATGACATACGACTGTTGCATGCAACATCACATTTTTAGAAGCTTAGGTCACCCTGAAACCGCGAGGACATCAAATGTCGGCAACTTAATGAATAAGTATAGTGCGAATAAGCATAGTACGACACACTGACCACACATTAGAAAAATAATGACGACGGTACCATTTCCTTGGATGCACCCATGTAAAAAAAATGTGAACACCCTTCAACTGCAAGAGGCATAGATCCTTATGAGCCCCCGCAGGGTTGCGGGGGCTCATGAGGGTCTACGCCTCTTGCGGACACCGCTTTGTATCTATGTTCCTGGGAAAGCTAGGACATTTTGGTGTGGAAACACAGTCTGCGGCAACTCTCACTGCAAAACACCACCACGAAAGTAAACACCAACTTGCCACCGGCACAGATCCTCTTGAGCTCCAAGAAATAGCCGGGGGTTCATGAGAATCAACTGTTCTTGCCGGCCGCTATTGCATTTAGTCTGAGCCTGTCCATCAGCAGCGGGAACTCCGGACGACGTGTGTGCTACACAGTAACACAGATCTTATCTCATTCTACCCCAGACACACCACAGCAAGATAAGGATCGACCATGATAGTTCAAGGGTGATGCCAGAATAGCTTGGCGCCCATGGGCGCCAAGCTATTCTGGCATCACCCTTGAACTATCATGGTCGCTCTGTGTCCTGCACTGCAATGCAGTCTTCAGAGGACAACGGCAAAATTTAAGGAATTCGGTGTTGGGGTAGAATGAGTTATACGTCAATGGATGTGGTACAGAGTGACGATTATCATTGCGACTCTTACTTGTGTGCTGGTCCTTGATTTTCGACCTTAACTGTGAGAGCCGTAAGATCCGAAATCACAGAGAAGAGTATTAGAGCCAAAATCACAATGCAGCACGCATTTTAACCCAGTTAGCCTCGACGCACTACACCAGGAGATGGATCGACCATGATGATTCAAGGATAGTGCCAGATTAGTTTGGCGCCATCAGGCTCCAAGCTAATCTGGCACTACCCTTGAGTTATCGTGGTCGATCCATCTCCTGCAGCTGGCACATAGTCGTTAGATGATATCCCCAGTATTTGGGAAATGTGGCCTTGGGGTTAAATGGGTTAATGGGAACACGGAACAGGGATAGCTGAGATAGCTCGTTTGAGAGAAGAAGTCTGGGACTAAATCACAGTGTTACACAAGACTCAGATCCAACCTCTAATCCAGTCAGTCAGTTTTGCCCGGAATCTGTTTTTAATTCACGACTTCCGTGTTTGTCGTTTGACACCTCCACACACACACGTATATTATAGGGGTATATTATAATGTAAGGCTACGGAGATTAGCCCTAGCTGTCGGCCTGTATGTGAATGTCCTCAAACTATGTTATGCCGGTTATGGTCAGCTCTGACCTGAGGTCAGGAGTGGTGCGGTAACCGTCTGAATAGTCTCGGGGGAAATTCATCATCCACATTCAAGAACCTATAGTACGCAAAAGGCCATCAGTCCAACGTCGGCCGCAGTTGACCCGCGCACAGTCGTGCGCGGGTCAACTGCGGCCGACGTTGGACCGATGGCCTTTTGCTCACAAGGCTATGTTTAAAAATTATAGCTATGACCTGAGGTCAGAAAGAGGGTATGGTAACCGTCTGAATGGTCTCTGGAGAAATTGATCACCCACATCAAGAACCTCTAGTACGCGAAAGGCCATCGGTCCAACGTCGGCCTCATTTGGCCCGCGCACAGTCGTGCGCGGGCCAACTGCGGTCGACGTTGGACGGATGGACGTTTGCTCACTGGGCTATGTTAAAAAAAAAAAAGTATAGACACAGTTGTCACTTTATGGGATTGTCAACGCTCTCAATTGCTTATTATGCACGGCACTATATGCGACTACAGACAACAGTGAGCAAAAGTTCATGCAGTCGACGTCGGTCTGAGGGAAGACACGTGATGCTAATTGGGGGATCAACTAGAGGAGATAGCCTTTTGATGCACAGTATTTACACTTGCGATTCCTCAAGTTTTTCAAGTTTCTTGTTTCAAACTGTAAAGAGACGTGGCCTTAACCCCTTCACTGCCGAGAAAACGCGAACACGATCCAAATGCATGAGACATAGATCCTTATGAACTCCCGCGACTGCGGGGCCTCGTGAGGATCTATGCCTCTCTAATTTGTATCCATGTGTGAACAGCGTATGTTGAGAAAGGGTAGGCGGATAGCTTCAGACAGATCCCATGTCCTTGCCCACCTCTATGAACTCCTCCCCTCTGGCCGCAGACTCCGCACGCACAAAGCTAGGACACTCAGACTACAGCACAGTTTCATACCCAAATCCATCACTCTAAGCAATCCGTAGGTACATCCACGCATGCCCAAACCTAACTCCTCCCCCTATCCTCCTTTACCTGTGCAATCAGTGGGAATGGAGCTTGTTGATTTTAAAGAAGTGATTGTATTGTGTTTTATTTGGTGGTGAACATGGATATATTGGGATTGTTGTTACTGAGTAATTAGTTACCCACTAATTATTTTACTAAGGTAGATTTTAATTACGCAGCTTGTGCAATAAATGTAGTAGTGTATTGGGACGTTTGTGTAATAAGTAGTGAGGGTTAGGATTAGGTTGAAACACGCGTATTATGTAAAGGTGGGTGTGAATGTATAAGTGCCGCTCTGTATTGGGACGTTTGTATAATAAGTAGTGAGGGTTAGGATTAGGCGGGTTGAAACACGCGCATGTGTAAAGGTGGGTGTGAATGTATAAGTGCCGCTCAGTTCAGTCCATAAAAGATGTTTATGTGTGAGATGTGTAAGAATTATGTGTAAAGATTTTGTGGTGTTCACTTATGTCCATTTGGAATTTATAGATGTGCAAGTGCAGGGAGAAAATGTTCATAATTATGTTATAATGTTTTCATGTCTTGTTTGTACTATTTGTTATAAATGTACCACAACCGAATTTCTCTTTTCGAGATAATAAAGTACTCTTATTCTTATTCTTATTCTTATGTTTCTTGGACGGTTTTGGCTTTAGGTCGTTGAATGAACAAAGATTTCAGAAACAAAAAGTGTACGTACAGTGGCCGGGAAGGGGTTAATGTGACAAAGAACTGGGCTCACAGGAAAAAAATGTCCTGTTGTAAACTCGATCTCTTCTTATACCCTTTTCTTATTCAACCCACGTTATCTATAATTAGACGAAAGACCGATTTAAATGAGCCCGGGCGGCAGCCGCAATTCACCGGCTCTAGATTAGAGACACAACATAAGCCGATTAGCAGCAAGAGACAATTTTAGCAGCATTGTGATGAAAAGCTAGCTATGTCAACAGTCTGAGGCCATTGTCTCGATCGAGCAGCAGTTCAGCGACTATTGTGCATAGATACATATGTCAAGGGGGATAACCGAACAGTACGATGTTTTCGGCATAGATAAAGCACACAAGACAGAAACATCGTACTGCTGACTTCTTGTCACTTCGTACAGCAAGCTTAAACCGTCGGCCAGCCTATATAAACGGCTCGCAGTCCCGATGAGTCATCGAGAGTCCGAAATAGCTCAGGCGGTTAAACGTCGGAGCAGGAGAGCGAAGGGAATCGCCGCCGGGTCGTGGGTTCGAATCCCGTCCTGGCCCCGGTAGGTGGACACACAATCCAGCGGGAAAAACGGATTTGTTCAATAGCATGTCCGTTGAAAGGTCCTGGTAAATCAAAGTGGCACAGTTGGAGTGCGCCTGAGTTGATCAGTGTTCAGGTCGTACTCCATAGGCAATAGATTTCCCTGTCCCCCATAACCCGCCCCTCAGGGCCGTCCATGATCACCTCGGTGCTGTGGACGTTAAACCCGAACTAACCAACCAACCAACCGATGAGTCATTTAAATCCGAAACGTCAGCACGAAAGCATAGCGCCGCCTGCTCTGCGGCTAAACCGAAGGTATACCTTCCAGATCCGGCCCTTCAAGCATCATACAGCGTGCTAGAACATCAGTCAAACACGATGTTAAAACGTCGTCAGTCATGGCGGGGCGCTTCTGATGCAAAGTTCACTGAAACTAAGCATTGACGTGGCATTTCTTTTTTCACCGATTGAAATTTAACCCATTCAGCCCTGACGCACTACAGCAGGATATGGGTCGACCATGATAATTAGGCGCCAAGCTAATCTGGCACTGCCCTTGAATTATCATGGTCGATCCATCTCCTGCAACAGGTGCATAGTCATTAGATGACGCCTCCAAAATTTGGCAAATACCTGCGTCGGGCTGAATGAGTTAAAAAAAACAACAACACACCTATATTTGTGATCACGGGGACCATCCGGGTATTTTTCATTAGTTGTATGCAAGCCACAAAGCAGAAATAAAATCGAATCGACACACATACGAAAATACGGCTCGAAAAGTGCTTCTCGTGCACAGTTACCCTCTCTGTGTATTCGTCCTTCACTGCCAGTAGACGCAGGTCTCATGTCTCTGAAATCTTTGTTAATTCAGAAACAACCAACCCTAGACGTTCCGCAACGGACATGGATACAAAATAGTTTCAGCAAGAGACATAAATCCCTATACCTCCTGTAGTTGGGTGGTATTTATTTTCCCCCGGCAGTGAACGGGATATATAGCGTCCGTTTCGCACCTGCGGTGCTGACCATCTTCCCAGTGCCCAAAAGGTCATCGGGTCGACGTCGGCCGCAGTAGACTGAGACCGAAGTCTGCCCGAAGACCTTTTGCACACTGGGTTGTAGGAAACGCAATTGCTGGCGAATGATGCATCGATCAACGCCAACGCCAACGCCTACGGTTTGAAAATTCTTTAATGGTATTTTGCGTTGTCGTAAGCGGAAGCCCAGAAAACTGGTCTCAGGTTTTCTTCACCGGAGACAGTGATCGACTGCCTCCCTCACAAATAGTCACTTTCGCTACTGATCCACTGTATTCAGGACTTGTTTGCTTCCGCCGGCAATATGAAAAACAAAAAATATATATCGCATACGATTTAGTTCCAGACACATTGGGTGCCACCCCAATGCGCGAAAGGCCATCGAGCCGACGTCGGCGGCCAACCCGGCCGCGCACGGCCGTGTGATGGCCTTTGAGCACTGGGTCCTTCGTCTCAGGGACACAGTACAGGAATAGATGTAAATAAATTGCAATGATACGAGTACTTCTGCTGGAGAAGACACATGGAACTGGCCGCTATGTTCCCATGCTTAGGCGCCACCCAGTGCGCAAAGGCCATCGGGCCGACGTCGGCCCGATGGCCTTTTGCGCATTGGGCAAGCACTCTTGAACTATCTTGGTCAGTCTCTCTCCTGAACTGGTGTGTAATCCTCAGAAGACATCCCCTGAATAATGGGACGTTCAAATCGTTGACTTATGCCGCCTACACGTCAGTTTACTTTAACTCATTCTACCCCAACACCGAAATCCTCAAATTTTGCCGTTGTCCTCTGAAAACTGCATTGCAATGCAGGACACAGATCGACCATGATAGTTGAAGTGTGATGCCAGAATAGCTTGGCGCCCATAGGCGCCAAGCTATTCTGGCATCACCCTTCAACTATCATGGTCGATCCTTATCTTCCTGTGGTGTGTCTGGGGTAGAATGAGTTAAGTGACTGATGCTGAAAATAAACCAGATATAGTCAAACTGGGTTAAGATTTGGGCACTTGCTGTCATTATATCAACAGGTGGGCGTGCAAAGATTACATGATCAAATTTGACGACGTTTCATAACAGCCACAATCAAGAAACGGAAATGACTATGACAAGATGGCGGCCATGCAACACCTCCTGGCCGCCCGCTCCGGCAGAAATGGTCGCGTCACCGGCAGTACTAAACAGACATTGTACCTTCGTTTGATACTCGATGTCAGGCCCTGCAATGCTGCATCACGACCGGTATTTCTTTTTGATGACTTTTGGCAATTTGATGTGCAATAATTGTTAATTGGATTTTATCCGCTGTGCGATGCTGGGAGTTGATACACGCAGATTCTTGCTGTACCATGTGGATATTAGAAGAACAGCGCGCGTTATGCGGTGGCAATGCAACCAACGTGCTTTTCTCCCCTTTCATCATCTCGGGAGTGGCTCTTCCCCGCACGCCACGCTCAACAGCCGAATGATGTGATGACAGACACCTCCCAGACGCAGCGACTGTTTCTTACTGAACAGCCTGCCAGTGTGTACTCTTTAGAAACCATTTTGGACTGCTTTTACGTTAATGATGTAGTCCTACTACTATTGCTTTAAAAATGACTATGAAGTTATATACTAGTTAAGTTATAATTAAGGTGGTGACTGTTTATGCCGGAGCGACTGTCTAATAGCCGGCGCTGTTCTTATGGCGACGGGCCCCCAGGTAGCAACTGTGAAAGTATTCGTCTTTTTTTTGTGTGTGCGGCGTATTTTTGTTATTTGAGTAACTAGTCTCAGCCAAGCAGAAAGTTTAAAAACATTATATTATGTGTTATAGAGATACTAAGATAACGGGGGTGAACCGTTTTTAGTTTGCTTGTGTTAGGGAGGTTCACGGGTTGGGGCCGTTGGCGCTGGCCATTAGACGCCTTGGCGACGGGCTTCACCCGTCCCGAGCCATTGTCCATTTGTTTTAAAACTGTCGTGTGAGTGTGTGTGATTGCGAGTTGCACCTG